>BCLG01000368.1:165540-212559 GCA_001602295.1 Zoysia matrella | reverse complement strand
CAGCTGTTTTGATCTAAACCAAAAACCTTGACAATTGCAAGGAAGATGCCTTTTTTTGCTGCTTCTAATGTTTGAGGAAGGATTGATTCCTAATGGTGATTAAATCTACCATCGTCTAACCGATCACTACAACAAATGGATCTTTAGTCACTAAGTTTAAAGAAATAAAAATTGACAAATAGTGACCAAGATTTGACTTTTATTGTTGACATATATTTTTGGTGACCAAGATATATGCTCATTGGTTGATAAATGCATTTAGTTACCAAAGGTTTTCTAGTTGCTATACATTTTAGTGACCAACAAATCCAATTATTGGTTACTATATACATATAGTGAGAAGGTTTTAGTGATCAAAATATCACCAAGGTTTTTAGTGAAAAAATAGTTATATTGAATAATTTTACATATATAGGGACCAAGTACCTTGGTGACTAAAAAACATTTTTCTTGTTGTGGATGTTGTTTTAACAGGCTATGTCTTGCATGATGATATTTTTTCTATGAAGAAAGTATAGCTTGTTATGCTTTTCATTATACCTGAAATACTGACAATTGTACCAGGGCCTTAAATGGCACCTCATGACCCTCCCATATATGGAAGCTGTGGACCAAAAATAACTTCCGATCAGATTTAGGACTCAGCGTTTCATGCAGCCTCCATGTAAGCCAAGTGTATGGCTACTAGTCTATGGGTTTGCTACAATTAAACGCATGCACGTCCATAGATGCAGGCGACAATAGTGGGAAGCCATACACTGGTCACTGCTTATTCGTATATAAATACTTGCATCCAGTTCTAGTCCATCCACAACCAGAATCATCAAACAAGTAAGAAACAAATATGGCATCTTCCTCAATGGCAACGTTTGCTTGCCTAGTGGTGCTGGCAGTGATGGTTGGCGGTGCATGGTGTGAAAATATTATCTTCCATGTTGAGAAGAGCAGCCCCGATTTTGCGCTCACTGTCAAGCGCTCCAAGAAGGAGATCACCCAAGTGGATGTCAGAGAGCATGGCGCCGACATAATGGAGCCCATGAAAAAATCTGGTGATTCCTGGACCATCAACAAGTCTCTCAAAGGCCCCCTTAACATCCGCCTCAGAGCCGAGGGAGGGGGAAGTCGTGTCCAAGATGATGTCATCCCTGAGAATTGGAAGGCAGGGACTGACTACTCAACAAAGTTACAATTCGGAGCATGAATCCTATTATGCCATATTCATGGCATGGATGCATATACATGTCAAATGCTTAATTTTTGCCATCTAAAATTTCATGCATGCATCATTTATGTGACTAATAATCCACATGATCTAGCTTTCTAATGCATCCAGAGGAGGAAGTAATTAAGCAGTATCCTGTGGAACAATAGATACATATTTCCATTACCATCTGTTGTTCCACGGACCACTTTGTCATGTAAACCACAACTATGATCAAGTTTATGTTATATGATATACATTTTGTTCATGGCATGGACGAGTTATTTATTCATCCTGTGTATATTCCTTAGAGTGATCAAGGATCATTCCATTTTGAACAGTGTAATGAATGGTCAAGGTACACTATAGCACTTGAATTTGGCCGATCTTGTTCTACTTTAGAAAAAAGTTGGAAAATAAATGATACTTTCTCAATTCCAATTTAACAGCTGTCATTCTAGGATTCAAAACCTATTCCACACGAGTTGTCACTCTCATTACCAATTCATCTTTATATTTTTCCAATATACCCTTATCCCTACAGTGCTCCTCATTTTCCGTTTACCACATCTTTTTCAGCTGTTCCTAATTCCAAAGCGTAGATCCAAAAAGAAAATTATTTTGTAATGAAGGGACTAATATGCAATATTCTGGCATTACATGTATATTTCTTTCATGTAAGTTTTACAAAATAAATGATTGCGATTCACAATGCTAGAGCTAGAAAAATAATTTAATTTGGCAGCAAAAGAATGTAAGAGGTCACCATAAAACTTGAAAGTTTGGAATATATATTTTTGCAAAAAAAATAATAATAAGAATCTAATGTGCATTATCAGTATAATGCTTTTCCAATTTCATTCATTTTTTACCAGACCAAAGGCAAAATTTAAGATATTTTGCAAAGTTTTTACAGTGTTGTTTTCCTAGCAGCAGAGTGGTCATGGCTACTATATATAGTTTCTCTGGGCTCCTTTAGATGCAAAGGAAGGAAAACACATGGATTTGGAAGGGGATTTTTCACCCGTACATGTCAACCCCTCCCCAACAGGGATGGAAATACCGACAAAAGATAATTCCTGGTGTGTGCTTGGGAGATTCGGGGATTAATATCCTAGACATTCAATAAATACTAGAAAACATTAGAATAAATCAAACAATCTGAAAATATAGTTGGAGTCTAATAAAAAATGTCACTGCTAATTTTTCACAGGTACTACTATAGTCATCCAGTGAGTTTTATACAATTGTACAAATAGAACCATCAATCACATGATTTAAGTACTATCACAACCATCCAGTGCATTATTACAAGAAAAGATAAAAATTCTGCTCTGATAGACACTATTTCTAAATGCAACACAACTGATTCTCCACCACGTATGCAAGCTTCTCCCTGTATAAATAGCATGGAAAATTGAGTATAACTAGAATAATTCACTTGTAAAATTTGAATTCAAGGGGAAATTATGAAAGATTAACAGAAATAATTCAGTTATAAAATTATTGGCCCCGAAAATTCATCATTGGGGTGTAGTGTTATAATTAAGAAATACTGATTATAGTTTGCCAAAGCAGTTGAATTTTGTCGCACTGAAAAAAAATGATGAAAGTCACTATCATAGTCATTTTTGTGAACCTGATAAATTCGACGGTGACATGAAATTTTGTCGCATTGAAAACAGTAATGGACCAGTAATTGATCCATGAAATTAAAAAAACAAGATAATGTCAAAGCTCACTTTTTTAGGCACGACAAGCAAAGCATGCACCAGAGCAGAAGTGTGTTGGTGGCGTCTTCTGATGCAGAAATCAAAGATGCTTGTGTATGTTCCTGCAGGAGGAAAACTAAAGGTAAAATACTTTCAACATATTCTAAGATCACTGACTAATAAGCGCAGGGCTGCAGGAATCTTACTAGCAGTAAGTGGCTTTGCTACGTCAGCTTGAACACACGAAACAGTGCTGTGAAGACGAGGAAACTTACTGACAAGAAATGGGGCCCTGTTATCGGGCAGCAGTGAGACCATGGATCAAATGAAAGTGCAGAACATATACAACCTCGAGAGGCAAGTGTTAATTAGTTCAGCAAAGGTTTCAAACAGTTCAACATTTAAAATTATCGAGCAAGACAATGGGAGCAGGTGTGTTACCATTATCATCAGAGATTAGGTGCCGCTCCTGAACATTGCTTCTACACATCATTGGTGCGACAAAGGCCAATGTCCTTCCTGTACGAAACAGGTCTGTCAGTAACGAAATCACGAGCACTGCCAACTGAAGCTCTACAAATCACTGGAGCGAGGAGACAAGACAGGAAGAGGTACTACTGGATCGAGCAGGGTGCGCGAACCGGGATCCGGGAGCGGCACGAACAAGGTGTGGGCGAACTGGATGGCGCCGCAGCTGGGAGGGACGAAGATGGCGCTGGCGTGCCGCTGGATCTGTGAACGGCGAGCGATGGGGAAGGGATGGCGCTGCAGCAGGGACGCGCTCGGCGGCCGTGATCAAGGCGAGGCCACGAGAGAGAGAGAGAGAGAGAGAGAGAGAGAGAGAGAGAGAGAGGGAAACTGGGGGAAATTGTAATCGATTCTGGAGGAGATTTTTTATTCACGTGGATGGAAGGGGAAATATTGCAGCTCATGGACATCCAAAAGGTCTCTCGGATCAGATGGAAAAAAAAAATCATACAGGCCAGATTGATCCCAGAGAATTTGAGCTCCCAAACAAGCCCTCAATGATTTTATTTTCCGCTTCTACAATCTACTAAGGTTTCCATGTAGTAAAACTGTAAGGCAATCTATAATTAAATGTTAACTACTGACTCTCTGACAGGAGCACAATACGACGAAACACCTAAAGAGCATCAATATAGCATAGATAAATAATAAAAATAAGTTAATAAATACTAAGAAGCAGTAGGCCACTAATTAGAACTGACATTGAAGCATATGGAAGGGCGAGTATTAAAATTATTCTGATCACAACATCAACTGACAACTGTATTGAACGCGTAACGGGTAAAGTGTTGACGATACTATGGTAGACCAATTTCTCCTCTTTTATTTATAAGAGGTGAAACTTATATTGAATCTCAGCTGTTGGTTTTTGAAAGAGCAAATTAAGGCTAATTCAAAATTTGATTTCACCTCAGCTGACAGTTGAACTGAAATTCTCATTCTCTCACGATTTATTACTAAAACTGAACCGAAATACGTTTATTTTCAAAACTAAAGAATTTAGTTTCTTTAACTGTCGTGCACCGCTTTTCATAACTTGGTGATTTTTTCCATTTTAATTATTTAGTATTTATTAATTATTTTAGTTTTTTACTTTCTAAGAGGTAAAAAAATCATTTTCTCTTTAAAATTCGTATAAATAAACGGGCTCACATTTATTTCAGTCTATTGCAGAATTTGCCTACTATATTATCGTCTACAAGCAGCGCTCATGAGGGCTTGATATGGCAATGCAAATGAGTTGTGTAGGGGTGCTCGTAACGTTGTGGCGCAGACGTAAACTATCTACATGTGACGCTTGGTATGGCAGCAAGGGACAAACGTCGCGACGATGCTGTCTGTAGGTACGTGGGGGTGGCGTTACTCGGGCTCGGTATTATCACAGCCCTTCCCGAGAGCTCCAGCTACTGAGAGTTTTTTCCTTTTTATAGAGATATTGATGGCCGTTGGTTGTGAACTGGTAGCCTGCCACATTAGTGGTAGTGTTGACAATAGATGATTACTATTTGTACAGTTAACCATCAAAAGGTGTTAAATATGGAAGTGTTCAATTTTTATATCATTTTCCCATGCCTCATTGCTGGTATCATATGTATCCCTTGGTTTTTATCTTCATCACCCCAAACCATCTAGAGCTTGTTTTATCCTCGACACGAAACACTTGGTAAGCTTAGTTTTGAAAAATAAAAGACTTACGCTAAGTTGACAAGAGTGTATATAATAGCTAAGGTTCAAATATAATTTATGCCCACGCACATGCTGCATGGGCTACACCTACACAAAAATATATTTACGCTTTTGTTTTAACTTCGTGTAAAAAGATTATTCTATAGTTATTATACTTTGGGTCACTAGGTATTTAAGTTGATATATTCCTCTTTGAACTAGCAAGGTGTGAC
The DNA here is from genome assembly GCA_001602295.1 of Zoysia matrella. Taxonomy (NCBI): domain Eukaryota; kingdom Viridiplantae; phylum Streptophyta; class Magnoliopsida; order Poales; family Poaceae; genus Zoysia; species Zoysia matrella. The sequence continues at coordinate 207,220 of BCLG01000368.1, read as the reverse complement.
TATTTCTCGTTGTTAACCCACACCAACAAGTCACGAGAGTTAGATATTTTTCTATAAGCCTCATATACTCCCACTCTTAAAGGACTCGATGTCCTCGTCGAGTAACTCATCCATATTAGGGACACATGACAGGACCAATCCTCTCGAGCCACATTCGTATATCAGTGCCAATATATGTGTCATGTATGACCATACAGAGCCCACACACTATGCACACCATAATCTACACCCCTCACCATATGTGTCCGTGAGAGAGCGAAAGATCGACTTTGATACCATTTTGTAACAGTCTAGGTTCAAATATAGCTCATATCGAAGCACACGTTGCGTGGGCTATACTTACACAGCCACCACTTTACGCTTTCATTCTAGCTTCGCATAAGAAGATTACTCTGAGGTTACTATGTTTTGAGTCACTGGGCTATTTAAGTTGATGCCTGTATTTCTTTTAGTCTACTTGGCCGTGCGCGTGGCTTCCAGGAAGTTATTTGCATTGACTCGGGCATGCAGGATTGAAATGCATGAATGAGAATAGGATTGGCGCTGGATTTAGTGGATGGGCCAAGATGCAATTAGCTACGCAGAATAAATTGGCGCAGACGTTACACCACTGAAACGAAGTGTTTTACTGCAGGACGGTAGCGCTCAATTGGTCTCTGTTCCATGGCCAAATGCACCGGTAAATTATAGATGGAGGGAGTATAAATTATAGTCCCATACTAAGTCACGTCTCTATGATTGGCTTTCCATCACTTGCACTAGCATATTATGACTACTCCACCATTTAGTGTCACTTTATCCAACTATTTTGGTCAAAATAAGAAAAAACCTCAATTATTGATATATACAGCAAGATACCCTTTCGCTGCATTGTTTTACAAAGTATTGATTCCTAGCTAATGGAGATTAAAACTAGAGTAGACTAGCTGATGATTTCTTTAACAGGCGACACCATTCTTGTCTATATTTTTTCTATGAACAAAATGTGTGGTTAAATTTTGTTGAGATGCATAGTGGGCTAGCTTATTATGCTTTTTGTTATCCCCGAGCCACAAATGTAACTATGGCCTTATAAGGCGCCTCTTGGCCCACCTTTATGTTGAAGCAGATGACCAAAATTAGCTTCCGATGAACACTTAGGACCAAGCCTTTCGAGCAATTTGGTTACTCCCCATGTAAGCCAAGTGTATGGCCATCCATGGATTTGCTAAAGTTAAACGCATGCTCGACCGTATATGCAGGGCGACATTGTTGGGAAGCCATACACTGGTCACTGCTTAATTATGTATAAATACATGCAGCCTATTCTAGTCGATCCACAGCCAAAATCATAAAAAGAGTAAGAAACAAAAATGGCATCCTCTTCAATGGCAAAGTTGACCTGCCTAGTGGTGCTGGTAGCAATGGTTGGTGGTGCATGGTGTGAAAATATCGTTTTACATGCTGAAGAGAGCAGCCCCAAATTTGCACTCACTGTTAAGTGCTCCAAGAAGGAGATCACCCAAGTGGATGTCAGGGAGCATGGCTCCGACACAATGGATCCCATGAAAAAATCTGGAGACTACTGGAGCATCAGCAAGACTCTCAAAGGCCCCCTTAACATCCGCCTCAGAGCCGAGGGAGGGGGAAGTCGTGTCCAAGACGATGTCATCCCTGAGAATTGGAAGGCGGGGACCGACTACCCAACAAAGTTACAGTTTGGAGCATAAATCCTATTATTGATGCTATGTGTGTGCATATATTTTATCATGCCATATTAATGTCATGGATGCATATGCGCGTCACATGCTTAATTTTTATGAGCTACAAGTACATGCATGCCTAAATTATTTTCTTTATAGCATCTATCTCATTTATAGAGATGGTGGATTATTATGGTTAATAATTCACAGGATCAAAATTTCTCATACATCCTGAGGAGAAAGTAGTATCCTTTTTAACAATAGATATGTGTTTTCATTTCTATCCACTGTCCACCGAACCACATGGTCATGTAAACCACAACTATGACCAAGAGATCAATAGGCATAACTGCAGGATCTAGATAATGGACATGCATTTAAGCTTCTAGTCACTGCATGTCAATCCACTAGCTCACTTGGTCATGTAAACTACAACTATATATGATCAATGTTATGATATATGATGTTTTTTAAATTGATATTTGTGCATCTTCTGTGGATGAATTATTCATTTGTATGTGTATGTTTCATGTAGTTCATCAATAAGTGCGTGCTGTTACATTTATGAAGGGATTGAATCAACTTATCGCAAAATATATCAATGTTTTGTGTTTTATTCATTAAATGGTCACGAGTCACTTTTGTGACACAACTTAATTATTTGCGATCTTGTGGCTAGAGCATTGTCCTATATATATGTATGTGCTTGAGTGTGTCTGTGTTAAATTTCAAAATACAAATATAAAAAATATATCCATATAGTATTTTTGCGTCATTAATTCTAAGAAACACGATGCTTAAATCCTAAACTATAGTTACAATTTGAGGAAAAAATCAATTTGAAATTCAAAATCTAAATTGAAGCTGATGTGGCATGCCACATGCTGATGTAGCATGCCGCCTATGCCACCACGTCAGACTATTGATGAAATGGAGCCTCTAGCCAAAGTTCAGAGTCTAAATTGGACCTTTTGAAGTTGAAGGATGAAACTGAGCTTTTGACCTTGACTAAAATGAGTATTATCCCTTTCATCTTCTATAAGTACTATCTCTGTAAGTAACCTAGAGCAATATATCATTAATTGTTAATTATTCACTTTCGTATATGATAGACATTCGCTTTGGTAGTGGCGAACCTAGAAATTTTTTGGAGCCTAAACGAACATCACAACAGATAACAAGTTCACATAAACATATCAATCCCTAACATGTATATACAATAACTAGGTTTATTTTGGAACTAAACATCATTTTGTACATTATGGACATGGAGAAATGACATAAATAGTCTCATTAAAACACTAAAAACTTCTTTGCAGCAAATCTATTACCAAAAGTTCGAATACTATCCCAAAAGCTTGTGTGTATGCGACAGCTGTATTTTACAATTCTTAACCATCTAATTAAAACCATCACATAGTAACAGGCACCTTCAAAGTACAGCAGCCTCAGCAGGTATGGAGTACTCTGCAGGTATCAGTCACAAAAACAGGGCCTATATCTGGATACTAGAGTTGTTGTGGCCAGCGAAGCTCGTGACTTAACCGAAATAGAAGTTGCTGCTGATGCTTTTGTGTGTTATATATAAACAGTGAAGAGAAATTTTGCAATGGCAAATTGTGTGTTTACACGTTGGTCGGCACAAGAGTTTTTCTTTTTTTGAGATATTCTAAGATCGCTGACTAATAAGCGCAGGGCTGCAGGAATCTTACTAGCAGTAAGTGATGTCAGCTTGAACACACGAAACAGTGCTGTGAACACGAAAAGGTGGGGCCCTGTTATCGGGCAGCGGTGAGACCATGGATCAAATGAAAGTGCAGAACATATACAACCTTGAGAGGCAAGTGCTAATTAGTTTAGCAAAGGTTTCAAACAGTCACTGTACCACAGCCCAAAATTAGCATCAGCAGTCAGTTGCTAAATATCCAAATATAGTGTCTGAAGATCGTTCGTTAAATCTTTTAAACAAACAATCCGTCGTTATTTCTAGTTTTTGCAACCGAAGGTCCATCGTTATTATTATTTCATATTACTGTTGAACAGTCGATCGTTATAAATCATTTTTAACAACCAACCATCCGTTGGTCTAAAATCTAATCGGGCCAAAAAAAATTACAAGCCCGCCAACAAGCAGCCCATATTTTCCCTCCTGCTCGCCCGCCCAACCCTAACCCCCTCCTCTCCCCCGAGATTTTTCAGAACTTACTCCTCAATCCGAGAGCCTCACAACATTTACCTCTCAATACATGAACCTTTCAGAACTTGTAACATCCCAGATTTTCGAATTAAATAAAGTGGCGATTTCCCCGAATTCTGTTCTAATTAAATTGTCTGTCTCAATTTTTGTTCCGTTCAAAAATCATTCGTTCCGATCAAAAATCGTTCGTTTCGAATTTCTTTCCGCTCAATTCAAAATCATTTTATCTAAATTATTTCGGTGTCAAAATAATTTAGTCCGGTTACTTTACGTTGGAGCTAAAATTATTTTCTGGAATTCTCTAATTAACTTTCGGGTCTTTAAATATATTTTCCTAATTAATTTCTTCAGCCTTCTTAATTGTTTCACTTTTTTCAATTAAAATCTCAGATTAATTCCTAACCCCTCGTTCTAATCCCCTCTGACACTATCTCTAATCCTCATCTTTTTTTTCCCTTTTTTTTTCCTTTCTTCCACCGCAAGCCTCAAAATTCCTGGCAACCGCCTCTCCGCGCACGCCTCCGTTCCCGTTTCCCACACCTGCCTCTGATCGGTTTTCCTGGTCTCCAGCGTCGGATTTTGCGTCGCGCCGTCCCCGCCGCACGACCTTGGTCCCCGCGCCGTGCTGCTGTCTCCGCGTTTCGTCCTACCTCGATCCGCAAGTGGAACCTGCTGTCGTCTGCCGGTTCCCGCGCCGTGCCGTCCTCTGCGTCGCCTGCTCGCGCTGCCTACTCTGCGCCGATCTTCGTGCCGCCCGCGTCACCTGTCGCTTTCTACGCCGCGCGTTTTCCTCCGCGTCAGCCGCGTCGCCCGACGCCATCTCTAGCCACCGTCCGGATTCCAAAGCCGTTGCCGACGCCGTCAACCTCGCTCTCCACGCCGAGTCGCCGCGTCGTTGTCAGCTCGAGGCCGCGTCATCCTCGCCTCGATCTCCGCGTCGTCAACGTCGCCAGTGCAGCACCGCGCCGCTTCTCTGATTTCCAGTACGCGTCTGCGTCCGCATCTCCGTTTTCCGCGCTGGTTTGATTCATTCTAGTGCATCGACTCTGATCTCCGATTTCGGTCTCTGATTTTCAGATCCTCGGTGAGATTAATTTTTCTCCTCTCTTAAATTTTCTTTTTCCCTCTCCGATTAATTGTTAGATTAATTGCTAATTTGATCTGCGATTAATTATTTTGCAATTAATCTAAATCCTTGTGGTCTCGATTGTCTACAATTTTCGAGGAACTCCGTTTGATCTCTGATTAATCCCAAAAATTGTTCCGTTAATTGTCTTGTCGCGTTGTCGTGTAGAGTTATTTCGGGAAATGTTTTGCGCATGTTTAGTCTAGTAGTTTCAATTTAGATTTAATTTCTAGTTTTATTTGTCGCGTAATTAGTGTCTAATTTCCTGTTTGTTTTTGTGTTTAGCCGGTGTTCCCGAGGAGGAGTTTCGTGAGCCAGCTCAGTTTGACGATCTGGATCCCGACTTCGATCTCGAGTTGCCAGGCAAGCCGCATTATTTGATCACTTTGTATCCAATATTTTAAACTGCATGCTTTGTTTGCAACCCTAATTTGCATGCCAACTAATTTAAAATGTGCTAGCAACATTTCTAAGCCGTGCCTGTTTACTATTCCACAAATATCAACCCTAGGATTGCTTTAGAACATTTATTTTACTTTTATGCTTAGCCATGCTTAGTCGCATTTAATTTTAATCTCACACCTATCACTATAAAATAGAATTTGTGTTATATGCTTTTGAACCGTGCTTCAAATATGTGAGTATTGCAAATAACTATACATAACTATTTAGCAAGGGCAGGTTGGAGTATGAGGAGCTGGGGGACTTTTGGGAAGTCTCTATGGGCGTACCTGTTACGGGTACAACGGGAAGATCCGGGCTGTGATCTTTTCCTGAGACTTGTTGCTGGCGTTGAGGTTGGAGTTGGTGCCTGCTCCGGTAATTAAGGACCAAGTCCTTCGAGCTTTGTACTCTCAGTTGACAACCATGCACACCACATTACCTGTTACCCTGTATGGGCAGTTGGCTTGATTTTGAAGCTTGTCGAGACTGGTTGTTAACCCGTGGGTTAGCGGTGTTGTGTTAGTATGGTGTAGAGCTCTGACTCCCCACATGAGATCGAGATACCTCACCTGATCAGTGGTAGGCTCTTCACAGCTCTAGGATCCGATTGCGTAGGCTTTTGGGATCCCTATCCTGAAGGATGGATGATGCCAGTTAAAGCTTATGGACGGGTCTTGTGTGTTCGTCGGGGCTATGACGGTAGTTTCTGATGACGCATCTCATAGGTCTAGGTGCATAACCTTTGCAGAGTTTTAGTCGATGTGCATTGCCATGTCCTTTTGGAAGGACACCCTTTTGAGTTGTGCTTCTCATTGAGTAGCTTTGTTTTTCTTCCTCCTCTCCTTTTTCAAAATGTTTTTGACTCCGGCCTTTGAGATGTGACCGAATGTGGAGGTTACACCGGCATTTAAAATGAACCCCCGTCTGAGATAACGGAGATCTTTGCGAGGCAAGATAATAAAATTTGGCAAGTTTTAAAATAAAACTTTCTTGCATCCTTTAAGTAAAATAAAATGTTTTAAACTTGCATTTAGCACTTGAGCCATGCCTTTACCCTTGAAACTATTTGCATGCATACATTGTTGTTAGGTAGTACGCGGTTTGCTGAGTATTCGTACTCACGGCTTTTTAATTTGTTGTTTTCAGAGGATACTCTCAACTTTGACTTCGACTACGTCTCTGACGGTCCGTGACGTCCGCTCCTGAGCTCAAGCTAGCCTGTGTGGAGGAGGTTCGCTACTGCTGCCAGGTTGATGCTTCCGCTGCTGCTTTTGTTGGATTCACGATAGTGATATATCTGCTCTGAGATGTTTTCGGTCTGCGTGTCGATGGACCTCTTTGGAGGATTTTATTCTAATCATTTTACTTTGACCTGCTATTTTCTATTCTAGTTTCTTGTTTAATATTTCTGTTATGGTTTCTTGATTGATCGCTTGTGATATCGTGCTTGCCAAACTTCTGGGATTGGTAAAGTCACGGAAGATCGGGACTTATCGAAAGGTAAGGAGAATTTCGATCGTTACAGAACTTGCCCCTTAATTTGTTTTCCTTTTTATAACCTGCCATTTTCATATTTTTCTTTTTATTTATGTTTTCCTTTTCACCTACCTGGACCAAACTGCCCTTACCTTAGCTTACCCCGCATCTTCCGACCCCGACCATGACAGTGGCGGCGCCGGCAGTGGGTTCCTGGTCTCCCCCTCCCTCCTTTTGCCACCCCCCGCTGGCAGAGCATGTTCGCCGCCTCAACAGCGCAAAGGGCAAGCATGGCCGTCGAGCGAGCACACGGAGCGGAGGGGGCAGGTGAACGATGGTGGTCGAGCGGGCGAGCACACGAAGGGGAGGCGGGTGCCACGGGCGGTCGAGCGAGCTCGGGTGGCGGTCGGTCATGCGAGCCTGCAGAGGGAATAGGGGAGGCGGGCGAGAACAGGCGGCGGTGGTTAGTTAGGTGAGTGCGGACAGTGTCAACTTGTTCGCTGGAAATAGAGAAGAAGGGTATTTTAGACATCAGTAAAATAAAAGCTAAAAGTAGCTCTTTATAAAAAAGCAAACATATTTAAAAGCTTCAAATAAAAGATCAGGGGTAACAACTGAAAGGCTCTGGATTGAGGGGCAAACTATGAAATTTCTCCCTCTCCCGCACGCACCTACCCAACCTGCCTATCTCCAGCCAGCAGCCGCCGCGCCGCCCATCTTCCATGGCGCCGCCTCCCTGGCCTGGGCGCGCTGCCCCTCCGGTCCACCGCGCTGCCCTTTCTCCGGCCGCCGCCACCTCGCGCACCCTTCCTGCGCAGCGGCCGCGCCCCACGACGCCCTCCCCGTGCGAGGGCCGTGCCCCGCGACGCACTTCCTGTGCAGCGGCTGCACCCCGCGACGCACTTCCTGTGCGGCGGCTGTGCCCCCGTGACGCACTTCCTGCGCCGATGGCCGTGCCCCCGCGTGGTGGGAGGCCCTGCGCACACCCTTTCCTGCGGCTGGCGGCCGCGCGCCAGTACCTTCCTGCGGCTGTGGTCCGGCAGTCGCGCGCCCCTGCCTGGTTGAAATTCCAGCGGCCGCGCCACTGCCTGCGGCGCTCTGGCCACGCCCCCTTACTGCTCCTCCCGCTTCTGGCTTCTCCCGCTTCTGGCTCTTTCTCTCTTCTCTGCTCGATGCTCTCCCACCGCAGCAGCTGCTGCTATGGGCCTATGGTTCTGCATGGTATGGACGGTTTGGCAATCAAATTTTGGTGTCCGCTTAGGTTCCGTATTCTGCGTGCAGGTGGAACAGTTGGAATCAACATCAACGAGATGGTCATCCAGGTTCGCCTTTCATTTCTCTCTGTCAGTTCTAGAATTCGAGTTCATTTTTTTGTGCTTCTTCCACCAGACTTTTGGATAAGTGGATTAACATGGTTCACTGATCAAGTGGTATTAGCATATATGTGTGCTTTGATTTGAGCAGCTGATGCACTGATCTGGACGGGACTGGCTGCAGTGGTTTGCAACTATGTAAATAATGGTAAACACTAATTCGATTGATAGCATGCCTATTGTGGATTTTTTTACCTTATAGTATAAATTGATTATTTCTTGTTCTTTCAGATGATTGCTGGTCCTATGTGACAGGAGGAAAGAAGGTATTGTCTGCACTGGCTCTCTTAATACAAGACATGGCTTGAGTTCGAACAAAGGCTCTCAATAGCCATCAGAGCAGAAAGTAGATAACATTCTGAAAATTATCTTCTTTTTATTGGAATCTAAGAGAATTTAATTTTAGTGCAAGTAATTTTCAATTATTGTAAGAAAAAACTGACAAGTGAATGTGACCTTTGTCAACTGTAGAAAGGGTTGGGAAAAGATTGAAATGGTGTAGTGGCTATTATAGTTCTGCACATTCTCCAATCTTGATGAATGCAAATGTTTATTTTCAAGTCAGAAGTAATTGTGTTATGTGGCATATCATGCAGTAGTCTCCGGTTGGATCAAAGGGTCGAGACAATTTATTTTGTATATCCTAGCTAGAAAGGAAAAATTTTGTATAGATCTTCTAGAGGTGATAATTTTGTAAACAGTGGAAGCAAACTAGCGGGGTTAGGGGAGAAATCCCGCGAGAAACGGGGCCGGATGGGGCGGCACGCGCGGCAGACGCGGGTGGGATTGCGGGGGCGGTTGGAGGAAAGGGATGACAGCTAGGGCCCGCTCGTCAGTGAAACAAGAGAGAGATGGGGTGCTGGGCTCTGTTTGGGCCGAGATGACAGGGAAAGAGAGGGATGGCCAGTTGGGCTGGAATAGGAGGGGAAGAGGGAGGGGTGGCGGCTGGCCCATGGAGTTTTCTTCTCTTTTGTTTTTCTCTTTCAATTTGTTTATTAATTAATTCTTTGTCACATTATTTCAAAACTTTGACAAAACTTCGAAATTAGAGAATTTGTTTGATATATTTTGAGATAAATGCATTTTACTTTATTTGAATCATCTCAAATGAAAACATATTTGAGGACATCTTGCCATAATTCAAAATTCGAGAAAAACATCTTTTCTTTCCTTTTGTTTTTCCTTTATTCTTTTTTTCATTTATATCTTTGATTATAATTTATTTTATCCAATTATTTATTGTAAAAAAAAGAAGAATTCATTTAAAAGTATTTGAGATAAATTCATTTCGTACGTTCATTGAAACCTTCTCAAATAAAACCAAATTTCATAATAAAAATCATACTTTCAAGACATCTTTTCGGAAATTAAAATTATGAGAAAGCACCCTTTTTTTAATCAATCAAATAAAACTGGCTTCTAAGTACCAAAAATCATTTTTCTAGATTATTTTTAAAACAGTAAAATAATTTGAGATAGATTCATTTTACTTCATTTGTAAGTTTCCAATTAAAATCAAAGTTCACAATAAAATCATGTTTTAAAGACATATTTTCAAAAATCAAATTTAGGGAAAACCCCTCTATTTTTTTAATTCAAATAAACTTGGTTTTAAAATAAATACAAAATCGTTTTATTAAAGTAAGTTAATATTAAACAAAAACATGTAAAACTTTATTTTTAGGGAAATTTTGAGTACTTTTACAATTCAAAAACGATTAAATAAAATAGATAAAAATCCTCTAAATAATTAAAAATTTTACTTTTTATAATTGAAAAGGTTCACATCCCCAAATTTGAAAATTTGGGGTGTGAACCTCAATTATTGATATATATAGCAAGGTGCCCTTTTGCTGCATTGTTTTACAAAGTATTGATTCCTAGCTAATGAATACTAGCGTAGACTAGCCGATGGTTTTTTTGACAGGTGACACCATTCTTGTCTATATTTTTTCTATGAATAAAATGTGTGGTTGAATTTTGTTGAGAGGCATAGTGGGCTAGCTTATTATGCTTTTTGTTATCCCTGAACCACAAATGTAACTATGGCCTTATATGGCGCCTCTTGGCCTACCTTTATGTTGAAGCAGAGGACCAAAATTAGCTTCTGATGAACTTAGGACCAAGCCTTTCAAGCAATTTGGTACTCTCTATGTAAGCCAAGTATATGGCCATCCATGGATTTGCTAAAGTTAAACGCATGCTCGACCGTATATGCAAGGTGACATTGTTGGGAAGCCATACACTGGTCACTGCTTAATTATGTATAAATACACGCAGCCTATTGATCTAGTCGATCCACAACCAAAATCATCAGAACTGTAAGAAACAAGAATGGCATCCTCTTCAATGGCAAAGTTGGCCTGCGTAGTGGTGCTGGTAGTGATGGTTGGTGGTGCATGGTGTGAAAATATCGTTTTACATGCTGAAGAGAGCAGCCCCAAATTTGCATTCACTGTCAAGTGCTCCAAAAAGGAGATCACCCAAGTGGATGTCAGGGAGCATGGCTCCGACACAATGGAGCCCATGAAAAAATCTGGAGACTACTGGAGCATCAGCAAGACTCTCAAAGGCCCCCTTAACATCCGCCTCAGAGCCGAGGGAGGGGGAAGTCGTGTTCAAGACGATGTCATCCCTGAGAATTGGAAGGCGGGGACCAACTACCCAACGAAGTTGCAGTTCGGTGCATAAATCCTATTATTGATGCTATGTGTGTGCATATATTTTATCATGCCATATTAATGTCATGGATGCATATGCACGCCACATGCTTAATTTTTATGAGCTACAAGTACATGCATGCCTAAATTATTTTCTTTATAGCATCTATCTCATTTATAGAGATGGTGGATTATTATGGTTAATAATTCACAGGATCTAGATTTCTCATGCATCCAGAGGAGAAAGTAAGTAGTATCCTTTTTAACAATAGATATGTGTTTTCATTTCTATCCACTGTCCACCGAACCACATGGTCATGTAAACCACAGCTATGATCAAGAGATCAATAGTCATAACTGCAGGATCTAGAGGAGGAAATGAAGCAATATGAGTTATGGGATAATAATAGATATGTATTTAAGCTTCTAGTCACTGCATGTCAATCCACTAGCTCACTTGGTCATGTAAACTACAACTATATATGATCAATTTTATGCTATATGATGTTTTTTAAATTGATAGCTGTGCATTTTATGTGGATGAATTATTCGTTGTCTATGTATATGTTTCATGTAGTTGATCAATAAGTTCGTGTTGTTACATTTATGAAGGGATTGAATCAACTTGTCGCAAAATATATCAATGTTTTGTGTTTTATACATTAAATGATCACGAGTCAATTTTGTGATACAACTTAATTACTCCCTCTGTCCAGAATTGTTAGGCGTATTAGAGAAATTAGTTTTGCCAAGATTGTTAGGTGCATTTCAGTTAGCTTCCTCGACCCATGTGCGCGGCTGTTGGGATGCACATCAAGTTAATTGCTAGCGCAACGTGTTGGCCGCTAACCCGTGCGCATGCAGGAGTGCATGCAGGAAGAAGCGCATGCAGAAACCTAGCATGTGTGCACATTTAATTAGCGCCGACTATTTAGTAGGAAATCAAAGCGTTAATTGCAGCAATGACAGTTACTACTTGGTCTCTGTGCCATGGCCTAATGCGCCCAACAATTCTGGACGAAGGGAGTATTTGCGATCTTGTGTTTTAAATTCCAATCTGTGGTAGTGTCCTATATATATGTATGTGCATGAGTGTTTTTGTGGCATTAATTCTAAGAAACACGATGGTTAAATCCTACTCCTCTGTCCCAAAATAATGTCGTTTTAGATTTTCAAACATCTCCTTTTGACCATTTGTCTTATTCAAAAAATTTATGAAAAAATATTTATTTTATTGTGAAATGATTCATTATTAGAAGTACTTTAAGCTTGACTTGTTCATTTTTGCATTTTTATAATTTTTTGAATAAGACGAATAGTCAAACGATGATTTCAAAAAGTAAAAAACGTCACTTATTTTGGGACGGAGCGAGTAAACTGTAGTTACAGTTTGAGAGAAAAATCAATTTGAAATTCAGAATCTAAATTGAAGCCAATGTGGCATGCTACATGCCGCCTATGCCGCCACGTCAATCTATTGATGAAGTTCAGGGATTAAATTGGACCTTTTGAAGTTGAAGGAAGAAACTGAGCTTTTGATCTTGGTTAAAATGAGTATTATCCCTTTCATCTTCTATAATGTACTAACAATGTTCTCTGTAAGTAACCTAGAGCAATATATCATTAGTTGTTAATTATTCACTTTCGTATATGATAGACATTCGCTTTGGTAGTGGCGGACCTAGAAATTTTTTGGAGCCTAAACGAACATCACAACAGATAACAAGTTCACATAAACATATCAATCCCTAACATGTATATACAATAACTATGTTTATTTTGGAACTAAACATCATTTTGTACATTATGGACATGGAGAAATGACATAAATAGTCTCATTAAAACACTAAAAAATTCTTTGCAACAAATCTATTACCAGAAGTTCCAATAGTATCCCAATAGCTTGTGTGTATGAGACAGCTGTATTTTTCAATTCTTAATCATCTAATTAAAACCATCAAATAGTAACAGGCACCATCAAAGTACAGCAGCCTCAGCAGGTATGGAGTACTCTGCAGGTATCACTGTCAGAAAAACAGGGCCTACATCTGGATGCTAGAGTTGACGTGGCCAGTGAAGCTCGCTACTTAACCGAAATAGAAGGCGCTGATGCTTCTGTGTGTTATAAACAGTGAAGAGAAATTTTGCTATGGCAAATTGTGTGTTTACACGTTGGTCGGCACAAGACTTTTTCTATTTTGAGATATACTGACCAATTACCCAAGATACTGAGTCACAAGAAGAGAAAGGGGCTTTTCCCCAGTGACCACTTCACGGCAAGTGAAGAAAAATATACGCACCAAATTTGTCTATAAGTCAGGAATATGATTGACCTATTCACAACTGACTACCATCAACATCTCTAAAAAGGCCTGCGGCTAGTTGGAGCCTGATCTAGGGCAGGGCTACCATAACGCCAAGCCCACACCATGTAACCACGACCTACAAATAGCAGTCATATCAGCACCATCGCGACGATCGTCCTTGCTGCTGTGCCAAGCGCTACCTGTAGATAGTCGTCGCCTCTACTGCAGTGTTTTGAGCACCCCTACAGAAGAACATCATTCGCATTGCCATATTGAACCGTCATGAGCGCCAGAGGGTGAATCTTGGGATATTCGTCGTCGGGGTTAATGACTTTGGAGCGGTGAATTTTTACTGAGGTCAGAGCTGAATTTGTAAATTAAATATATGGATGTGCATAAAAATCGTTTGGCCAGCTGACGCCAATGGCATCCCTTATCTTCACCCGATGATGAGCACAGCTATATACTCCCTCTAGTTTTAAAAATATTTACATGTCAACTTCTAACATCATCTTGAACCATTCGTATTATTAAAAAGTATGAAAATTATTATATATTGTGTTATAATTTACTTTATAATTAAAGGTATTCCAAGCACAACTAATAATTTTACATATCTCATCAATTTTTTTGAAATAAGATAAATGGTCAAATATGAAATTAGAAGTGGATTGTGTTAATATTTTCAAACCAGAGGAACTATCAGCAATATAGATGTTAAGATCAGACTTATTTTCTTTTCATGTGTTTGACGTCGGTTATAATTGGTGGCCTACTACTGTTAGTATCTGCTGTCATATTATATATTCTGAAATTTCAAGTTTTATGATGACCACTTACATTTCTTTGTTGCTAAAATTGTTTCCTTGCATATAATGCTTGTATATTTCATACAAATCTCTTAATTTCAAAATAATCATATTTTTTCCTCTCACGTCGGAACTAAGAAGAGTTGAAAAGATGTGGTGTAATAAAATCAGGAGCAGGGTAGAGATAAAGATATATTGGAAAAAGGAGAAAGATCTATTGCTAAGTTACACCAAAGCTAATTGTGGATTAGATTTTGAATATTCCTAGAGTGACAGTTAAATTGTATTTGATCAAATGTCATTTATTTTTGTTGTTTTTTTCTGAAGTAGAGAAAAATCACCATAAAGTCATGTCCTTTTGTGTATCACAACATTTTATTATAATTTTCAAAATGGAATGACCCCTGATCTCTCCGTGAAACATACACAAGATAAATAATTCATTCACAGCATGAAAAAAAATGGATATCAGATAACATAAACTTGATCATATAGTTGTGCTTTACATGACCAATTGGTTCTATGGACAGCGGTTTATTACTCATTATAGTCCACTGTCTCTATAAGAGAGTCATGCTCTAAAGAAAATAATTTATGCATGCATGCAGTTGTAGCTAGTAAAAAGTTAAGCATGTGATGAATATTGCCTCGATGCCATGAATATGGAATGACAGAACATATGCATGCACTTAGCATCAATAATAGAAATTATGCTCCAAACTGTAATTTTGTGGGGTAGTCAGTCCCCGCCTTCCAATTCTCAGGGATGACATCATCTTGGACACGACTTCCCCCTCCCTCGGCTCTGAGGCGGATGTTAAGGGGGCCTTTGAGAGACTTGCTGATGGTCCAGGACTCTCCAGATTTTTTCATGGGCTCCATTGTGTCGGCACCATGCTCCCTGACATCCACATGGGTGATCTTCTTCTTGGAGCCCTTGACACTGAGTGCAAAATCTGGGCTGCTCTTTTGAACAGTAAAGACAATATTTTCACACCATGCACCGCCAACCATCGCTACCAGCACCACTAGGCAGGCCAACTTTGCCGTTGAAGAGGATGCCATTTTTGTTTCTTACACTTTTGATGATTTTGGTTGTGGATCGACTAGAATGGTTTGCATGTATTTATACACAATTAAGCAGTACCAATGTATGGCTTCCCACCAACGTCGCCCTGCATGTATGGTGGAGCACTCATTTAACTAAAGTAAACCTATGGATGGCCGTGACCCAAGGTAACAGGTAACCCTATACTTGGCTTACTTCGAGGGTGAAAAACTGCATGAAACGAGTGGTCGTCAATATTGATTGGAAGCTAATATTTGATCCTCGGTTTCCAATCATGGATAACAAAAAAATAAATATAACATACTAGTATCAAAATTAGTGTCCCTGAATTATTCAGTCATGCACTTTCTTAAAAAAAATAAACCATACAATTTGAAAAAAAAACAGCAACCTACACTCGTAATAATTAAAGCCAGTCCTTCAAATTCTTGAACACCAGGCTCAGCAGACGTCTTGGAGGCACTTGTATGATATGTGTGCTGGTGCCTGGTACTGCTACTTGAATTAGAATTTAAGTAGCAGGAGACCTTGCTGGGCAGGAGAAGTTTTCCAGTATATACACATTTCAACTCGTGTCATTTCGGGTAACTGTTGACGGACGGCAACGTCCCCCTTCTCATGTCGACCATAAAGTCATGTTGACCCTATAATTTTAAGCTCCCTCAGGTTCCATCTCAGGGTGACTCAATGGAGGGCAAACTATTCACATCTTCTGTCATGCGGGTGCGCCATATGCATAACTTGTTTCCACAAACTTGAGTGCTGCAGTCAGAGGACACGTTCTAATCATATGCACCGTAGAACCATTTTCATTTAACATGCCACGTAATAAAACAATAGGAATCTGGGCACAAATAATTCTCCTATGGTATTTCAGACTATTGATGATACAAAAGGACTAAAACAGAACTAAATAATCATAACGTGTTATTTTTGTGAGGACCGATAGGACGATTGCATATTGAAGCATTTGCATTTAAAAATCGTAAATAATCAAATCGTCTAAAAGAAATCCTCTAACTTGATTTTTAAAATTTTAAAAGGTTTTATCCAGCCAACTATGGTAGGAGAATCTTCCCTAGTCTTGCCCAATCAATCCCTTAACCTTGAGTTTCGAAATGAACCTGATCACTGTCCTTACTCCTGAAATCAGCACCTGCTCTTAGTTTGAAAAATTCATAACTTCTGTTTTGTTCATCGTATGAGGAAGTAAATATGCGATGGAAAGCTACAGAAGTTCTCTACAACTTTGTTGTTTAACTCCAGTTCTGATTTGGCCTCTATAGGTGCAAGAATTCTGTTCTTCTGCTTGCTTCCAGTCCAAGACAGAACGAGTGTTGTTCTGTTTTCCTCGCCTTTTTTGATCGGAAAATACCATTTTGAGTGCGCTTATCACTTGAACTTTGGCCTCACTGTATGTGTTTAAGAAAGAATGTCATACATGGGGTGGAGAGAAGTTTCAACCTCTTGTTTTAACATTATTTTCGCGTCAACTAATATGATATACATCTTAATGACAGGATGGTCGTACCTGTAAACTTGATGAGGTGTACGAAGAAAGTGGTCAGTGGTCAGTGGGACAAGGTACCTCCATAACCACCTACACTTGTTGAAGCCATTGTCGAACAGACTCACCTGCTTAGGACTCTGGCTCAGCAGAATGTCAGAGATAGTAACCGCCAACGGCATCAGGAGCACCGTCAGTGTAGCTTGTATGCCAATTTTCTAGCCACCCACCCACCAACCTATACCGTCACCACCGAGCCTCTGGATGCTGACAACTGGCTTCGCATGTATAATCCAAGTTCAGGCTGATCCATTGCGCAGATGATCAGAAGACTTGACTTTGTAGCATAACAACTTTTGGGCTCAGCACATGCATGGTGGGCCAACTTCACCGCTGCTTTGCCTCAGGACCATCAAGTGACTTGGAATGAGTTCAAGGCTGCTTTTAGGGCTCAACACATCCCCGAAGGACTTATGGAAAAGATGCGGGAATTCATGGCCTTGAAGCAAGTAAACCACAGCATTCATGAGTATTCTCAGATCTTCAATCAGCTTGCATTGTATGCTCCTCAACATGTGGATACTAAGGAGAAGAAGGACTATTTCCTGGAAGGTCTGAACTCCAAGCTTTGCTCCAGAATGGTTACTAATGTGAGTGAGAGCTTCAGTGAGCTAGTGAGCGCTGCCATCACCACAGAAGATCTATGGCAGACTCATGCAGAGAAGAAGAAGAGACGCTTCGCTCCAGGACCATCTAGTGGACCCCCATAGAAGTACCGCATACACTGCTCCTTCTGGCTAGCAGTACCGTTCTACTCCGGTTCAGCGTCCTCCGTATCGCCCTCCTCAATAGCAACAGCATCCATAGCAGCAGATCATATATCGTGCCCCTACTCCAACCCCTTAGGTTTCAGTGGGTGTACGACCACCACAACAACAGGTGCGACGGAGATCCTTCCCATGCTATAATTGTGGTCGTACATGTCATTTTGCCAAAGATTGCCGTATGCCTAAGCAGCAAGGGAATGCATCTCGTCCTCAAGCTTATGGTGCACATCAAAAGCAAGGTCAGTAGAAGCCTGCAGTCAAGACCGGTTGAGTGAACTATACTACGACCGAGGAGATTCCTGAAATGCGTCTGTGCTTTCTGGTATGTTTTAACTCAACGGCAACCCTGTATTTATTTTGTTTGATTTCGGTGCATCGCATAACTTCATCAGTCATACTTATGTGGAGAAGCATAGTATAGAGAATGGCGAGATGAAGTTGCCTTATTTTATCCATTCTCTCAGAGGGAACATAATAGCTAAGCTAGAAGTGAAAGATGCACCTGTAAACCTCAGAGGAAAAATATATCCGACCCAGTTCATAGTGTTGGAAGGACAGGGGATAGATGTTATCTTGGGTACAAGATGGATGAAATATCGCGGGGCTATTTTGGATATAGCTGCTAGTGCTTTTCACCGATCCCCTATCCATGGCGATCACCGCCTAATGTTGGCAAATACAAAAACTCCTGAAGCATGGTTTATCATATTGCTGAGTAGAAACTAGAAGACATCCCAGTGGTACGTGAGTTCTCGGATGTATTTCTAGAAAATCTACCTGGGATACCACCAGACAGAGGAGTAGAGTTCAAGATCGAACTTCAACCAGGTATGGCTCCAATATCTAAGCAACCTTGTAAGATGGCACCTAGAGAATTAGCTGAATTAAAGGTGTAACTTAATGAGCTTTTGGAAAAAGGATTCATTTAGTCTAGTTCTTCGCCATGGGGTTGCCCTGTCTTATTTGTGAAAAAGAAAGATGGGTCGATGAGGCTTTGTGTGGACTATCGACCTCTGGACGCTGTCACCATCAAGGACAAATATCCTCTTCCCCTCATTGACATTCTATTTGATCAATTGGTCGGTGCAAGGGTGTTCTCCAAGATCGATCTTCCTTCCGGTTATCATCAGATCAAGATTAGAGAAGAAGACATCCCGAAGACTATCTTTTCTACCAGATACGGTCTGTATGAATTTTTGGTCATGTCCTTTGGTTTGACAAATGTGCTAGCACATTTCTTGTATCTCATGAACTTAGTTTTCATGCTGAAGCTAGACAAGTTTTTGTCCTGTTTATCGATGATATTCTGGCCTACTCAAAGTCAGAACAAGAGAACACCAACCATCTCCAGATCATACTGCAAAGATTAAAGAGCACCAGCTTTATGCCATGTTTAACAAGTGTGAATGAAAGAAGTACCATTTTTGGGCCACGAGATATCTTCAAAAGGAATCTTTGTGGACCTAAACAAGATTGAAGACGTGGTGAAATGAAAGTCTCCTACCTTTGTTGCGGAGATCTGAAGTTTTCTGGGTGTGGCAGGATATTATAGAAGATTCATCCCAAACTTTTCCAAGATAGCCAAACCAATGACAGAGTTATTGAAGAAAGATACCAAGTTTGTATGGAGTAAAGCATGTGAAGAGGCACTCCAGACTTTGAAGAAGCATTTTACTACCACTCCAGTGTTAGCTCAGTCAGATATTGGAAAACCTTTTGATGTGTATTGCGATGCCTCCGGCACAGGTCTTGGTTGTGTCCTAATGCAAGAAGGAAAGGTCATTGCTTATGCATCACGTCAACTCTGTAAGCACCGAATTATCCTACCCATGACTTGGAGTTGGCCGCGGTAATTCTTGCACTAAAGATATGGGGACATTACCTGATGGGAAATTTAGTGCACCTCTATACAGATCACAAGAGTTTGAAGTATCTGTTCACACGGTCTAAGTTGAATATGAGGCAAAGAAGATGGTTAGAGCTAATCAAGGATTATGAATTGGAAATTCACTATAATCCAGAGAAAGCTAATGTGGTAGCGGATGCATTGAGTCGAAAGGCTCATTGCAATTTCATTAAACTCTCAAGTACAGTGGATGAGGAACCTGCTCTACGAGTACTTCCACATTTAGCATTATTCAACCTTGCCCTCATTCCTACCATCCAATAAGAAATTGTTGCAGTCTAGAAGAGAGATAAAGGTATGGCGCATATTCGAGAAAAAGTGAAAGAGAATACAGCAAAGTGCTTTCATCAGGATGAAGAAGGGTGTTTTGTGGTTCAATGAAAGGTTAGTGGCTAAAAGATCACAAGTTAAGAAAGAAGATTCTTGATGAAGCCCACTTGTCCAAGTATTCCATTCTAATTGGTAGCAACAAAATGTACCAGGTTCTGTGTAGGAAATTTTGGTGGACAAGAATGAAAAGGGAAATCGCTCGGTATGTGGCAGAATATGATATTTGTCAAAAGGTTAAGGCAGATCATTTGAAGTCCGCTGGACAGCTACAACCACTGAGTATTCCTGTATGGAAGTGGGAGGGCATCTCTATGGGTTTTATTGTGGGACTTCCAATGATTTTTCAAAAGCATGAGTCTATCTGGGTGATTGCCGACCGTCCGATGAAGACATCTCATTTCATTTCTGTGCATACTAATTATAATACTAAAAAGTATGCCGAGCTATACATCTCCCGTATAGTTTCCTTGCATGGGATTCTGAAGACCATAGTCTCTGATAAAGGACCGCAGTTTGTTGCTCGTTTTTGGGAACAACTTCATGCCTTGTTAGGCACCACCTTGATTAGAAGCTCTCCCTATCATCCTGTCACATCCCAAACCTCAAGTTAAGTTAAAAAAAAATGGGGTTTTTAAAAATCTTTCTTGCTTTGACAAATCTAATTTAGGCCAATTTTAAAATTTTCCTTTAAAAGGAACTAAAGCTAGAAATAGCTTAATAAAATTCAAAATTTAGAAAACTTAAAACTTGGAGTTTGACCAGTGTTTGAATTTTTTTTCTTTTCGCCTCGAGATTTTATTTGGAGTTCGGATTTTTTTTTTCCCAAAAATCTTTAGCACCAAAATTCAATCACATAGAATAGGAATAGGAGGGAGGTTTAAATTGACTAGTGGGCCGAAATTCACTCCAGGCCGGCCCACCTTCTTTTCCTTCTCGGCCCAGCCCAACTTCCCCTCTGTCGTCTTCCTCCCAAGGCACCGTGCGCCGCGCGTCTTGGCTGGCCGGGCAGGCCCTCCCCACCTGGCCATGCCGACGACTCCGTGCCCGAGGGAGGCCACGATGTTGTCACGCGTCGCCGTTAATTCAACCACATCGCGCAGCACGGGGAGGCGACGGTGCTGACGATCGGGGAAGCGGCGGCCTTTGTCGCTACGCGGTTGAAGGCCGGGCGCCCCTGCCGACCCACCGGCCTGCCAAGGCGTGGCGCTGGAAGCCGCAGACCTCTACCATGGAGCTCGACGAGGCCACGCAGCTGCTGGACGCCCTCGAACGCGACAAAACCGCCGCTTGACCGTGCACCGGCCTTGACTGCGCCGACGACCTCGCCCCGGCTATAAAAGAAGCCCAACGTCGCGCCCGCGTGTCTCCTTCGCTCCACCGCACCCCAGCGCACCCCCACAGCTCTCTCCTCGCCGGAAAAACACCTTCTCCGCCACCAATTTCGCCCCCTCCTCCGAATCCGGCCGCAACCCTCTCCCTTCGGTGAGCACCCCCTTCCCGGCTGCCATCTTTCAATTCCTCGCACAAGTAGCCTTACAAGCCCCCTAGGAAGCTAACCGAGCAAGGGAGATGGGTAGCCGCCGCGCCGTTGGGCCGGTCCGAGAGAGCCACTACTGTGCGCCGCTAGCCACCTGCCGCCAGCCGTCGTTCCAAGCCAGCTGGTGAAACCTCATGCGTCGCAGTGTGTTCCTGGGTATAGAGAAGGTGCACACCAAATTTCACGCCAAACGGAGCACTGTGCCGCCGGGAACGCGTGCGCAAACCCGCGCACCCAGAGCGCGTCCCGAGCGCCAGAGCACGTCCAGAGCGCGTTCGGAGCGTGCTCTGGCACGCTGCATTCCAGCTCCGACAGAAGTCAAACACTAACCCCAACCCCACTATTGCATAGAGTTCAACCCAAGGATTTCGGGACGCTAGTTGTTGCCCCGAGATTTGTGGTCAAGTTGCCGGGAACGCGGACCGAAGTCGGGAGCGCGTTCGGTATCGCCGGAAGCGCGGTCGACCTGTTCGAATCCCGTGCCAGCCCAACAACTAGTCGCCTAGAGTCAGGGACACTGGCCCGTGAGTTTTAGAACATGTCACATCCACCCCGAACTTTTCCGTGTCCACGAAAACCCCGAACTTTCCCGTGTCCACGAAAACCCCGAACTTTCCCGTGTCCACGAAAACCCCGAACTTTCACGTGTCCACGAAAACCCCGAACTTTCCTGTGTCCACGAAAACCCCGAACTTTCACGTGTCCACGAAAACCCCGAACTTTCACCACAACCCACGGGTCCACGGGAAAATCCCCGATTTCGGACACCTGAGTGCCCAAAGGGCATGGACACTGGCCAAACCCCGTGTCCAAACAGATTTTTCTGCAGTCCGTCATAGCACATTGCCGCTAACTTTGCCGTCACATCCTAACTCCGATCATCACAACCAATATACCATTGGAACCCACATCATGAGCCCTACCATCCTAGCCTATTCAAACTCCATAACTTGTTTGTGATTGTTTCTTTTCTTAGTTTCTTAATTGTTCTTTGATAGTCTTATTGTAGCTATTGTTTGTAGAAGAAGAAGAAGAAGTTGAAGCCGCCCAAGAGCCCGAAGAGCCTGAAGAACCCGAGCCTGAAGCGAATTTCGAAGAAGCAACTGAAGGCAAGTCCTAACCCATCTTAAGCCCATTGAACCCATGTTTTATTTACCACGCCGATAGACAACGATGCTAGCCTACCTTAGAATGTGTTAAACATTGTGTAGTTTAATACCTATTTGGTCTTAGGTATTTATATTTATGTCAGTAACTTGCTGTATAAATATAGATATTTTCCTTGGAAACCATTACCGACGTGTCTTTGATAACTATAGGAATTCCGTTCCTAATTAGTTTTACGGAACGGATACTACCTTGTTACTAGAACTGCTTAGGACCCCATCTGCGGTGCCCTACACCGCCACACAATTTACCATTAATTTGCAAAATGAGTTAAAAGAGTTTGGTGGTGTGAGTATCAATAAAAGGGGTGGGATTAGAACAACTGGTGCTAGGTGAAGAGAGGGATGTTTCTGGCCGTGGGGTGGGGCTCACCTGAGGTGATGGTTATAGGTGTGTAGGCTTCGCTGTGGTCCACCTGCCGTGGACGAGACCGCCACCCCTGCCACATAAGGACCGGTTCGTTAGCCCTCGACTTGGTAATTCCCGTGCAACCACAGAACTTGTACTTTTTGGACAGGATATATTCCCTTTATGTATTCTTTCCACATCGAACCACTGGGGGGTCGATAGTGAAGACACAAGGGAACAGGAGAAGGGCGTGAGATGACTCGCTGCCTGGCCTTCGACAGTAATTACCCGCATCTTGGGAGCGTAAGCCCACGGATATAGCCTCTGGTTTGGTAATACTCAGGATTGGAGGGGACCAGGAAAAATGCGTGAATGCGGTGGATATTTACGACCCGGCTCCGATAATGTACCGACGCGTCATCGACGGCCTGAAAAACCCCAAGGGATGGCCCATGTTTGCACCTTGGGTGGAATATGTGGAAAACTGCGTAGATGTGGGATAGGTATTATGCAACTCTAATGATCAGAAGTAGCATAACCTGTGGGTACAGTGTACAACCTCTGCAGAGTTAAAAATCCTTCCGGATAGGTCGTTGTCACGGTATTGACACACTACTGTTCGAGCGCCCTACGATTAGACTTTATTCATTGCCTTGATACGTGAGTGGGTGTAGCTACCCGTGTTTTGAAAATGCGTGGCTGTGTGCCTAGGGCCGGCACGAGAGTGCTTACGCCCAATATAAAGCTTGAGAACTGCGGAGAGGAGTGAAAACCTTTCCCACGTCCACTCTACTAAAATATAGCAAATGCTTGTCTCTCTTCTTTAAATTCTCTTCTAATAGGAAGCCGGCATGAAAACATGCTTTTCGCAAAACTTTACGCTCAAGCTTTCCTTGCTTCGCTACGACGAAACCCCTTATCTACTTCTTGTTGGGACTTGCTGAGTACCTTTGTACTCACTCCTTCCGTTGTTACTATTTTTGCTCAGAAGAGGAGGATGACGAAGATGATGCTGACTACGAAGAGTAGACGTCTCGTCCGCCGTCAAGTTGCCTGTGGAGTGTGTATAGACTAAGTGTGGTTT
Organism: Zoysia matrella; assembly: GCA_001602295.1. Classification (NCBI taxonomy): domain Eukaryota; kingdom Viridiplantae; phylum Streptophyta; class Magnoliopsida; order Poales; family Poaceae; genus Zoysia; species Zoysia matrella. Next base: position 183,372 of record BCLG01000368.1, on the reverse strand, counting down.
GTCTAGAGTCGCTGTGCCGACTCATGCTTGTACTCTAGACTTGTTTGCCGAACCTCTTAGGTTGAGTAGTGCGATGTAATAAAGTACGTGTAATAAATACCACTTTGTTCTAAATATGCGTACCAGCTACTGATCCAGGGAATGATACAGGTGGCACATAGACGCTCTTTTGTGAAAGGGGGTCTCACACATCCTCGGACTGACGGTCAAACAGAACGCATTATTCAAATCCTTGAAGACATGTTACGTGCGTATTGCTGCATCACAGTAAGAACTGAAGGTTTGCCACCAGCAGAATTTTCATACAACAATAGTTACCAAGAATGCATCAAGATGTCACCATTTGAAGCTTTGGATGGGTGTCCATGCTGAACATTTTTGAATTGGTCTGAATCTGGAGAAAGGGTGATTTTTGGACTGAGCTTGTCAGCGAAGCCAAAAAGCGAGTCCGTGTCATTCAAGCGAATCTTCGAGCAGAGCAGTTTAGGCAAAAAAGTTATGTAGACAAGACATATTTACAGAAGAATTTTCCAGAGTTCTTTCAATCCCTCATATGTATTTTCCCCCTCTTTTGTTTTAAATTTCAAGACGAGATTTTTTTAAGGGGGAAGGGCTGTAACACTTCATGTTTTGAATAAAGAAGCGAGTTTGTTTGAATTTGAAATTTTGGATCGAGCTAAAAAAATTAAAACGATTCATGTGAATTTTCAAATTTCAAATTCGAATCCATATTTCAAATGCGTTCAAGCATTTTCAAAGAAAGATCATAAAATAAAAATTTCCATTTGAAAAGTTTCACAAATATTTGAATTTAGGAAATTTTTGTGTAATTTTATATAAATGTTAAAAGGCCCAAAAGAATTATTTTATTTAAATGGTTGCTGGTATTCCGAATTTTATAAAATATGATTTATTTCGATTTTGAACTTGGGCCCAAAATAAAAGTTGTTTTAGCTTCCTACAAGGTTTCAAAATTTCTTGAGCTCGAGAAGTATGGATTTTGAGTAAAAACAAAGCTGTTTTGAGGGAGAAAAATCAGGAAATTGGAAAGGGCCGCGGGGCCCCGCCGTCAGCCACCCACCGGCCCTCTCCTCCTACCTCCAGACGCCAGCGCGCCTTCTCCCTCTCGCTCGCTGCTACGGCAGGAGTACAGGTGCCCTGCCCCGAGCGCCCCTCCGAGTGCATGCACGCCACTCACCCGTTCCGTGTCCAAATCCCATCGGCCGAGCTCCTCTCTCTCTCTCTCTCTCTCTCTCTCTCTCTCTCGGCCACCAACGTGGGTAGCTACGAGCCTACGACGAAGCCATCTCCAGCCCCCATTCTTTGACGGCGAGCTGCGCCAGCCCCCTCTCCCGCTCTCCCACACCTCGGCTCGCCTCCTCTCCCTCTGGGTCCGACGGATTTCGAGTTACCCCAAAATTTTGAAGCGTTGGACCTGCCGGCCATCTCTTCCGAATCCGGCACGTCCAGGTGGTTGACCTCCTCGTTTTCCTTTCGTTTTGGGTAGAGCACATCCAGGTGCACCTCCTAAGTGGTTTAACCGATCGATTCCTTTGACTTCGGGCAGGAATTTTGGAAGTTACCTCGCCGGCCGCCTGAACCTCCTCACCTCGCCGACGCCAACCATCCTCCAGCCTTCCCCGTCGACTTACAAACCCGTGCCGGGCATCTCCAAGTTCCCAGGAATCTGTAGGGAAAGATTTAAGCGAATCCCGTCGACCATAGCACTGCTACGCCCTCGCCGAACATCATCTCAGGCCGCCTCTCGCCGCCGGTACTTCTCTGGTGAGCAGGGCCACCTCTGCGCCCCTCCCTTGGTTTCCCCGTGTTGCGTGGATCGTGTGGTTGCCGATAACCCAGTGCTTAAGACGCAGGCCAAGCGCGCCGGTGAGCGCCGCCGCCGTGCCGGCCACCTTGGCCGGCCGGTCTGCCGCCCAGCCCCGCCGGGGTCCTCTGTGACCGCAGCCCGATCCAGTGCGGCCACTCTATAGCCCACCGTGTGGCCATTCCAAAATGGGCCGGGAGTCCTCTGAGGCCCATCGGGTAGCAAGCCCATTCCGGCTGGGATTTTTATTATTTTTTGCGAAACAATTTATTTAATTGCTAGAAAAGCTTTCAAGTTGTAAAATAAGTAGACAATGGATCCTAATCCTAAAATTGTGAAATAATTTTTGTTAGGATCCTCTAAACTAGGGCTGTATTCTGAAGCTAACAAATTTTCAATTTATGCATAAAAATAATTTAAATAATTCAGATCGCATAATAGCTCATTAATTCATTATATTAATCCCTTGTCATAATAAAATATTGTGAAATTCCCATTTCTATTTATTTAACTAAATTTTATTCATCCGGAAAATTTCATATTTATTTTCATCAAAAAATAATTTTATAAAGGATTTATTGTGTTTAAATGGTGTTTAGTTCATATAAATGCATTTGATTTCAATAAATTTTGAAATTTTTTCAAAAAATACTTTATAACCTCTCTGATGTTATCGACAAATTAAATTATACTTTAAGTTTTCAAAAATCATGTTAAAAGAATTTTTTAACCATATTTACTAGTTTTCTTTTAGAAAATAACAATCTATCATCGCATGTGACTTAATTTCAAATCTTTGGAGTTTAAAAACTAGCATAATTCATTTCTTCGCATATCATCTCATGTATAGGATCTAATCTGAGGAAGAGTTTGACAATGTACTGTAAGACCCCCCTTTTTTAGAAAGGAGCGGTCTATGTGTCACTAGTACCATTCTCTGGACCGGTAGTTGGTATGCACATTAAGAACAAAGTGATATTTATTACACGTACTAGAACAACGTACTACATATCCTAGTATGGTCAAAAAACATGTCTATATTACAAACATAAGTCGACGCAGCGACTTTATTCAAACCCAACATTCTTAGGAGACTAACAACACGCCACAGGTAAACTTAGCGAAGAGCGAGACTTCTACTCTTCATAGTCGGCATCATCCTCGTCATCTTCATCTTCTGAGCAAAAACAACAGCAAGAGGAGGGGTGAGTACAAAGGTACTCAGTAAGTCCTAACGGTCGATAGGAGGAGATTCGCAATAGCGAAGCAAGGAAAGGTTTATGGTCCATATTTTGCGGAAAGCAAGTTTTTACTCTAGGCTTCCTAACAGAAAGAGAGTTTTTAATTAGGAGAGGAAAATGACGCAGTTATATTTTAGTAGAGTGGACCTGGGGAAGGTTTTCACTGCTTCCCACAGTTCCTCAAGTTTTAAATTGGGCACCAGTACGCTTCCATACTGGCCCTGGGCACACAGCCAACACATTTCCAAAACACGGGTACCTACACCCACTCACACAACAAGATTGTATAGAAAATCTAATCGTAGGGTACCCGAACATTAGCATGCCAATACCGTGACAACGGCCTATCTGGAAGGATTTTACACTCTGCACAGGTTATACACTGTACCCACAGGTTATGCTACTCCTGATCAATAGAGTTGCATAACGCTTACCCCACAACTACATAGGTTTCCACAGATTCCACTCAAGACGCATCCAGGGGCTATCCATCGGGTTTTCACTCCCGATGACGAGACGGTACATTCTCGAAGCCGGATCGTGAACATTTACCACAGTCACATCTTTTCCTGGTCCCCTACTACGCCGGGTATTACCAAACTAGGGGCTATATCTGTGGGCTTACAATCCCATGACGCGGGCAATTACATAGTCGAAAGCCTGACAGCGAGTTATCTCACGCCTTGCTCGTGGCCGCTTGTGTCAATTCGACCTCCTAGTGACTCGATGTGGAAAAACCTACCTAGCGGAAATAAGTCCTGCCCAAGATGTACAGGTTCTGTGATTGCACGGGAATTACTAAGTCGAGCGCTAACAAATTGGTCTTTATATGGCAGGGGTGGCGGTCTCGTCCACGGCAGGTGGACCACAGCGAAGCCTACTAACCTATCACCATCACCTCAAGTGAGCCCCACCCAACAACCAAAATTAACCCTCTTCACCTAACACCAGTTCCACTACGCCCAGCCCATTTTCTTTTACTCACACCACCAAACACATCTTAACGCATTTGCAAAAGAGTGATATGAGGTGTGGCGGTATGAGGTACCGCAATTTGAATTCCTAAGCATTTCTCTAATCAAGGCACTTTTTGTTCGTTGAAAGTATTCAAAGAACGGAAGTTCTATGGTTAACAAGGATGTGTCTTCAATTGGCTAACAAGGTAGTATTTATATTATTCCCAGCAAGTTACTGACATAAATATAAATACCTAGAATTGAATAGGGTACTATACTACACAATGTTTAACACATTTTAAACAATAGGTAAGCTTGTAGTTTCTATAGGTGCAGCAGTAAAATAGGTTCAAGGTGGTTTAAGGAGGGTGTTAGGACTTGCCTTCAGCGGCGTCTTCAGGTTCTTCTTCGTACTCGGGCTCTTCGGGTTCCTCCTCATACTCGGGCTCTTCTTCAGTTACAAACAATAGTTACAATAAGACTACCAAAGAAAACTAAGAAATTACAAAAAGAAACAATCACCAAACGAGGTATGGAGTTTGGATAGGCTAGGATGGTAGGGTTGGTGGTGACAGTTCCAACGGTAGGTTGGTGGTCATGATCGGAGCTAGGATGTGATGGTGAAGTCACTGGCAAGGTGCTGTGGCGGACCGTGGAAAAGTCTGTGTGGACACGGGGTTCGGCCTGTGTCCACGTCCTCTGGACACACAGGTGCCCAGAATCGGGGATTTTTCCTGTGGAACCGTGGGCTGTAACGAGTTCGAGGTTCTCGGGGACACGTGAAAGTTCGGGGTTTCTGTGGACACGTGAAAGTTCGGGGTTTCCGTGGACACGTGAAAGTTCGGGGTTTCCGTGGACACGTGAAAGTTCGGGGTTTCCGTGGACACGTGAAAGTTCGGGGTTTCCGTGGACACGTGAAAGTTCGGGGTTTTCGTGGACACGTGAAAGTTTGGGGTTTTCGTGGACACGTGAAAGTCCGTGGTTTTCGTGGACACGTGACCGTGTCCGTGACCGTGGACACGTGGACATGTTGATGCGTGACCGTGTCTGTGAGGACGGGCACCGAACTACGGATGTGTTCTAGGTCGTGGGGCTCGTGGGGTTGATTGAAATGTGTTTCACGGCCCATTGATCGGGGACCTGGGCTGGGAATATGGTGATATGTGAGTGGAGTGGCTAGAACGTGCTTCGGGCGCCCTGGACACGTGCTGGTGCGCTCTGGACGCTTCTCGGACACGCTGGACGCGCACTGGACGCGCATTGGTGCGTCCGGCGCGTTCTCGGGTGCGCCACGGCGAGCTTTACGCCAAGAACTCGTGTACTGGGTCCTCGACAGTGTGGGTAGCATGGTGGTGGTGATGTGGATGTGAGGATGTCGCTTGGGGAATCAGAACGGCGACGTGACCGACATGGAGCCCGACGCGCTCGGGGCGCGCACGGCGTGCTTGGGCGCGTGCTCTGACGCGCGGGATTGCTGGGATGCGGCTGCCAGCGAGGGAAGTGAGGGCCCCAAAAGGGGGTCTCTCCCCCGCCGTGCGGGCTCCCTTGGGACCTCGGAAGTGCCGTGACGCGCGCTGCCTAGCCCGCCACGACGACCGGCGGCGCGAAGGGTGCGCCGCCTGGCAGGGGCTCCCGTGGAGGGGTCGATTGGGGTCTCCTCCGGCGCTGTGGCTAGCATGAGAAGGTTTACCTCGTCGGGAAGGTGTTGTGGGTGCAGCGAATTGGGTTTTGGTCGCCGGCGAGGAGGTGGTCGCCGGCAATGGCGGGTGGCGGTCGGCGGAAGGGAAGATGGCCAAATTGGGGAAATTCAGAGCACTAGAGGGGTAGGGCGAACCTGGGCACGGCGGAGGCGGAGCTAGGGGAGCGCGGGCGCGGAAGTGAGGGCTTCTTATACCCGGCAGAGCGGCGGCGTGCTTGACTGGAGTGGCGTGGCGAGCAGCTGGACTGGGACGCGCGTCAAGCGTGGAGCGTTCCAATTGGGAAATGCCCGGATAGCTGGCTCGCATGAGGCAAGCCAGGGAGGTGCCGCGGCGCACTGGCAGGCGAGGCGTGGCCAGCTCGACGCGACGTCCCCCGAAAAACTGACCCACGGCAAACGTCTCCGCGGCGGAGTAATGGCGATGGGACGCTCCACGGCGAATTGAAGGCAACTAGACGGCCGTTGATCGGCTCGTGAGGTTCGTGAGAGGTTTAGCTGGCGGTCGGAGCGACGTAAGTCACAGCGACGGTGGTTTCGACGGCGTCCGGTGAAGGGCGCCGCGTCCTTCGAGCGTCCACCGTAAACTCAAGGACGTCGGTCCGTGTTCCGTGGCGAGCGACGGCGACTCAATGGCGTCCCCCGTTCGATGACAGCAGCAGGCACGGCGTGGTTGGGGCGGCGCCATACAGGTGGCGCCCAAGCCCTGCGTGGTGGGGCTGGCCGGAGCTGGCCGTCCGGCGCACTGGTGCAGACGGCCAGGCGCTTGGCTCACACGTTGGGTTGGGCCGGCGCAGAGGGAAGAAAAGCGTGGGCCGGCCAGGGGGGTTTCGGCCCACAGGGATTTTTCAAATTTTCTTCTTCTTTTTTTTTTCCAATTTGGGTCAAGATTTGGTAATTTCCAAACTCCAAAGAGTAGCAACGAAAATTCCAAAAGACACAAGCGAGAAGTCAGCAAAATCAAACACTTGACAAACTAAATTTTAAACTTTTTGAAATTTCCCTTTTTGCTATGTTGCTCTATTTTAGTTTCCTCTTTTAAAGAAGGTTAAAGGGGCCTAAACTAGGTTCATACGAGAAGAAAAGTTTTATAAACTCCATTTTTAAATTTGATTCAAATTTTGGGATGTGACATGTACCATCAGGCGAAGAAACTAACTTCGAGCAAGGCCAATGCAAGCCTCGGTGTATTAACCATATTTAAATTGTTTTGTTTTTTATGACTATATATATAGTATTTGAATTATGTACTGTGCATTAAGTTTTAGGAATTGATTGAAACCATAGATTGCATAATAGGTATCATACCTATGATAAGTATCTTTGGTACAGGTAACTTGATGTAGAGCTAGGTTATGAGTCTAAATAAATGGTTGAAAACGAGTAAATGGAAACTTCACTCGCGAGCTATAAGTTTTACCCCCGGTTCAAAAGTATCAAATGAATGGACGAGGTTGGATTATAAGAGCCTAAAAAGATGAGTTTGGTTATGTGAATATATAAAATGATAAGTTGAGACTGGACAGAAAAGTATAGGTTGGCAGCAGAAGAGGAGTCCTATGTGCGGTAACCCTATCTATGTCAATTAAGGACCGTACTGTTGTCGACCCTGCTGAGCATGTTTGAACAGCACTGATTACATACTAGATATATGAGACCCAAGAAACTGAGGTAGCCCAATGTGCGTGGTGACTGGACGTAATTGAACCTCTCTTCTAGAGATGATTAGAAGAGAGAGCTTTGGGGATGAACATGGATAGACCAGGTGTGGTTATCGCATGGAGAACCACTGCTAGGGAGAGGTGAGCATCGAACTGGTACTATGTATCATTAGTGTGAAAGATTACTATGTGCGGCTTTCGAGAAGTGCGTACATGTCGTGTAATCAGGTTTCTCCAGCAAGATGTAAATCGATTAATCGTTGTCCCTTACAGTAACGAGGGTCGCTTGTCTCATTGTGTCACATCGTAGTTAAGAAGTGGAATAATAAGTTAATAGGAAAGTAATATGTTGAGGGATATATTAATTATTATTTCTTGGCAACCATGATTGTGCTAGCTTATAGTGCAAAGTAAATTTTATTGTCTTGTAACTTAATCTACTACTAAAATTTGAAATTAAGGATCCACTGTGTTAGCGTTGATTTTTGCAAACAGCTATCCCATGTAGGTCAGCTTTACCATATCTTTTGGAGTCAGCTGTAGTTGATCATGTTGACGGGTAAGACTTGCTGAGCATTTGAATGCTCAGGGCTTGGCTCTCTGTTGTTTTTGTTTGCATGTGATCTCTCTTCCCCTCCTTTGGACCAGCCTACATGAGCAACCCACGAGGGTGGCTATGTCTATTGGGAGCTTTGCTCGTCGCGTTGAGCTATTTGTGTGTTCTAGAAGATGCATCATATGTACACGATGTCATCTTGTGCTTTGTATCTACGAGACCCTAATAGTCTTCAAATAAAGTAAACGCTTCCGCACTTTTAAATACCTTGGTTTGTAACGTAAACAACTGTTTGTATTATATTTTATCGTTCTTGAGTTGTACTGTTGGTCCTCGCTTCGCCAAAGTGAGACTCGATAAGATCCTGGAGGTAGATGGATCGTCTCTTCGCAGGGCGGTCTATCACAATTTATTTTCGTAGTTTTTTTATGAAGTAGAGAAAAATCACTATAAAGTCAAGTCCTTTTGCGTATCACAACATTTTATTATACTTTTCAAAATGGAATGACCCCTGATCTCTCTGTGAAACATACACAATACAAATAATTCATTCACACCATGAAAAAAACAATGGATATTATATAACATAAACTTGATCATAGTTGTGCTTTACATGACCAATTGGTTCTATGGACAGTTGATGGACAACGGTTTATTACTCATAATAGTCCACTGTCTCTATAAGAGAGTCATGCTCAAAAGAAAATAATTTATGCATGCATGCAGATGTAGCTAGTATAAAGTTAATAAGCATGTGATGAATATTGCATCGATGCCATGAATATGGAATGTCAGAATATATGCGTGCACTTAGCATCAATAATAGAATTTATGCTCCAAACTGTAATTTCGTGGGGTAGTCAGTCCCCGCCTTCCAGTTCTCAGGGATGACATCGTCTTGGACACGACTTCCCCCTCCCTCGGCTCTGAGGCGGATGTTAAGGGGGCCTTTGAGAGACTTGCTGATGGTCCAGGACTCTCCAGATTTTTTCATGGGTTCCATTGTGTCGGCGCCATGCTCTCTGACATCCACTTGGGTGATCTTCTTCTTGGAGCCCTTGACACTGAGTGCAAAATATGGGCTGCTCTTCTGAACAGTAAAGACAATATTTTCACACCATGCACCACCAACCATCGCTACCAACACCACTAGGCAGGCCAACTTTGCCATTGAAGAGGATGCCATTTTTGTTTCTTACACTTTTGATGATTTTGGTTGTGGATCGACTAGAATGATCTGCATTTATTTATACACAATTAAGCAGTACCAATGTATGGCTTCCCACCAATGTCGCCTTGCATGTATGGTGGAGCACTCATTTAACTAAAGTAAACCCATGGATGGCTGTGACCCAAGGTAACAGGTAACCCTATATTTGGCTTACTTCGAGGGTGAATAACTGCATGAAACGAGTGGAAGCCAGTATTGATTGGAAGCTAATATTTGGTCCTCCGTTTCCAATCATGGGTAACAAAAAATAAATATAACAAACTAGTATCAAAATTAGGGTCCCTGAATTATTCAGTCATGCACTTTCTTAAAAAAAATAAACCATGCAAGTTGAAAAAACACAGCAACCTACACTCAATAATTAATCTCTATAAGGAGTCAGTCCTTCAAATTCTTGAACACCAGGCTCAGCAGACGTCTTGGAGACACCGATACTGCTACTTGAATTAGAATTCAAGTAGCAGAAGACCTTGCTGGGAAGGAGAATTTGAATTAGAAGACCTCTGCTCATGTTGACCATGATCAACTACTCCGTCCCACAATGGCACAGGATGAACAAAATGAGACGTGGATCGTCCATGCACACCCCCAAGAAGCCCAGTTGGACGCGTGGGAGGCTCTTGTAGGCGTCGAGGGCCCAGAGCTCGGTCGCGTCGACCATGCCGTCCAGCACCCACGTCATGGTCTCCAACCTCAGCGTCCAGGTTTGGATGAGGTAGCAGTGCTCTGAACGTTTGCAACTGCTGGAGCCCGCGCGCGCCGCCGCAACGCAGCAAGCGAAGACGCTGTCAAACTTCACCGCTTCGACGCCGGCACTGACGCACACGTTCCGGCTTCAAAACGAACCATATACTACTTTTATTTTTAAATTGATATATCAATTTTGACTATTCATCTTATTTAAAAAATTAGTTTAAATATATAATATTTTAAGTTGTGATTTCAATAAGTCTAATGAAAATCAAATCATAGCAAAATATATAATATTTATTATTTTTTTTTAAATAAGATGAATGATCAAAGTTGATTTTAAAAGTCAACGGTGATATCAATTTAAAAACGAAGGGTGTATATGAAATAGTCTAGTGCCCTTTAAAACGAACCATATATATGAAATAATCTACAACTTAAGCAAGGTCATACATTAGTTTACTGCTTAAGCAGTGTTATTCAGGTTCGAGAATAAGCAAGGTCTCTTCGTATATAGTGGGCCGCAGTCTATTTTCATCTCATAGCGGGCCGAGCCATCGCGGCAGGCCATGCGGTCGTGCTCGGTAATACGAACCTGGATACCATATTTTTACCAAGACTACAAAAAGATGTTGAGATCATTAATACACGTCAAACATCGAACATCTCATTTTCTTTCTTTATTAAAGCTAGCTTCCAGTGATACACAAAATAATAGCACTTGTATGTGTCTTGATCATGCCGGATTGAGTCTGATTCCACTTTAAAGAGGTGCTGCTGCTGGCGGCGGCCGGCGAATGATTCTGACCCCTTGCTGTAGAGGTGAGTCAAGAGCGGCAACAACGATGGCTGCCGGTGCCGGGATGAGTGGTCTCTGCTCGACGAAGTAATCGACGAGATCAGGAACGAGATGGTGCTCTAGCTCTACGGAAGCCGTCTCCAGCAGCGCGGCATCGCCGATCGCTGTCTGCGGCGTCCACGTGATCGTGGTGGTATATATAGCAGTCCCAATGGCCGGGGGCCGTGCTCCCAGTGGATATTGAGCAAGGAAAATCCCCGGTTGATTCACGGCGACGGAGACGGAGCAGATGCGTGGAACCGAACCATGTATATGTGATCACCGTCGACACTGGATTCACAACTTTTCTCGTGCATGCCTCCAGGGAGAAGCATACGACTACAATGGATTCACAACAATGTTACTGTTAGGAACCATGTATGAGATCATCGATCAAACACAAAATATTATTTTGAAACACTGGACTTGAATTCTATAATTCAGAAGTTTAACAATCAACGCTGACAGGAAGTTAGGACTTAAACCAGGTCCGGATCATGCTTCTTGATCGCATCACATCATAAAAACGGTTTCAACATACATAGAGAGAGTATCGCTTAGTTGCATACCACCTGTCTTACATCTCCATTCACAACAACACAACAACAAAGCCTTTTAGTCTCAAGCAACTCCCCATTGTCTTGAAAGTCTTATTTCAAATTTGGTCGTGAAGTCAGAACTTTATTGTACTTAAATGAACGATCAACCTAAGCGAAAGTTTTAAGTAAGTTGATCTCATGGAGTAAAAGATGGTTATAGTTTTAAGCTCCCTCAGGTTCCTTCTTAGGGTCGCTGGTGAAGGAGGGTAAACTATTCACATCTTCCATCACGCGGGTGCGCCGTATGCGTAACTTGTTTCCACAAAACTCGAGTGTTGCAGTCAGAAGACAAACTTGCTGATCATAATGCACCGTAAAACCATTTTCATGTAACGTGCCACATAATAAAACAATAGGCATCTGGGCACACATAATTCCCCTATGGTATTTCAGACTATTGATGATACAAAAGGGTTAAAACAGAACAAAACAATCATAACGTGTTATTTTTCCTGCAAAGACCCTACTTATATATTTTCACATGAGTAAATTTTACAAAACTACAAGTTCTTTGATAAAACTATATATCAAAACTACAGATTAAAGAAGTTGTGGCACAAAACTACAAATTTAGTGCCTATAAGTATCACAGACCTACAAATTTTACAAAGCTTAAATATATAGTTTGTGACAAATTAAATCCTTAAACTTATAGTTTTATGGCATATTGCTTACAAAATCTATATTTTTGTGATACACCTTGTTAAATCTGTAGTTTTGTGATAAAAATATACAAAACTGATAGTTTTATCAAAGAACCTGTAGTTTTGTGAATTTACTCAATTTCGCATAGTCTATGATATGTTAAACGCTTGAGTGACATCGCCCAAAAAACAAAAGAAGCAGGAGTTCAGGATGCTTACCCTGTTTAAAGAATCCAGGAAGCGGTGGGAGTCTCACGTAGCAATTCTTTAATTTCTCCCGCAGATTTTTTCCCAATTTAATAATCTGAAAAGGGGAACTCAATGCACAAGTATCATATCAATCATCACAATTTGCATAATGTAAATTTAATTATTAGTATGAGAAAGCAATATGTACCGTTGGTCTCTGGCGTTCAACGTAAACAATTAAAGGCAATACTACGAAGAAGAAGAGCACAACTCCCAAGGGTAATACTGCTTCCCAAAAGGGGACTTTAAGAAATGCACACAGTGTGGCACACCATGCAATGGGGGAGAGTATCATCCAAAGATATAGCACCAACAAGAAGATACTGAATCCAACATTGTCAATTGATTCACCATCCTTGAAGCGTGAAGCGAAAGGTATCATAACAAGGCTTTCAGACCACAATGCGACATTTGCAATGGAAATAACTTTGACCCAAGTTTCGTCATAGCTCACTAGTGCCTTTGCCGAACCAGGGTAGCTATTCGAATAAACACAGAGAGCACCATAGAACAGAGACAAAGTGCAGACAAGGGCATTGGTGAAACTTAAGAAAGCCTGTGTCCAAACAATGCAATAATGTAAAGTTCTTAAAGTGATTTTCCTAAAGGTAATTTGACAAGATATAATGACTGCAAAGCACATACTTTTATCTTCACATCAGAATCTTTCATTGTACTACTGCTGTCCACCTGTCAAGCATCAAGAAGACTAGTCATCATCAAAGAAAGAATGGGAAAACCTGAGGCGAGACGTGGAGAGAAAGAAAACAACATAAAGTTCACAACTGCATTTTTACAAGGTCTATTGTCGATTAGTTCTCATTCTGTGCGGTGGTTTTATACTATCAACGGGGTTACCTGAATTTTCATTAAAATAGGACCTTGGCAAGGATGGTTATTGTTACAGTAAGGGCAGCATTTCATTTTTCAAATTACAGTTATTGTAAGAGAACTACTCCGATAGAAATTTGAATGTAATAGTGTCACTCAACTCCTAAACTATCGAATGCCATCAGTCCACCTCCAAAATAATGCAACATGGATGCCACCATCTCATTGAATACTGCCGCGTTCATATTTTTATGCCAACTTTTGTGAACTTCTAATAAAAACAATGTTATAAGAGCAGTAAAAATTTCAAAATGATGGATCACGAAGTATGTCCTTATGAATATGACATCCAGGAAGATGTTACCCAGCACCCAGGGTCTAGACAATCGAGCAGGAGAAAGATAAGTGGCTGAGTTAGTTGAATTGGGTCGTAATTAATGGATACAGTGAGATCTATGTAAAAGTGCAAATTTAAAGTTAGCTCCACAGGGATCAAAGATTTGGACAGATTTAAAAGGTTCTTCACTTATAATGGGCTATGCACCAATGCAGTCAAGAGGAAAAACAATGGCTAAGTGAATTATCAATTGCGGTGTGAAGATAATAAGTACAGAAACCTGTTCATTCTTTGCTGTCATTGCCATTTATATTAACTCGGTATGCCACTTCTCGAGTTGGTGGAGTGGTGCCAGATATCATTTCCCAAAGGAGCTCAAAAGGGGTTTTAATTCTCTCATTCTCTTGGTTGCTTGGGAAATTTGAAAACACTGCAGGCTATCAAGAATGAAGCTGTTCTTTGGTGCCACGCTGGAGCCTCACGGCTGCAGGAGCTGCTGGTTTGGTCATTGCCTGCTCTACCCTAGTGTGATAGGGTGTTGTGTCTTTTAGGAGGTGGCGCATTATGCTTGACCTGATGCTTGTATGTTGTTTTGTGTGTTTGGTCTCTCGGGTGGAAGGGGAGTTTATCCTCCTTCTCATTTGTATATTTTTCCTCTCTTCTTAATGAATGATGTGTAGATCTCCTACGCATTGGAGAAAAAAAAAAGTGGTGCTGGTGCAACTTTCAGAAAGGAGTATTGTCTCTTGGGTTAATCCTCAAAGCAATTTGCACCAGCAGTTCTTGATGAAGAAAGATTAAGTGCAAAACAGTCATGCAAGAGCTCTACAATATTTAGATGGGCTAAAAGAATTGATCTAGTACACATGAGAAACAAATTTACAATGGATGAATTCATGTTATGAAAAGAGGAGCGGCTTAATGACTTGCCTGTCAAATCACATGGAAAACAATTGATGTCAAAACGGGGAGCATTCAGCTAAAACATCATACACAACTTTATGGAAGTGTCAATACAATGTGGTAGTACATATAGAAGTATCAATGCAAATTGTTGTTGGGGAAAATTCCTTGTCTGCCACTGGCTTAAACCTCTAACATGCCAATGTCAGTACCTATGATGGGCCCCAAATGGCATAAACACGCTGATGGCATATTAATAGGGGCAATTGCAAAACAGGTTCTATTGTTTAGCCCAATTCTGAAACTGCTTCATTTTTTGAGATTTTGGAAAGTCGGTCCGCTTATTTTAATATGAAGGAACATAAGGTCCTCTTCCGTTTAGCTCACTTAACGGTGTTTAATAACATGCAAAAAGACATATATTTCGATTGCTAAATCAACAATGTTTCTAACAAACATTGCAAATTAGGCCTAGTTTAGAGTACTATCAATCTGAAACAGAAATTTAGATTCTTTTATGAGTTCAAATTAAACTAATTTTGAATATGCAATACATTAATCTGAAATTTTAATGTAAATTTGAAACCATTGGGCCCTCTTTCCATTTGCCATGCAAATCGGACCCAACATAAAACCTAGCGGCCGTGCGGGCCCCTGCTGGCCACGCTGCCCCGGAGCCCTGCAGCGTGCCACCGCCTGCCCGTGCTGCCCCCGCGCCCTTCCTACCCTGCGACATGCCTCCTGTGGCGGCCACACGCCTCTGGCCCTCGCAGCCTTGCTGCGCGTGATGGAAAATAGTCGCACACCACATGGAGTAAACAACAGAGGAGCAAGGCAGCCATTTCACTTTCATTTTTATTTTTTCTTCCAAAATTTTGGTCCACCTAACGGAGTGACGGAAGAGGACTTACGGTCAGCTCATGTTCATAAAAGTGGACTGATTTTGTAAAGTCTCAAAAAGTAAACTGTTTTTAGAATTGAGATTCTAAAACATGACTTATTTTGCAATTACCCCTATTAGGTATTTCAACTTTTAGCAATTCCCCTTGCTGTTTCTTTGCCTGGCTGGTTATGCATACCAAGGTGAATATAGCAGATATTTTGACAAACAAAAACTGACCACACAAAAAAATATGTGCAATATATGTGCTGAGCCCTAGACTGTAGACCAAATCCCTAAGGGCTGTAACTTTGCTGAAACTGTTCGAAAAAGCTATTTGCCAGCTTCCTCCTCATGTTTTCACAACTGATGCCCTCCAGTTCTCTTTGGATGACCGGCATAGCCTTTTTGGATGTGGAGAAAAGAAGCATGAACAAGGAGCCGGGGTTAGCTCAGGTGGCCGCATCCATGGTATAGTGCGGGATGGGCTGTCTGGAGCTTGAGCTACAGTCCCGATATATGCCACATTCCTCGGGGTGGAAGGAGGCTAATCTACCCTCTGTCCTCTAGAAAATAAGCACGAATGGCTGATGTAGAAGATGTGCTATCTTACCTTACATTTTCTTGAGATCATCAAAGGAATATAAAGATAGGTCTTCGATCGTGGCTCTGTTTTACGTTGTGGTGGCTTCTTGTAATTATTTTTTCATTCATTTATTTTTGAGCAGTTGTTAGTTAGATACCTGTTTAGGATCTGTTATAGCAGGAATGACACTGAGATTAATGGGAAATATTCCTCTAGCTAATAATTAGATCCTACTGCACTACAGTACAGTAATCACAAAAATAACTCAAAAAACACCTCATTAGTTGTTGAGCAGTGGACTTGTTTTTTTTTTACTTTCCTTAATTTCACATGGACTTTATTGTTGTTTGTCCGAACCATTTTAGAGCTGTTTTCTCCTGCTAATGTGTTCAGGTAGCTCTCCTGTTTTTCTTACAGAGTACAAGTCCAGTGCAAGGGAGAAGCAAAATTGTATTAATAGAGATTCATGTTTTCAAGAAGCCAATAGTGGGTTTGGGTATTTGCTGCATCTCTTCAGCCCTCATAATGCTCGTCGTAGTGCTGATGGCTAGCGAGACGTGGCAGAAACTAATCTATCTCTACTTATGGAGGCCCCCATTTTGGTAACAAACTTACTACAATAAGGTATATGGATAAGGTTCATTCCAGCTAAGCTCACCAACCCCAAATCAAGGAGCATGATGGAAAAGGAATGAATATCCAGAGGAGACATCTATAGAAGAAACAAGGTGATATGCTGCAGTTTGGTTCTATTAATGATGTTGCTATTAGAGTATAAGTGAATTGCCCACCTTTCCTCATCAGCTTAAGTTTTTGAGATCAATTGATTGGTGCATGCAACATAATATGGTATCAAAGCCAGAGGTTTCGAGTTCAAATCCTGATGGACACAATTTATCAAAAGAAATTGTAGCCCCACTCTTATTCCACGTTTATGCCCACGAGAGCTGCACGTGAGAGAGAGTGTTAAAGTATAAGTGAATTGCTCACTTTTTCTAATCAACTTAAGCTTTTAGGGTCAACTCGTTGGTGCATGCAACTCAATAGTTGCTAAGGGAAGACATAAGACCAAACAATAACCAATTGAGGCTTGTGCATTTGCCATGTAAATGTTTTCTGTGATAGATGCCATGGGTATGTTATCAAGCATTTTAGATTTTTCCTTTTAGAAACAAAAATAGCATGTCCATATTATTTAAACTAACTTTTGAACAAAATAAAATGGAGCAGAGCTATACAAAAGAAAAACCTCCATTCCACTACAACTGCAAATACGTGCTTACCTTGTGAATATGTGGTTGTATGGAAATTCCAATATACTCCTGTATCTACAATAATTAAAGCATTTTGTGAAACAGAAAAGGTCAGTCATCTTATAAAATGACAAAGACAGCAAATTGAACACAGGCATAATTAACTGTACCATTTTTTTTGTCGTGTTGATACGTTTGGAATTAGTTGAAGTGTACAAACCTCCTAAGTATTTCCTGCTGTTACACTCAATTGCCTCAACAACCTTAAAAGTGAAAATGAATCAGACGATCAAATTCACATTCATTTTTTTGTGATGAGTTTGTAAAGCATACCCTCAATCATATAACTTGTTTGTAAATATATGATCTCACCTCCTCCACTGAAGCATTTCTAGCTCTCTCACCATTACCACTAATAGCAACCTGTAGTTGACGTGCGCCTGCAATAGCCCCCTTAAAGGTAAAGTCAAATTAGTGACACAATTATACCAATTATAAAAATTCATAGAGACAATTAAGGAAAAGGTATTACTGCTATTGTATTGGCAGTTGTAAGACCACGGCAATTCTGGCACTGAGTGGAAATTATAACATTTTCTATACCAGGGATGTTTGCTTTTATATCACCAATTAATTTCCCAAAAACAGGAGGAAGAGTATGCACAGCAGTATCCACGATATTGATAGTTGTTGCCCCAGCCTTTATGACTTCTTCTAGTATACGATACAGCGATTCTTTGTCTGACCTGGAAAGCAAAGTAAAACTTACAATGAGTTCATGACGCAGGCATTGGCACGATGAAAAATCAGTTCCATTTTTTTGTAATGCTCGGGGGGGGGGGGGGGGGGGGGGGGG
>BCLG01000368.1:147889-165530 GCA_001602295.1 Zoysia matrella | reverse complement strand
TATGCACAGCAGTATCCACGATATTGATAGTTGTTGCCCCAGCCTTTATGACTTCTTCTAGTATACGATACAGCGATTCTTTGTCTGACCTGGAAAGCAAAGTAAAACTTACAATGAGTTCATGACGCAGGCATTGGCACGATGAAAAATCAGTTCCATTTTTTTGTAATGCTCGGGGGGGGGGGGGGGGGGGGGGGGGGGCATTATAGGCCCCATATAACCCACATTTACTAATTGGCATTAGGGTTTGCTGATAACAAGCTTACAAGTTAATTACAAGTGAATATTGTGCATGGCGGCAAAATATTACCTGACTTGATTTGCAAAATAATACAGCTTCCAGAATACGGAGTATATATTATAATACTGACCATCAATTTCCATCCAGTGCACAACTACTGATACTATAGCATTCAAGATACTAATGCCCAGACTACCACAGGCCAGCTTTAATTTCCATCAACTTTTTCCTTAAAGCATGTTACCTAGGAAAAGGGAAGCTCGATCTTTCCCTAGGGTTCTTCGTCTTAGTTTTTGGTCCTAGGATAACCCATCGATTATAGTAGTGCCAGTACGTCATGGCAAGCATGCATAGCTTTGCATCAATCAACTTTTGTTCAGTCACTATATCTGGATATGTAGCACATGGACATGTTCGGACATTAGATAACCGTTATTGTTTGTGAATATGCAGTATGGTCAGATAGAAGTAAGTGTAAACCAAGTTGCGTTATCTAGGTCCAATTGGACCTTTGTCGTAGCTACAGTTCAAGAAATGGCAGTAGGTCCATATAAGTTGTAATTAGTACATTTGAAGAGTGTAGTACTATCCTCGCGAAATGAAAAGAAAACGTGAGTCCAAACCTGCCGGCTTCAACACTGAACTGGACATCATGACATCCGAGTCCGCGGGCATAGGCTACCATCTTTCCGGCCATGGCCGCCAACTGGTCCGGCGTCATCCAGTCCTTGTGTATCTCGCTCGTCGAGAAGAGCATGTTTATCCGCGGCAGCTGCGCGGGCTTCACGGCGTCCCACACCCTGTTGATTTCTTCTTTGCTGCATCGCGCGAGTCCACATATGACCGGCACGTGACCGCCCTCCCCCACGGGCTTGTTCCCGATCTCCGTGGCGATGGATCGCACGATGTCGAAGGCTTCTGGGGAGAAGGCCGGGGAGCCGGCCGCGATGATGTCGACTCCGAGCAAGGCAAGCTTGCGCGCGATGAATAGAATATCAGCGCTGGTCATGGCAGCACCAGGGGACTGCTCCATGTCGCAGAGGGTTTCGTCGAAAAGGCGGACGTACTTGGGGTCGTCGATGCGGTCGGGAACGTACGCCGGCCGCCGCGGCAGATGGGTCGCCGCAAGGGTCCGGCGGGAGGACGCGACGGCGGCGGCAGCAAGGCCATTGATGGGGAAGCCGCGTGGGGTGGCGGGAGAGGACATCTGGGTATGCTCCGCCATGTCGAGCTCCTAACTTTTTTTTTTCAAGGAATCAAGCTTCTAACTTCACACACAGCCTGATCGGTGGAGTTGGTTTGGAGTGGGGCTCGTCGTTTCCAGCGCCGGTCTCCTCCGGCGAGCATACGAGCCACAAAGTCGTTTCAGCCAACCATATTTCCGTCTTTGATTTAACTTTTTAATTTAAAACAAGCTAAAAATATTGGCCTAGGCCCTAGCTAGGCATCATCAACTTGATAGAAATCGGAGGGAGCATAGGATAACTACTGTTCAAAATATTTTAATAAACATGCGATCATTTGATATGTTCTGCTGACTTTTTGTGTGGTAGATTTCCAAATTGATGATGATGATTGATGGAGAGACGAGAGAGGAAGAATGAAGCACGGGTGGGGTCATTAGAAAATATATGTGGGAAAGAAGTGGAACATATAATAAGTTTCTATCCTAGTTTTTTTGTATAACTAAAAATATTACTCTAATTGCATCATTAAAACTTAAAAGTTGGAGGGAATAGTTTATTGCTTTTGTACACTCATAGATCAGTATCTCCATAAATTACCTTTAATTTACAAAAATTGTAGAGTGTCAACCATCAGAACGCAAGCAGAGAGCACCCGAGATCTTTACAGTTGACTAACCAAGCCTATGGAGTAATAGAGTATGGACCAGTAGCGCTGGCAGCCTCTCTCTCTCTCTCTCTCTCTCTCTCTCTCTCTCTCTCTCTTAAGTTTAAATTTCACCATTACCACTAATGTTTAAAGTTGTTAACACATCATACATGCCAGTTTCAGCTTTTGGTTGCATATATATTCCTAGAAATCCTAAAATTTGATCATACTTCCAGTAAGGAAAAAAAAACAAGTTGGACCACCAAATAAAATCACAAACGACTTCAGTTGTCAATACTTTCATTTTTACCTCAAAACGAGTTGTCAAGGCTTTCGAATTCACTGACTTTGAAACACAAGAACCAGCTTTCAACTGAAGAAATCTGTAGAGGGTTACTAGCACGGAGAGGAACCTGCAGGCATACTTCGCCCGCCTGGTCTTGTTGATAATGGTCAACGCGGACGGCAACGCTGGAGGTGACTAAAAATGTTGCAGATCGAGACGTGATGGTGAATAGAGACCAGAAGATACGAGTGAGGAGATAGCTGAGTACTAAACTGTGGTTCATGTGACTTTGGGGAAAGAGCTAGGAGACGACCAATGAAAACACACTAGAAATCTCGGGAAAAGTAATTGGTCCATGGGCAGCATCTGCGGCCTTAATCGTTATCATATGGGTGTGGTAGCAAACAAACAAGACGTTACAACTCGTTGTCTAAACAAATGTGCAGAATTAGGTGTATAACACACCCACGCTGTTACCAGCTGGACTTCTTTCTTTGCTAGTACATATATTATTGACCTGATCGGTCAAGTTCCCGTTTTTCCATATTTCCTCAGATCTGTGTTTAGATCACCCACAGCAATCGGTGCTTGGAGCGACCATGGAAGAATCTTTTTTCAAAGCACCGGTGGATACCACTGTGGTTCTTCAAATCGATTTTCTGGCATCGATGAAAGAAGAAACACCCGCTGCTTACAATGATGGCGAGGAAAAAAAAAGAAAAAGAAAAATAAGAGAAGGCACCGGTGCTTTAGTTGTGAAAGAAGTGGGAAAATAGGCAACACTGCCTGCGTTAGTTGATGTAATGTTTGAGTCACCTCTGCCACTGTGGGTGGTCGTACGGGAGACACATATGCGCATGGCAAACATAGTCCTTCGTTCTTAAATTATTGTCGTTGTTGTCATTTAACATCATCTTTAACTATTCGTTGACTAATTTCAAAAGTTAGTTCAAATACATAAGATGGATCATGAAAGATGATATTGAAAAGCAAAGTAATTTAAGGCTTGAGAGAGTAGAGCTTTGTCTTACTGAAACTATTATGGATTTGATTGAGTGCGTTATTTGCTGGCTAGAGGGAAAAAAATCGAGGATACTAGAAGAGACTACATGTACTGAGAAAATAGAAATCGAAGAACTGTGTATAACCTGTTCTTCGGAGAGCTTCCAGCCGGCGCGGTGGTTCGAGCCCATGGTCGACGGAGGCGAGGAGACGTATCTCGCATGGAGCCTTCTGCACGCCCAATTTGACGCCGGCTGCTTGCATTGCAGAAGCTGGCCTAGCTACTTTATTAGCTCTTCGGGTTGATACTGGGGTTTGGTCGGGTGGCTTGTGTTGTGGGAAACTTGGAGACAAGGGTCGGCAGTGGAGGTCTGGAGGAAGGCCATGATAGCTTGACGAGGGAGGAAGCATATGGAGAGGACAGAGGAAGAAGCACTTCAATGACGAGAGGTGGCCTATAACATGCAGGGGATAGGCTCGGTCAACCTTAGTCGGTCGTCGCGCATGGGATGACTGGACTCTAGTACCAAATTTTAAACTTGAATGATTGTCCTGACAACGTCAATTTAGAAATGGAAGGAGCATCTTATTTCACATGGTATCTTGAGGCTTTGCCTTTTTTTACTTTGTACCAGATTACACAATAAAACTCTAGCGAAATGTTGCCCAAATTAATATCAACAAAATATAATGATACTTCTTGAATTTAAACTATATTTTTACAGACACGGACTAGATTTGATAGGGTTAGAACTTTTTTTAAAAATCAAACTGGAGGGGATTCCGCTGCAGATTATATTATTATTAAATAAGAAAGAGTTAAATACAAAGAACAAACCAGAAAAGAAAAAGGAGAAAAATTTAATTCACTGGTGTAGCCCTACAGATTATATTATTATTAAATAAGAAAGAGTTAAATACGGAGTATATGACTGTTTCCATGGAAGGCTGATCTGTTAGCGAACATAGTTACATCAATCTACATCTGCATATAATGAAATTTGATTATGGAAATACTAGTTGTGGTGGGCTATTAGGTGATGTTGCACACGCACAGCAGGCCGCAGCGAGTGGGCCGGGCTCCATGCGATCACCATTTCCAGCCACTGCCACAAAATGAGTCTACAGTGTCACTCAAAAAATTGTAACAATGTCGGTCCAATATAACAGCCAACGTTAACAAGTCCCGATAACCTCTCCCCCCAAACGTTACGATCCGACACTGTTATGGCAGTAACACACTACTACAATACAAAACAAGGCTACGGTGTCACTAAAAAAATTATAACAATGTTGACCGAACGTAACAGCCGACATAAGTCTCGATAGCCTCAACGTTATGACCCGACACTGTTGTGACACCAACAGTGTCGGAAGCAAATGACATCATTCTACAAAACGATACTAATTTCTCACATTATACAATAGTGTTGGTACCAGTAGACGTCACGAGCAACCGATAGTACAAAATATGACACCAGTGTCGGTCATTTGTACACCAATGTCGGTCATTGCTTACTTCATCCACATCAGACACTAGAAAAAAACACTATAGTGTTAGACAAACGTGATTAAAAAAAACCGATACTAATAATAAACATATCAGTGTCTGTCGGGTTGACGTCAAGAAAAACCGAAACTAATGTCTTAGCAGTGGTTTTTGGTGTCGTAGTTTAGACGACACTACTATCATCCGTATTATGTCATTTATGATGATCTCAATATGTCCAACACTGGTATTTTGTGTATAAATATCCGTCCTCTTTCTCCCGTCGGAGCACTCTGTTCGATTCTGTTTTGGAAAGTGTGTTC
The DNA here is from genome assembly GCA_001602295.1 of Zoysia matrella. Lineage (NCBI taxonomy): Eukaryota > Viridiplantae > Streptophyta > Magnoliopsida > Poales > Poaceae > Zoysia > Zoysia matrella. The sequence continues at coordinate 160,356 of BCLG01000368.1, read as the reverse complement.
GTACAGCAGTCGAGAAATTTGGAATACAAGGGAGGATAGTTTTCATTCCGTTTTGGTAAATCTATATCATGTTTGAAAGTTTTATGGTTTTATAATGTGGTTTTCATGTAGGTTTAGAGCAGGATATCGTGAGAAGAGTTTGAAATAAAACTAGCGTGAGGTTTTGTAGATCCCAACTAATTTTGTTGATCTCTAAGAGTATTAGTACATAGTTAATTAGCTAGATCTCTAGTTTACATATATAATAAGACCTACATTATGGTGCGAGTGGGGGCAGGGGAGAGAGCGAAAAATTAATTGTATATCTAGTTAATTTTATCCTCCATATTATAATGTTTTCTCTCTTTATTTCTTTTTATATTAGTGATTTGTGAAGATGGAGGACAAATCTTGGATGTACAATGGCGCTGGCTGAAATTCATTTCTATATTTTAAAAATGTCACTTCATTTGTCGAAGCCGCTAAGACTAAAAATGTACATATGAAAACAAATAGATTATGGTGTTCATGTAAGAAATGCAAAAATGTTGTAATGTTTGACACGCCTGAAATAATCCGACTTATTGGAAAATGGTTTCATTGAGAACTACTCAATATGGACCAAACATAGACAAACACAAGCGAATACACCAAGCACTGGAGAACAAGATGTTGGGATTGAATATAACAAAGAGAGGGTAAAAGGTGAAGGCAACATCGAAGAGCCAAGGTCAGAAGCAAACAACACAGAACAGAGGGATGAAAGAAACAACGATGATTGTGATGTGTTTCATGAAAGTCACGATATTGAAGGCTTCGATGCCAAGTAACTGTCGCGCCACATTGGGCGCGAGAAAATACTAGAGAACAAAACGAGAGGCTTAGATAACGTACAGATTTTAGAGAAGGCTTCAAAAGACCTTCTATATGCGGAATCAAATGGTTGTGATAAGGAATGCAAGATATTGCAAACGATGCTTGATCTTCAAACACTAAAGGCCAAGCATGGGTGGTTAGACACAGCTTCAATGAATTGCTAGAGCTCTTAGCCAAATTATTACCAAAACTGAACAATTTGCCAACTACCACGTACCTTGCAAAGAAATTGTTGTCACTATTGACACTGGGCATACAAAAAATACACGCTTATTCGAACCACTGCATATTGTACCGCAAAGAGTATGCAAACGACGTGAGATGTCAAGTGTGCAATGCCAGTCGGTACAAAAGGAATGACCAAAATGATGATTCAAGTTCTGTGGATTAGCAAAAAGAAAAGAAAGAGAGGAAAATTAAAAAAAAAGCATTGGTAGCAGTCTGGATGACCAAGATGGCGACAATAGAAAAGTTTCAGCACTTGTGATGTGGTACCTGCCAGTAATAGATCGATTGAATCGACTATTCTTCAACTCTAGAGACGCTGAACTCATGATCTAGCATGCGGTCTCTGATGGGCGCAAAAAGGGCGAAAAGCTTCGGCACCCGGCCGATGCTCGACAATGGAAAACCTTTGACGTTAACTATCTTGAATTTGCTAGAGATCCAAGCAACTTAAGGCTAGGCTTAAGCACTGAAGGAATGAATCCCTTTGGTGAGCTGACAAACCCACATAGTACTTGGCCAATGATTCTAAGCCTATACAACATACATTCATGGCTGTGTCACAAGAGAAAGTATCTTATATTAACTATCTTTATTTTTGATCCTAAACAAGCTGGCAATGATATAGATGTCTTTTTAGAACCTTTAATGGAGGATATGAAAAAGTTATGAGAAGATGGGGTCCGTGCTTGGGATACTTACAAACAAGAGAGCTTCACACTGTATGCCATGATTGTTGTTACCATCAATGACAATCCCTCACGCTTGACACTAAGTGGACAGGTTAAAGGAAAAACATGATGTGTAATATGTCTGGAACAAACATCATCATTGTACCTTCCTTTCTCATGTAAGTTGGTGTACATGCGGCACCGACGATTCTTACCCAAAAAAGCACAAGTATCGTGTAATGAAGGATCAATTTGATGGTACACAGGAGAAAGATTTGACACCGACCAATCCTGATGGTAAATTTGTGTTTTAATTGGTCAGAAATATACATACCGTCTTCGGTAAGGCAGTGAAAGGAAAAAAAAGGAGGAAAAATGATAAGGCTCCAGGGGATGTACTGTTTAAAAAATAATTAATATTTATCATACTGAAAAGAGTTGGAGATTGGCCATGCTATAGATACTATATATGTTGCAAAGGGTGTTTTTGAAAGCACGATTGGTACCTTATTGGATATCCCAGGCAAGACAAAGAATAGACTTAGAGCACGTGGGGACCTATAAAAAATGGGAATAAGGCCAAAACTTCATCCTCAGATAAGACCAAATAGAAAGTATTACCTTCCACCGTCAAGTTTTACCCTCACACTTGAGGAGAAAAAATTAATATGCAAGTGTCTACGTGGTGTTAGAGTCCCCACAGGTTTCTCATCGAATATTAAGAATCTTGTTTCAATGTCTGAACTGAAGATGACTAGGTACAACACTCATGACTGTCATACCAAGCTCACCCTTTTCCTCACTATTGCAATCAGAGTTTTCAAACAACCATACATAAAGATGGCCGTCATACGAATGTGCCACTTCTTCAATGCTATATCCAAGAAGGTAATCGGCATTGCTGAGTTGGAGAATATATGTAAACAGATGAGAGAACTATGTGCCAACTCGAGATGTGCTTCCCACTATCTTTCTTTGATATGATGAAGTATTATATGATTCACATAGCAGATCAAATTTTTGTCCTCGGCCCTATTTATCTGCATCACATGTATCCGTATAAGCGTTATATGTCTATTATGAAGGGCTACGTACACAATTATGCTCACCATGAGGGTTCCATGGTAGAGGGTTACACAACTGAGGAGGTTCTTGAGTGCTACAACGATTACATGAAAGATGAAAAACCAATAGGTGTGCTGGTGTCACGACACAAGGGGAGGCTCCTAGGGAAAGGAACAAAAGGAAAGAAAACATTCAACGATCAGAGTTTTGTAAGAATCCGAGATGCACATTATAGCATCCTTCATCAGTTACATATTACAGCGTCATACATCTAACAACACTTGCAACAGCTTCGTGAAAAAATAAACATTACACAGAGGATTGGATCATGAAAGAGCACAAGAGATGTTTCACGTCATAGTTGAAGAACCAAAACCTTTCGATTGGTATAACAAAAGATAAAAAAATGATGCATTTATTGGCCGATGGCCCCTTAATGTTAGTTACATCATGGCAGGCATATGACATCAACGGGTTCACATTTTATACCAAGGCAAAGGACGACAAGAGCCAGCACCAAAACAGTGGTGTTAGAGTAGATGCCGAAGATAGTGAAGGGAGTAAGAACACATATTATAGATACATTGATGAAATTTGAGAACTCAACTATGGAACAACTTCATAGGTCACTGTATTTAAGTGCCAATGAGTCAAGCACCCACAAGGTGTAGATGTGGATGAAATGGGCTTCACCCTTGTAATCACTTTCAACGTACATTCAACATTTTCTTGTACTCATAATGTATAGTGCCATAATGATTGGTAACCTATAGTTCAATTAGAACTAAAATTTTCATGAAAGTACTCAGAAAAATTCAAACAGAAATTTGTCAGATTCCTCATACACTCCAATTTACTAAAATGAAATTGTAGGTCAAATATCATTATATACTTTGAGAAAAAATATTAAAGATATTGTTAAAGTTATTAACAGTGTTTGTAATGTCGGTTATCGTGACATCATAGTGCCCGGCATTGTTAATCTTACTATATAAGCAGGACTTGTCGCATCATTCCACACTAAATCTGGTGGCCTTTTCATTTTCCGCACGACACCGTTACATTGCCGAAATTTTCGCCAACCCTAAACCCGCCGCTGCCGTTCCCGTCGCTACTCCTCCGGCACCTGCCGGGGCTACTCGATCGTCCTCTTTGGCTCCGGCACCAGTTGCGGTTGCGCGTCCTCCTCCGACCTCCGGCTATGCGTTCGTCTCCGACCTCGGCGCCCACCGCGTTTTCTGCTACGTACGGCTTCGGTCTCCCGACGTCTCCTCTCCCCCTCACCCACTCCAGAACCTTAATGTAAGTGTACCCTCAACCATTCTTTCTTTATAAGCCGCCACCCCTTTCCTATTCTGGCAATCTAAAAACTGTAAGCCGCCTCCCCTCCCCCGTTCCGACAATCTGCAAACTATAAGTCGCATCTTTCCCACCATTGTTCCTCTCAATTCTTCTGGCTTCGAAATGCTATATGACATTTTTTATGTATATACATATTATTTTTTAGTTTATAGATACATTGTAAGACCTTTAACACAAAGGTAAAATTTCTGATTCCTATGTTTCTCCTGTGAATTTGATCTGATTCCTATAAAATTCTTGTGCGAATCTTGTGAAATTGATGTGTGAATTACAATGTCAGTTTGATGACGTCAGTGACCGACATTGTTACTATATAGTGTCAGTATTGCTGACATTATATTTGATCGACACTAATATGACACCTGTCCTAAATTCTGTTGTATATAGGAAGGTTGCTATTACTATATATCATCTGGATTATAAACATGATCTAGTATAATCAAATTGTAGGCACAATGTATTTTTCAGTTGTATTTGTGCTCGATGATGAAAGTGGACTAAATGAGATGAAAGTGGCAGCATGTTCCATATATATCTTACTACTTGCGATATCGGATACGTGTCGCCATACGAGTCAAAGACCTTAGAGCGTTGGAAGACTATTAAATTGGCAACCCGCACTAAGAGCAAAAGTCTTTCTATTCTGTACCATCTTCTTTTGTTATAGATTATTGGATCTTTTTCATGACATATCCAAAAATATGAGAAGACTTGTGTAGTTGACTGCATTGATCGTAAGAGAAGTACAGAACACGATTTCTTGTAAGTCTTTGATGTGTAACGACCTCTAATATCATTTTAATTCTTTAATGATCTGATATTCATAATTATGACACAATATTTCTTATCGGTGACAGCTCTTAATTATAAGTTCTACATCAAACATGGAGGAAACCACCATCCAAAATAGAAAGAAAAATATCGCACAAAACATATTTTTCGGTACTACTACACCATAATTGAATAATATATCACTATATTTTTGTCTATATCTTTGAGACTTTTAACCTTTCCATTTTGTTCCCAAAATGTGTAAAATAGGCTCCTGGCAATGTGCATTGTGGCTACTATGTGTGCAAATACATATAAGCTGGCTGTGAAAAATACATGACATTGCCCAACGATGATTATGTATGGAAAAATATAAGTACTTGCAGTTTTAGTAATATTATTATATGCATTTTCACATTGTATTGATATTTACATTTTAGTAATTACTAATTATGTTCTTAATATTGGCAGGCAAACAGGCAGATGTAAGTGCAAAGAAGCCAATTTGATGAATCCACACTCAATGACATTGCATCTCGGATGATCCGCTTTATGATACATGAGTTTATTCATCCAATGGGTAAATATTATGAATTTTTAGGTGATGTGGCAGTGCATCCAGAACTTGGTAATTGATGCGGGAAATATCACAATTCTGAACTAATTCGCCAAAACTTTGAGATTGGGCAGAAGAGAATTAATAAACAAGAACGGAGTTGGTCGAGCAAATGAAATTTTAGTTGTTTGTTCTACGTGAAGTATTCATGTATTTATGTAAATTAAGCTGCTGCAGTGGATGAACTTGTGTACATATGTGACCCTAAACATTCACTTTGTGAATACATTGTCTCTGTTAATATATTTTATTAATCTGTTATTTGTATTTGATTTGTGTTATTAAGATGGCTCTTATTGAAATACATGAAAGTGTCGGTTTTGTACCGTCACAGAAACCGACACCTCTAATTCAAGAAGTAGTGTCGGCCACGTGATGTCATAATATATGACATGAGAATCCTGTAAACAATGTCGAGAAAATTGACATCTTTAAGACCGACACTGTTAGTAGTGAGTGCAGTGTCAGTTGCATAGCGTCAACACAACCGAAACCACAGTGAAAATGTCAGTGTCAGTTCTATGACGCCATAATAAATGACACTGGTGTAACTAATAGCAGTGTTGATCAGATGATATCATACCATCCGACACTATCACTGTAGTTACTTGCGTCGGCCTGGTGATATCATGCCAACCGACATTGATGTTTTTGTTACTAGTATCGGTCAGCTGAAATCATGTCGTCTGACACTGCTTTTCTAGTTCTTTGTGTCGGTCTGATGATATTATGCTCCTCAATATTGCTCTTGTTGATACTAATGTCGGTCAGGTGACATCATGTCGGCCGACACTGCTGTTTTTATGGCTAGTGTTGGTCTCGGTGGCGTCATCTTCACCGACACTAAAGACACAGCTATTAGTGTCGGTCAGGTGATGTCATTTGACTGACACTGATAAGTTGATACAGTGTCGGTTTCTCTGGTCCGACATTGTTTACCGTTTACAGCAGTGTCGTATGAGGAGTGTCGCACAATTTGACTGACACTATGAACCTTATGATCCGACATTGAAGAGTCTTTTCGTAGTAGTGACAGTGTCGAACACAAGTGATATCATCTTACAAATCGACACTAATTGCTAGCAATATTCAACAGTGTCGGTCTCCGAAGATGTCATATGCAACCGATACTAAAGAACACGACACTGATGATATTGCTATCAGTGTTGGCCCGATTATGTCATTTGACCGACACTGATAATTTGTTTTAGTATCGATTTCTTTGACTCGACGTCGATTAGTGTTTACAGCAATGTCGTATGAGGAGTGTCGTACAATGCAATTTGACCGACCCTGCAGAACCTTATGACCCGACATTTAAGGATCTTTTTGTAGCAGAGCCCAAGTAATATAGTTGCCTGGATGTGAAACAAATTCTTCACCTTATGAACGCCTGGCTTCATCCTTCTCATTACCATTATTTGCTTTCTCACCATAATGTAGTAAACCGCTCATCGTTTGAGAGCTGATTACTCTATGTGGGGTATCTGCATGGCATATCCTAAAATGTTGAACTGAGCAACAATTTCAAGTTTGTTTAATCAGTATATACGGTTAATCGGTTATATATGCATGTAGACAAGATGTTCACTGAAAAAAGAAGTAGATGGTCCTCTGCGCTACTCCTGTGGTGTCCGTGCTAGACTACAAAAGAGACAACATCAGCAAAAGAAAAAAAAAACAAGATGGTCTCCACCCCAGTGAGATTTCCACTGTCGGGATCGAATTCCGGATTTTTTTTCCCCTTATTTTCCATCATTCATGGCTAAAAAACAGAACCCTCGCAAGTCCCTCTGTTTGCAACAAAAAAACAGCCATCCTCATGCCCTAGATTGCCGCCATGATGCCGCCGAACACCACCTGAAATGTTGTTGTCGAATGCTTGTCTTTGACCATTCACAATCTCAGATGATGGCATGGTGAGCCTCCTCTCATTCTACTCTTCTATTTAGATTAATCCCAGTTGAGTTTAGAGCACCGGAGTGCGGATAGGATATCTCCGGCGAGCTCCTTTCATGGCGCCGTCATCTTCTCTTTTGCCAGCTGTGAGCCATCGCCGCTGGCCGTGCCAAACCATCCAGTGCTCGATCTGCGGTGTAGATTACTACCTTCGTCTCAAAATATGTGTTCATTTAAGTTTCGTGTCATCTAGCTATACCCAATGAGTTTTATAGATTTAGTTAGTTTTAAAAACATAATATTTGTAATTTTAAATTCGTCATAAAAAATACTTTCATAATATATATTTTCTATATATTAAAATTAATTTATACTTATAAAAATCATTAGTTAAAGATATATTTAACTAAATCCAGATATACACTTGTTCTAGAATGGAGGGTGTAAAAGATATGCCAAACCTTCCAATTCCGAATCAATCGCACATTCTAATGATGGCGCCGATAGGTGGGCCTCGTAACCCATCGACACTGCCCCGTCCTGCGTTATACCTGGTCAAGTGGGTCAGGCCAAATAGGTCAGTATGAGGTCCGATCATTTTGGCCCAGTACGAGCATGACCTGACACGATGAGAAGCCAAGCTGAGCCGGCCCGAAGCACGACATAGGTCACACCTGGGCCTAGACGCAGGCTCGTTGGCACAGACACAGGCACGGCCTGTTTAGGGCAGCTCGACTAGGCACCCATTAGGCACAGCACGCTCCGGTAAGTCCGTGAGACTTTTATTTGAAATTTAACGTTAAATACATGTAATTTCACAATTTATGTTTAAAATTTAATGTTTTAAATATTATATAATTATTTTTTGTAATTTTTTTAAAGAAAAATGAAGTTGATTTTTCTTCATTGATTAGGCCAACACGGCACGGCCCGACGGGATGATCGACATGGCACGACTCATACAAAAACAGCTAGACTGTACCGAAGCCTAAGAGTTAAAAACCCACGGACCAGCACAGCATGATCTAATTATTTAATAAACCATGCCAGGCAGCTTTGGAGAAAGCATGAGCCCAGCCAGACCCCGCTCGGTACAGCACGTTGGCCACCAATAGCCTGCGCCGCCTCTGCCCGTTGGCCACGTATAGCCTACGCCGCCTCTGCCCCAACATGGCCACCATCCCCCGCGCCGCCTCGGCATCCCCGGCCATCACCGCACAACCTCCACGCCACTGGCGGAGCCAATAAGAGGCCAGCCTGGGCCATGCCCTCCCCCCTCCCCTCCCCCCGACTAAACAAAATTTTTGAAGATCTAGTAATTAGCTAGCTAGACATAGTTCAAAGTTCCGATGAATCTGCTAGCGGTAGAAAGTACATCATGATTTTCAGGCTAACATCAGATAATAGGTGTGATGGAAACTAATGTTTAACTGAGAGGATGGATGGAGATAATAAGCAGTCCAATTTGTTGATTTAGGTGTTGTGACTATCGAATGGTGCCCCGAATGCGATCTTTTTTAGTCAGTCTTGATGGAGACCGAAGAGAGATAAAACTGGTGGCGCTTGACTGAGGTTGAAGAAACTCCTGAAGCTAATACCGTAGCAGTTGCAACCCCCCGCCCCCTCCTCCATTTGGTCGCAGCGCTCCGCCACTGCTCCACACGCCAGTGAGCATGGACATGGTTGCCACCCCTGCATCTCCCTGTGCCGGTCAAGACGCTGCTGTTGTCCGATTTCAGCTGCCAAAAAAAAGCAAGGCATCATTGGCCTCCACACGGACCAGGAGCATATATGAGCTTGTTGGTGTATAGGTGAATTGCCCATCATTTCTCATCAAGTTAAATTTTTGAGGTCAATTGATTGATACATGCAACTCAATATGATATCAGAGTCAGAGGTCTCGAGTTCAAATCTTAGCGGACACGATTTATTAAAATAAATTGTACATTCACTCCTATTTTATTTTTGCGCCTACGAGAGCTGCACGTGAGGAAGAGTGTTGAAGTATAAGTGAATTGCTCATTATTGTTTATTAGCTTAAGTTTTTTAAGTCAACTGATTGGTGTATGTAAATAAATAGAGCTGTTAGAGGAGTGGCTGCAGCTTCCCTGTGTCCGTTCCGTGTCTCCATCTGTATCTCGGCAGCAGAGTTGATGTTGTCCTGAGTAAAAAAAAAATGACAGACGTAGGCGCAAAAGTATGGCATCACACCCTCTCGTTCACACGCTCGATCGCACAATGCGGAACCGCGTCCGTCCGACAGGATGTGCATAAACCCGCGTATATCTTGTCCCCTCGTTTCAGGCAATGGGTCCACTATTGTTTTTACTCTTACCACAGCCCAACGCTGAGACGAAACGGCACCGTCACCCCCTAACGCTGGTTCTTGCCTTTCACTACCCAGCATTTTTCTCCTTGGCTCTACGCGTGCTTGAGATTTTTAGTCATGGTGCCAGCTTAAAGGTCACTCCTTTGAGCTTTGGGATCTTCATGTCAAGGTTTTGTTTATTGTTTGAGCAGCATCTTTTTTACCATTCAATATTTCTGATTACTGATTTTTTATTTTGAATTTTTGAATTTTAAAAGCAAGCCTGTTTTCACCAGTTTTTCTATATATAATTAATTGATAAAAAAGTTATAACTAGCTTTATAGAAATGTTTCATAAATAAAGTTGTTTTTCTATAAAAATATTTATGAAAAAGTGATATATGTATATTTTTATGAAAGAATTTTTCAAATTAAATCTAATCACATAGTTTTTACACATTTGATAAATTAATTTTTTGTGATTTATATTTACAATGTTTGACTAAAACCTTATTCAAAATGACTTTTTTAATGCTGGAAAAGTATTTGAACCTTTTTTCTCTCAAGTAATTGGCACGGTATTTTACGTGGACCACGTATAAAGGCAGTGTTAATTGGATTGGATTTGCTGCAGGTGCCGTTAGTTTCGGGCGTTAGGCGGTGGAAAGAAACAAAATAATGAACCTATTGACTGGAACAGAGGGATGAGATTGACTCCAAGCTGCCGAGACACCGATGGATACACGGCTGTGGAGACAGGCAAGCCGCGGCCCTTTATGCAAATAGTTGCCTATATATCCCGTGTTGGAGGGGATTGTGTTGTTTTGTCTTACTCGCAGTGTACCACAGACACAAAGACTAAATAACCATAATAGTCCATCATCTCAATAAGCGAGACAAACGCTTTCATGAAAAAATAATTATGCATGCACGTACTTGTAGCTAGCAAAAATTAAGCAGGTGACATTGAATGCCATGACTATGGCATGATGATATATATGCACGCACATAGCATTAATAATAGAATTTATGCTCCAAATTGTAGCTTTGTTGGGTAGTCGGTTCTCGCCTTCCAATTCTCAAAGATGACATCATCTTGGACACGCCTTCCCTGTCCCTTGGCGATGAGGCAGATGTTAAGCGGGTCTTTGAGAGACTTGGGTGATCTCCTTCTTGGAGTCCATAGTGAGTGCAAAATTGGGGCTGCTCTTCTCAACATGGAAGACTATTTTCACACCATGCACCGCCAACCATCGCTACCAGTACCACAAGGCAGGCCAACTTTACCATTGAAGAGGATGCCATTTTTGTTTCTTACACTTTTGATGATTTTGGTTGTGAATCAACTAGAATGGACTGCGTGTATTTATGCAGAATAAGCGGTGGCCGGTGCATGGCTTCCCATGAATGTCTCCCTGCATGTCTGGTGGAGCACTCGTTTAAGTTAAGCAAACCCATGGATGACTGTGGCTCAAGGTAACTGGTAACCTATATTTGGCTTACTTCAAGGTTGAAAAAATGCATGAAATGAGTGGTCGTTATTATTTATTGGAAGCTAATTTATTTTCCTTGGTTTCCTCTGTTTCCATTCACGGATATCGAAAGCTAATTTATTAAGTTTATGATCAGAGCAGATCGTATGATCAGGATCGTTGCATTCTTCAGAAGATGACGAATTCGAGGCAAGGTCCCAAACTAGAAAAGTACTAGTACACACTTATCATCTTCGCCGATCTCATGGCAAGCCTAACTAAACTCCCTTGACTATTTTGCAAATGATGTCAATCTGAAATTTTCTCCCAGCATTGTTATTAATTCCTTATCCCCATGTCAACCGGACATCATCAGGCAGTTAGATTAGCACCAGTTGTCAGCTGCTGCGTGCAGACCAGACCGCTCCACGAGTTTTCAGTTAATTCCGGAGTCAACCGCGCCCTCCATGCCCATCGGCGCCCCAATAAAACTGGAAAGGGTGAACAATTTTGGTATTTTGTTACTGTATGAAGCAGAATTCATTAGGTATATAAAAATGAGTAATTAAAATTTAATTATAGGTTTCCTTCAGACTTACGATAGAGGGAAACCTTTAATACCTTAATTGTAGAAGCTAAAAGCAACAAAAATTGACAAACTTTATAGCAAACATGAGCACTCTATTTCTCTGTAACAATACTGTTGATATATGCAAAATATCTTAAATTTGATTATTGCTTTACCAAGTTGTGTTGTTTTATTAGAGTCTTATTATTTCTTTTTAACAAAGTGATATATTCTGAAATTTCAAGTTTTATTGATGACCACTTACATTTCTTTGTTGCTGAAATTGTTTCCCTTGCTCTACCCGTTGTGAATATCATTAAGTTATTATGGACAACAAACATAAAAATATCTGTGCATGTAATGCTAGTATATTTTATACAAATCCCTTAATTTCAAAATAATTATATTTTTTCCTCTCACGTAGGAAAATAAGAAGAGTTGAAAAGATGTGGTGTCTTAAAATTAGGAGCAGGGTAGAGATAAAGATATATTGGAAGAGAAAGATCTATTGGTAAGTTACACCAAAACAAATTGTGGAATAGATTTTGAATATTCCTAGAGTGACAGTTAAATTGTATTTGATGAATTTCGTAGTTTTTTCTGAAGTAGAGAAAAATCACCATAAAGTCAAGTCCTTTTGTATATCACAACATTT
>BCLG01000368.1:119310-147879 GCA_001602295.1 Zoysia matrella | reverse complement strand
AAACAAATTGTGGAATAGATTTTGAATATTCCTAGAGTGACAGTTAAATTGTATTTGATGAATTTCGTAGTTTTTTCTGAAGTAGAGAAAAATCACCATAAAGTCAAGTCCTTTTGTATATCACAACATTTTATTATACTTTCCAAAATGGAATGACCCCTGATCTCTCCGTGAAACATACACAAGATAAATAATTCACAATGAAAAAAAAAACAATGGATATCATATACCATAAACATGATCATAGTTGTGCTTTACATGACCATTTGGTACTATGGACAGTGGATGGACAGCTGTTTATTACTCATAATAGTCCACTGTCTCTATAAGAGAGTCATGCTCTAAAGAAAATAATTTATGCATGCATGCAGTTGTAGCTAGTAAAAAGTTAAGCATGTGATGAATATTGCATCGATGCCATGAATATGGAATGACAGAACATATGCATGCACTTAGCATCAATAATAGAATTTATGCTCCAAACTGTAATTTCGTGGGGTAGTCAGTCCCCGCCTTCCAATTCTCAGGGATGACATCATCTTGGACACGACTTCCCCCTCCCTCGGCTCTAAGGCGGATGTTAAGGGGGCCTTTGAGAGACTTGTTGATGGTCCAGGACTCTCCAGATTTTTTCATGGGCTCCATTGTGTCAGTGCCATGCTCCCTGACATCCACTTGGGTGATCTTCTTCTTGGAGCCCTTGACACTGAGTGCAAAATCTGGGCTGCTCTTCTGAACAGTAAAGACAATATTTTCACACCATGCACCGCCAACCATCGCTACCAGCACCACTAGGCAGGCTAACTTTGCCATTGAAGAAGATGCCATTTTTTGTTTTTTACACTTTTGATGATTTTGATTGTGGATTGACTAGAATGGTTGGCATGTATTTATACACAATTAAACAGTACCAATGTATGGCTTCCCACCAACGTCGCCCTGCATGTATGGTGGAGCACTCATTTAACTAAAGTAAAAGTAAACCCATGGATGGCTGTGACCCAAGGTAACAGGTAACCCTATACTTGGCTTACTTCGAGGGTGAAAAACTGCATGAAATGAGTGGATCAGATTAATTCAGCCAATCATGGATAACAAAAAAATAAATATAACAAACTAGTATCACATTTTGTGTCCCAGAATAATTCAGCCATGCACTTAAAAGAAATAAACCATGCAAGTTAAAAAAACAGCAACCTAAACTTGCATTAATTTCCATAAGGAGCCGGTCCTTCAAATTCTTGAACACCAGGCTCAGCAGACGTCTTGGAGACACTTCTATGATATGTGAGCTGGTGCCTGGTACTGCTACATGAATTAGAATTTAAGTAGCAGGAGACCTTGCTGGGCAGAATTTTCCCGGGAAATACACATTTCAACTCATGTCCTTTGGGGTAGCTGTTGACAGACTGCAACGTCCCTCTTCTCATGTCGACCATGATCAACTAATCCGTCCCATAATGGCACAGCATGTCTAAGGAGTGATCTTATCTTTTATTGAAACGGTTTTGTTCAAAACCGGATGGGGCCAGACACATAACCCGAACAGACACCCCCCTTTGATAAAGATTCTCTATGAAAAGTGAATCTCGTAATTCTATGACTGAAAGTGATTATATTTGATTCTTTATGATAAACTATTAGAATCAGGATATTCTCACTTTACAGAGCCAGGAAAAGCTACTTTTCAACTCTCAGACTCTTAGTTTATTCCAGAGAATCACTTTAAAGAATTATTTAAGAATCACTTCTTTTAAAAACATGTTTTAAACAACTTCTCTGATTCTACCCGTGAATTGGCTTTGTGGAGCTCTTCCAAGGGGGGACATTGAACTTCACATGAATATTGCTAATTAAATATATTGGATGAGAATGAAAAGGAACAATAACAGGAACCTTTATGATGTATTAAATCAGCTTTGATAATAAGCCCGTTTCAGAATTATTGGTCACATTCCCATACGATTTCTACGATATCAAAAAAAAAAGTTCAACTTACAAATTCAATTCAATGGTGTAGTTTGTACGGGCTAGCTTAATACGATTTTTTTTTGTTAACGAAACATAGTTAAATCAATCTACCACTAAAAAAATATTTTTTAGTCACCAAGGTATTTGGTCACTATACGTGTAATATTAGTCATTATAACTATTTTATCACTAAAAATCTTGGTCACATTTTAGTCACTAAAACTTTGTCAATATATGTATATAGTAACCAATAATTGAACACGTTAGTCACTAAAACTAACTAGCAACTAGAGAACCTTTGGTAACTAAAAGAATCTATCAACCAATGAGCATATACTTTAGTCACTAAAAATGTATGTCTACTATAAAAACTAAATTTTGGTCACTATTTGTCAATTTTTAGTAACCAAATTACTTGGTCACTAAAACTTAGTGCCTAAAGATCTATTTTTTTGTAGTGTACAGATAATGAACTTTGATTTTGGAAATAGTTGTGGTGGGCTCTTGGTTCTTTTTAAAACCTAGAAATCTACTTGTTACGCATTCCTCCAGAGATCAATGATGATCCGCTGGTTCCACCAGCGGCGAGGAGAATCAGAGTCACTTCCATGCGTTGTCCTACCTGTGAAATTATTCTAGCGCTATCGCTAAGGACCAAACTCGAGCAGATAGGCTCCAGCCAATCAGGGTTTACAAAATTGATGAAATTGATCCTGCTCGGTTTCACCGGATAATTTGTTTTTTTTAAAAAAAATTTGAAAATTCGAAAATATTGAAAACCCAAAACCGGTCGATAAACCATCAAATCGAGCGGTAAATAAGAAAAATAGGTGAAAAACCACTCAAACCAATTTGGTTTCAAATTAAAAAATAGTAAACCGAAAAACCGATCGGTACTTGAAAAACCAAGCGGTAAACCGATAAAACCAAACGGTTTTCGTTAAAAAAATAATTTATGCATTTGTCCGATTTTTACGGTTTACTGTAACGGTTTTTTAAGATTTTCATGACTTCCATGCGTTGTCCTACCTGTGAAATTATTCTAGCGCTATCGCTAAGGACCAAACTCGAGCGGATAGGCTCCAGCCAATCAGGGTTTACAAAATTGGTGAAATTGATCCTGCTCGGTTTCACCAGATAATTTGCTTTTTTTAAAAAAAATTCGAAAATTCGAAAATATTGAAAACCCAAAACCGGTTGATAAACCATCAAATCGAGCGGTAAATAAGAAAAATAGGTGAAAAACCACTCAAACCAATTTGGTTTTAAATTAAAAAATAGTAAACCGGAAAACCGATCGGTATTTGAAAAACCGAGCGGTAAACCGATAAAACCAAACGGTTTTCGTTAAAAAAATAATTTATGTATTTGTCCG
This sequence comes from Zoysia matrella, assembly GCA_001602295.1. Lineage (NCBI taxonomy): Eukaryota > Viridiplantae > Streptophyta > Magnoliopsida > Poales > Poaceae > Zoysia > Zoysia matrella. The sequence goes on along the minus strand of BCLG01000368.1, from coordinate 144,533 downwards.
ATTTTTAAAGTTTACTGTAACAGTTTTTTAAGATTTTCATGAAAACCAATCAAACCAATACCAGCCAGTTTTGGAAATTGAAATGGCTTCTGAAACCCTGCAGCTGAGCGAACTCTGTAATAGCCAAGAGGGCGGCCCGGGCTGGGTACCGGCGGCTCCAGCTGGTTCGCGGCCTCGCGGCTGCAGTGCGGCGCCGCTGGGACTTGCGGCTAGGCTGCCATGACCTGTCTGGACGAAGTGGGCAGAAAATGATTCGTTTAGTGGGTTTTGGCGTGGGTCAGGCCCAGCGGCTTTGCGGCTGATCCCGCGCTGCTTGCAGGGCTACTCTTACCACTACACCACAACATTGTTTGTTGATACCTATAAATAAAATTGTAATTAACAATTTTTAATCATGCTGAGCCGTGCCGCTCATCAGGCTGCGCCCTCTGCCTAAGCAAAGTCCAAACCTCATGCCGGGCCGGCCTGAGCATGAAATCAGTCGAGCCGTGGCATGCTTGGGTTGGCTCAATGCTTCGGATCAGCCCATAAAGCATGGCTCATTTAGCCATCTATAACTATCACCGTGTGGTCTGAGCCGTCGGCCGTTCTTGGTGAGCTATTGGGTGTTGTCATAAGGAATAAGTTCTATCGACCTCCGTCAACTATTGTGACGGTTCTGTTTTTGTCCCTCGTTCAGAATACCAGCTATTTTGACTTTCTCAACTTCTCAACCCGTTCGTTTTTCTCTGTAGACGGTTTCGAGGGCGGTTTTGTCGGCATGGTGATGTGGATAGAAAGCTAACTCACCGTCCAAGTGGCAACATGTAGCATCCACGTGGTGTTTTCGCTGATATGGACTCTGCGTGGACACTCGATTTAGCTTGATTTAATTCTAAATTAAAAAAAATACTTAATGACCTCAAAAAATTATAAACTTTTCAAAGGTTTAAATCATTTTACAGGGAAAAAATTTTAATTAGGACGCATTTCAAATTCGAAACACATTTAGATAGAGAAATAACCATAAAAATAATCTAGATCTCTAAGACCATACAATAAAATTTTATTTTTATCTAAATTCATGTAATTTCAAGTATTTTCATTTTTTCACATACATTTTCTTCAAAAATTTATAAATTTCACATTTTGAACTTGAATTCACATTCAAAATTCAAACAGAGAGCTGAGTCACTGTCCCGTTAAAAATCTGTTATTCGAATTTTATAGAAATAAATTTGTTTCGAATTTAGAGAAGAGTCAAAAACAAATGTTCCTCATGAAGAGATATATCATACTACAAAGTTTTAAATTCATCTGAGTTAGGAAAGCCATGTTTTTTAGGCAAAACAGAAGGCTGGTGCTGAGTCATCGTCCCGATATAAATTTGTTTTCCGCATTTTGTAGAAATAAATCTGTTTCGAATTTGGAGATGATTCCAAAACAACAGTTGTTCTCCATAAAGAGATGTATCATACTAAAAAGTTTCAAATTCATCGGAGTTTGAAAAAGCATGTTTTTGAAGCAAAATAAAAGGCTTCTGCTTCAAAAACAGAAGACCTTTTTTTCTTTTTTTGATTTTCTCCGAATTTTGTGCAGCCTTCTGTTTTGCCTAAAAACATGATGTTTTAAACTTGGATGAATTTGAAGCTTTGCAGAATGATAGATCTTTTCATGAAATAACTTTTGTTTTGGACTCATCTCCAAATTCTAAACAGATTTATTTTTACAAAATTAAAAAAAAATATTTATAACGGGACGGTGACTCAACTCCCTGTTTGAATTTTGAATTTGAATTCAAGTTTAAAATATGAAATTTTTAAATTTTTAAAGAAAATGGATGTGAAACAATGAAAATACTTGGAATTATATGAATTTAGAAAAAAAAATTATCCACTGGTTTCAGATATATAGATTTTTTTATGGTTAATTATTTCTCTTTCTAAATTTGTAAAATAAAATCTGCTTCGAATTTGAAATTTATCCTGCAACAAAATTTGTTCCCTGTAAAATGATTTAAACCTTTGCAAAGTTTTATAAATTTTTTGAGATCGGTTAGGATTTGTTTTCTAATTTAAAATAAAATTAGGCTAAATCAAATGTCCAGATGAGCACGGAGTACCACATCGACAGTATGTTAGCACTAAATGTCACTTTACTCTACCACATAGGATAAAACTACCCTCAAAACCGCTCATACAGAAAAAAACGAAGGTGTTAAAAAGTTGAAAGTCAAAATAACGGTTGCAATAAATGAGGGAGGTTGATAAGACTGATTGCTTGTCTCGAAGGTACATGCACAGCAGGCCGCAGAGTGGGCTGGGCTCGATGCGAACAGAGTTTCCAGCCCAGGTGCTATAGTTGCCTGGAAGTCATACAAATTCTTCGCCATATGAACGCCTGGATTCATCCTTCTCATTGTCATTATTTGCTTTCTCGCCATCATGTAGTAAACCACTCATCGTTTGAGAGCTGATTACTCAATGTCGGGTATCTGCATGGCATATCGTGAAATGTTGAACTGAGCAACGATTTCATGTTTGTTTAATCAGTACCGTTCTGTGCGTGTAGACAAGATATTCATCACTGAAAAAATAGTGTGTCTATCACATATTCTCCCTCCGTTCTAAAATAAAAGCATTTTTAGATTTAGTTAAAGTCAAACTTTATCACATTGATGACTAATAATGTATAATTAATGATGTCTAATCATATAAAAAATATTTTTTTTAATTCATCATAAAATAAACTTTCATAAAAAAATATATTTTTATATTAAAAATTATGTAATTTTCTAGATATTTTTAGTAAAAGTTAAAAGATTTTAACTTTATTCAAACTTAAAAATAATAATATTTTGGAACGGAAGTAGTAGTTAGCGATGTGAGAGTGAATGAAATTCCAATATAGTATACTTCCTTTTAAATATATATATATATATAAAGTAGTCTACTGCCCTTTAAAACGAACCATATATATGAAATAGTTTACTGCTTAAGCAAGGTCATTTAGGTTTGAAAATAGGAGAGGGATCAGAGAAAATCGTATGACCAGGATCACTACATTCTTCGGATGGTGATGACAACAAATTCGAGGCGTGGTCCCAAGCTAAATGGACAGTGGATGGACAATATTTTATTACTCACAATAATCCACTGTCTCTATGTAGCGAGAAATGCTTTAAAGAAAATAATTTATGCATGCATGCCGTTGTAGCTAGCAAAAAATTAAGCTTGTGATACATACTGCATCCATGCCATGAATATGGAATGACAGGATATATGCCATCAATAATAAGATTTATGCTCCGAATTGTAACTTTGTTGGGTAGTCGGTCCCTGCCTTCCAATTCTCAGGGATGACATCGTCTTGGACACGACTTCCCCCTCCCTCGGCTCTCAGGCGAATGTTAAGGGGGCCTTTGAGAGTCTTGCTGATGCTCCAGTAGTCTCCAGATTTTTTCATGGGCTCCATTGTGTCGGAGCCATGCTCCCTGACATCCACTTGGGTGATCTCCTTCTTGGAGCACTTGACAGTGAGTGCAAATTTGGGGCTGCTCTCTTCAGCATGTAAAACGATATTTTCACACCATGCACCACCAACCATCGCTACCAGCACCACTAGGCAGGCCAATTTTGACATTGAAGAGGATGCCATTTTTGTTTCTTACACTTTTGATGATTTTGGTTGTGGATCGACTAGAATAGGCTGCATGTATTTATACACAATTAAGCAGTAACCAGTGTATGGATCCCCATTAACGCTGCCCTGCATGTCTGGTGGAGCACTCGTTTAACTTAAGCAAACCCATGGATGGCCATGACTCAAGGTAACTAGTAACCCTATATTTGGCTTACTGCGGGTGAGAGAAAATACATGAAACGAGTGGTGGTTATTATTGATTCGAAGCTAATTTATTTTCCCTTGTTTCCTCTGTTTCCATTCATGGATAACAAAAACAATGTATATCAAGCTTGTTGAAAACTGTGTCCCAGTAAAATTCAACCGGGCACCTTCTTCAAAAAAAAAATATCAACCAAGCAATTTTTTTTTAAAAAAAACAGCAGCCCACGGTTGCATTAATCGCCATAAGAAGCAAGTCCTTAAATTCTCAGGGTACCAAAATTGGACAAAATGCGATTTTTTATATACGCCATATTGGAATCAGTTCTCAGTACTGTAAGCTTTTAAATCTGTAAAGACGATTTTTTTGTAGTATTGCGAAGAGCCCTTTTACAGTCATCACTCATGTAGTTGTACGTGCTAGCTTAATATGACTGGTTCCATGGAAGCTCTAATTAGCAAATATAGTTGCAACAATCTACACGAAGTTTTTTTTTAGGGTCAACCGGGGGGGGGGGGGGGGGACGAGACGTCCCCACCTGAAACTTCCATTGACAATGGAGGCAAAGGTGCCAAAGTACAGGCACTTGCCACAGGGGCAAGATTTACAACTGCCAAGGGCAGATCAAGCAAAGAAGCAAGTTCAAATTACATCTAGATATTATATGAGGGAGAAAGACTGACACCAAACATCAACTACAGAGGCTTCATCTCCCGTTAGCCGGCAACGCCAAAGCATTGCACTTTCTTTGCATTGCAGCATCAGCCGATCCAACGAAGGTGGTAGAGCTCGGAAGATGACGTCATGTCGGTGCTTCCAAAGGAGCCAGCAACATAAGTGAAGGAAACAAGCAAAATGCGGCGCAGGCAGACGATGGGGTCATGGGAATTCCCATAGCTGTGAAGTTGTTAAGGATTGTAACATCCCAAGCCTAGAATACGGCTCTAGACCCACTCGCACGTCGTGCGGGTCCCACCTCGCAGAATAACTACTTACGCATTCGTCCTCGCTTCGCGTAAAAGGGTTAACCTGAGTTATTCTATATTCCACAGCCGAGTATTTAAATTGGTCTCCACCCTACTCAACTTTCAAGGTGATACTAAACTTATACTAGCCACTATAGGCCTTTTTCTCATTTGGGCCGGGATATCACATTCTCCTCCCCTTAAGACTCAACGTCCTCGTTAAGGAGTGGACTAATTTACTCTTTCGAGACAGATGTATCTAGGATCTCCTCACTTGGCCACGTCTGTACACCTAGTGCCGGTATACGTGTCATGCCGTGTTCACGCTGGGCCCACGCGCCATGCACACTGTACTCGCGCCCCTGGCACGTACACGCTCGTGAAACCGCGAGAGTCGGCTCTGATACCATTCTGTAACCACACTAACACTACACCGCCAACCCACGGGTAAACAACCAGTCTCGACAAGCTTCAAGATCAAACCAACTACCCATACAGGGTATCTCGATCTCATGTGGACAGTCAGAGCTCTACACCAGACTAACACTATACCGCCAATCCACGGGTAAACAACCAGTCTCGACAAGCTTTAAGATCAAGCCAACTGCTCATACAAGGTAACGTGGTGTGCATGGTTGTCAACTGAGCGTACAAAGCTTGAAGGACTCGGTCATTAATTGCCGGGGCAGGCACCATCTCCAACCTCAACGCAAATAACAAGTCTCACGAAAAGATCACAGCCCTGATCTTTCCATTGTACCCGCAACAGGTACGCCCACAGGGACTTCTCAAAAGTCCTCCAACTCCTCATACTCCAACCTGCCCCCGCTAAATAGTTATGTACAGTTATTTGCAATACTCACACATTTGAAGCACAGTTCGAAAGCATTTAATACAAATTTCATTTTATAGTAATAGGTGTGAGATAAAAATAAATACAACTAAGTATGGCTAAGCATAAAAGTAAAATAAATGTTTTAAAGCAGTCCTAGAGTTGATATTTGTGGAACAGTAAATAGGTACGGCTTAGGAATGTTGCTAGCACATTTTAAAATAGTTGGCATGCAAATTAGAGTTGCAAACAAAAATTGCAGTTTAAAATACTGGGTACAAAGTGGTTAAGGAACGCGACTTGCCTGGCAAATCGGTATCGAAGTCGGGATCCGGATCGTCGAACTGATCGGGCTCGCAGAACTCCTCCTCAGGAACAGCAACTAATCACAACACGAACAAGAGAGATTAGACGCTAATTACGCGACAAAATAGAACCAAAAATTAGATCTAAATCAAAATTACTAGACTAAACGTGCGTAAAACAGTTTTCGGAACAACCCTACACGATAATTGCGATGAGACAATTTAACGAAACAATTTCGAGATTAATCGGAGATCAAACGGAGTTCTCGAAAATTATAGACAATCGAGACCACAAAGATTTAGATTAATTGCAGAATAATTAATCGCAGAATAAGTTAGCAATTAATCTAATCAATTAATCGGAAGGAAAAGGAGTTGAAGAGAGAGGAATTTCTCACCACGAAATTGGAAATCGGAGAATCGGAGATCGAGAACTTGAAGACCGGAGTATTGGAGATCGACGCGGCGCGTGACGGAGACCAGCGACACAGAAAACCAAGTGGCCGGCTCCGGACACGCAGACCAAGCAGCGGAATCTCCCTACAACGATGGCGACAGGAACGGGCGACAGAAACAGCTCGGGCGTCGAGGCGTCACGCGGAGCAAAGCGGGCAGAAGACGGCGTCGAGGATCGACGGCTGCAGCGTGGGGGCTCGGGTGATGCACGGAGATCAAGGTGGAGTCGACGCGCGCTGGCTCGGTGCTACACTGGTGAACCGGACGACGTGGCTCGAGGCGAGGATGACGTGGCTCAGCGGCTCGAAGATCGGCGCAGCGCGGGCGACGACGCGCGGGAAGCGGCACAACGCGAGGGGTCAGCGTGGCGCGGGAGCAGAGGTGGTAGTTGAAAATTTTCTGGGGGAAATGAGGAGGAGAAAAAGGGGATTAGGGTTAGAAGGTATTTATAGAAAGGGAAAATGGGTAGGGTTAGAAATAAATCTGGAAATTTAATTGGAAATTGCGAAATAATTAAAAAGGCTGAAGAGATTAATTCAGGAAAAATATTTAGAGATCCAAAATTAATTAGAGAATTTTCCGGAAATAATTTTATCCCAAACGTAAAAATTACGCAGACTAAATTATTTCGGCACCGGATCAATTTAGACGAACAGATTTCGGATTTGGATGGAACGAGGTTCGGAACGAATGATTTTGAACGGAACGAAAATATTAGAACAGACAGTTTAAACTGGAATAGAAATTGGGGATAAATTGCTGCTTTATTTAATTCAAAAATTCGAGATGTTACAGACTCCCCCCCTTACAGGATCTCGTCCTCGAGATCAAGGAGCGGACTCAAACAGATAGAAAAACTCTTTTCTCAGATCATCTTCCTTCTCCCAGGTAGCCTCTCACTCAGTGTGGTTTCTCCACTGCACTTTGAGAAACTTGATCTTAGACTTTCGCGTTTCCTTGAACGCCTCATCAAGAATCTTCACCGGGTACTCCAGGTACTCGAGCGTGTCCTAAATATCCAAAGCATCAGGGACAACTCGCTCCTCCGGCACTAGAAGACACTTCTTCAAGTGAGAGACGTGGAACACCGGATGCACACCCGCAAGCTCAGATAGCAAGTCCAACCTGTAAGCAAGATTACCGATCTTTCTGAGAATCCAAAAAGAACCAACAAACCTCGGAGCCAACTTCCCTCGGACATAGAAGTGGCGCGTGCCACGAAGAGGTGACACCTTAAGATACACCCAATCATCAACCTCTAAAGAAAGGGGCCTCCTCCTCTTATCCGCATAGCTCTTCTAACGGCTCTGAGCAACCCGAAGATGCTCTCTGACCTTCTCAACCTTCTCCTCAGCAGCTCGGATGGAATCAGGACCAAAGAAAGACCTCTCACCAACCTCTAACCATATGAGCGGGGTACGACATCTCCTACCATACAACGCCTCAAAAGGTGACATACCCAAACTGGCCTGAAAACTGTTGTTGTAAGAGAACTCCGCAAAAGAAAGACTGTCCTCCCAGCTCTGCCCATAGATGATCATGCAAGCTCTCAACATATCCTCCAAAATCTGGTTCACATGCTCTGTCTGACCATCTGTCTGAGGGTGATAAGCTGAACCGTACACCAGGTGTGTACCCATAGCCTCATGCAAACTCCTCCAGAATCTCACGGTAAACTGAGGCCTGCGATCAGACAGAATGCTCCTCGGTGCACCATGCAACCTCACAATATGATCGATGTACAACTTGGCCAACTGATCAACTGAGTACCTCTCATTCACAGGAATGAAATGAGCGGTCTTAGTCAATCGATCCACTACCACCAAGATAGCATTATGATGGCGAGATGTCAACGGCAAACCTGTGATGAAGTCTATACTGATGTCATCCCACTACCAAGAAGAGATCGACAGCGGCTTCAACAATCCAGCCGGCCTCTAGTGCTCAGTCTTAACTCGCCGACAAACATCACACAAGGCAACATACTCAGCAATATCTGCCTTCATGCCAACCCACCAGAAATGAGTCCTCAGATCCTCGAACATCTTAGTGCAACCTGAGTGGATGGAAAACCTCGAATCATGAGCCTCTTTGAGAATAGCATCCCACAAATCTGGCACTCTCGGAACACAGATACGGTCCTCAAACCACAAAGCACCCTGCTGATCCACACGGAAACCCGGTGCTTCGCCTCTCTTCATCTTCTTCAAGATCGACTGAACCTCTCTATCAAGCTTCTGCGCTGACTTGATCTCCTCAATCAACAACGGCTGCAACCTAAGCTCATACAAGAAACCCTGAGGAACAATCTCAACTCTCAAACTAGCTAGGTCTACAAGAATCTCTGACTGCTCAGACAACAAAGAAGAACAATAAGCCTTACGACTCAAAGCATCGACTACCACATTGGCTTTACCCGAGTGATAGTTAATGCTAAGATCGTAATCCTTGATCAACTCAAGCCACCTCCTCTGCCTCATGTTCAGCTCTGCCTGAGTGAAGATGTACTTGAGACTCTTGTGGTCGGTGAAGATCTCGCATCTGTTGCCGATCAGATAGTGCCTCCAAATCTTCAAAGCATGCACAACAGCTGCCAACTCAAGATCATGCGTCGGATAGTTCAACTCATGCTTCTTTAACTGCTTCAAAGCATAGCACACAACCTTCTTGTTCTGCATCAGCACACAACCCAAACCCTGACGAGAAGCATCACAGAAAACCTGGAACACCTGGTGAATATCCGGCGAGGTCAAAATAGGCGCAGATGTTAACCTCATCTTCAGCTTCTGAAAACTCCACTCACAAGCATCTGACCAGACAAATGGCACACCCAACTGAGTCAACTCGGTCATACGCTTAGCAATCCTGGAGAAGTTCTCAATGAATCGGCGATAGTAACCTATCAATCCAAGAAAACTCCTCACCTCAGAGACTGACCTTGGAGACTCCCACTCCACAACAGCCTTGACCTTCTCAGGATCAACGGCAACGCCCTCAGCTGTAACAACGTGGCCCAGAAAAGCAATCTTCTCAAGCCAAAACTTGCACTTGCTGAACTTGGCATACAGCTGATGAGATTTCAACCTCCCAAGCACAACTCTCAGATGCTGCTCATGCTCTTCGGCTGACTTGGAATATACGAGGATATCATCAATGAAAACCACCACAAACTTATCCAGCTCAGCCATGAACACATTGTTCATCATGTTCATGAAGTAGGCAGGGGCATTAGTGAGTCCAAAAGAAATGACCAGGAACTCATAAGACCCATACCTCGTCACGAACGAAGTCTTCGGAATATCAGAAGGTCGAATCTTCATCTGGTGATACCCCGATCTCAAATCAATCGAGGAAAAGAACTTCGCACTCTTCAACTGATCAAACAGATCATTGATCCTTGGCAAAGGGTACTTGTTCTTAATCGTCACCTCATTCAAAGAACGATAGTCAACGCACATGCGCATTGACCCATCCTTCGTCTTCACGAATAGCACTGGGGCTCCCCACGGCGAAGCACTCAGCCGAATGAACCCTTTACTCAAGAGCTCATCAATGTGCTCCTTAAGCAAAGCAAACTCATCAGAAGACATCCGGTATAGCCGCTTGGCAATCGACGCGGTACCAGGAAGGAGATCGATCACGAACTCAACATCTCGATCTGGAGGATGTCCCGACAACTCATCGGGAAACACCTCTAGAAACTCACGAACAACAGGAATCTGCTCCAAATATAGCTCCTGCAAGCTGCAAACTGAAGGTGGAACTCTGGATGCTCTAGGAGCACACACCACTCGAACACCGTGGTGGTTGACCAAAGACACAACCCTCTCTGCACAAGTGATGACTCTTTTGTGCCTCGCTAGCCAATCCATCCCCAAGATGACATCAATGTCACGTGAGGGAAGGACGATGAGATCGGCTAGGAAGACCACACCCTCTATCAAGATCCGAACACCTTTACACTCAACACGACTCTTGTAGACTCTAAGAGGTGAAGTGGTAAGTGTAGACATAGCTAAGAGTGAGGTAGGAAGACTGTGTGTGGACGCAAACGCCGACGACACAAACGAATATGTAGCCCCCGAATCGAACAAAACCATCGCTAGGTGGGAGTGAACCAAGAACTCACCAACGACGACGTCCGGTGCCTCCTGAGCCTCCTCCACTGAGATGTGGTTCAGGCGGCTACGCGTGACGTTCGACTGAGCAGCGCCACGGCCCGCTGAACGCACTCCTCGTCCCCCTGACTGGTGCGGTGGCCTAGCGGGAGTGGCAAACTGAACACCACCTCCCCCAGGTCCCTGCTGCTGGCGCCTCGAACACTGAAACGCCTTGTGACCCTCCTGGCCACACTCGAAGCAGCGAACCGAGGGCTGACCCCCTGTCGGACGAAAAGAGGACTGCTGCTGCTGGAAGTGTAAGACTCCCCTTCCCGTAAAAAGAAAGGGGCGTCTATGTGTCACCTGTACCATTCCCTAGATCCGTAGCTGGTACGCACATTCAGAACAAAGTGGTATTTATTACACGTACTTTATTACATCGCACTAAACGTAAAAGGTTCGGCAAACAAGTCTAGAGTACAAACATGTGTCGGCACAGCGACTCCAAGCACACCACACTTATGCTATACACACTCCACAGGCAACTTGACGGCGGACGAGACTTCTACTCTTCATAGTCAGCATCTTCTTCATCATCCTCGTCTTCTGAGCAAAAGTAGCAACAACGGAAGGAGTGAGTACAGAGGTACTCAGCAAGTCCCAACAAGAAGTAGGTAACGGGTTTCGCTGTAGCGAAGCAAGGAAAGCTTGAGGGTAAGTTTTGCGGAAAGTATGTTTTCATGCCGGCTCCCTACTAGAAGAGAATTTAAAGTAGAGGGAAGACCATTTGCTGTATTTTAGTAGAGTGGACCTGGGAAAGGTTTTCACTCCTCTCCGCAGTTTCCAAATTTTATATTGGGCGCAAGCACTCTTGTGCCGGCCCTAGGCACATAGCCACGCAATCTCCAAAACACGGGTTGCTACACCCACTCACGCATCAAGGCAATGCATAAAGTCTAATCGTAGGGCGTTCGAACAGTAGCATGTCAATACCGTGACAACGGCCTATCCGGAAGGATTTTTAACACTGCAGAGGTTGTACACTGTACCCACAGGTTGTGCTACCCCTGATCATTAGAGTTGCATAACGCTTATTCCACATCTACGCAGTTTTCCACAGATTCCACGCAAGGTGCAAACAGGGGCCATCCCTCGGGGTTTTCCAGGCCGTCGATGACGTGTCGGTACATTCTCGGAGCCGGGTCGTGAATATCCACCACATTCACGCCTTTTCCTGGTCCCCTCCAATCCCCGGGTATTACCAAACCAGAGGCTATATCCGCGGGCTTAAGCTCCCGTGACGCGGGTAATTACCGTCGAAGGCCAGGCAGCGAGTTATCTCACGCCCTTCTCCTGTTCCCTTGTGTCTTCACTACCGACCCCCCCAGTGGTTCGATCTAGAAAGAATACGTAGAGGGAATAAGTCTTGCCCAAAAAGTACAGGTTCTGTGGTTGCACGGGGATTACTAAGTCGAGGGCTAACAAACCGATCTTTATATGGCAGGGGTGGCGGTCTCGTCCACGGCAGGTGGACCATAGCGAAGCCTACACACTTATCACCATCACCTCAGGTGAGCCCCACCCCACGGCCAGAAACGTCCCCTCTTCACCTAGCACCAGTTGTTCTAATCCCATCCCTTTTGTTTATACTCACACCACCAAACTCTTTATAACTCATTTCATAAATTAATGATAGATGGTGTGGCGGTGTAGAGCACCGCAGATGGGGTTCTAAGCAGTTCTAGTAACTAGGTAGTATCCGTTCCGTATAACTAACTAGGAACAGAAATCTCTATAGTTACCAAGGACACATCGGTAATGGTTTTCAACAGAAAGATCTATATTTATACAGCAAGTTACTGACATAAATATAAATACCTGAGATCGAGTAGGTATTAAACTACACAACGTTTAACACATTCCAAAGTAGGCTAGCATCGTTGTCTATCGGCGCGGTAAATAAAACAAGGGTTCAATGGGCTTAAGATGGGTTAGGACTTGCCTTCAGTTGCTTCCTCGAAGTCCGCTTCAGGCTCGGGTTCTTCAGGCTCTTCGGGCTCTTGGGCGGCTTCAACTTCTTCTTCTTCTGCTACAAGCAATAGTTACAAAAAGACTACCAAAGAACAATCAAGAAACTAGAAATAAACACCAAACAAGTTATGGAGTTTGAATTGGGTAGGATGGTAGGACTCATGATGTGGGTTCCAATGGAATATTGATTGTGTCGATCGGAGTTAAGATGTGGCGGTAAGGACAGCGGCAATGTGCTATGACGGATTACAGAAAAATCTATCTGGACACGAGGTTCGGCCTGTGTCCATGCCCTCTGGGCACTCAGATGCCCGAAATCGGGGATTTTCCTGTGGACCCGTGAGTTGTGGTGAAAGTTCGGGATTTTGGGAAAGTTCGGGGTTCACGGGAAATTCGGGGTATTTCGGAAAGTTCGGGGTCCACGGGAAAGTTCGGGGTTCACGGGAAGTTCGGGGATCACAGGAAGTTCGGGGTTTTTGGAAAGTTCGGGGTTCACGGGAAATTCGGGGATCACAGGAAATTCGGGGATCACGGAAAGTTCGGGGTTTTTGGAAAGTTCGGGGTTCACGGGAATTTCGGGGATCACGGGAAATTCAGGGATCATGGAAAGTTTGGGGTTTTCGAAAAGTTCGGGGTTCACGGGAAATTCGGGGATTACGGGAAGTTTGGGGTTTTCGGAAAGTTCAGGGTTCACGGGAAATTCGGGGATCACGGGAAATTCGGGGATNNNNGGGGTTTTTGGAAAGTTCGGGGTTCACGGGAATTTCGGGGATCACGGGAAATTCGGGGATCACGGGAAGTTCGGGGTTTTTGGAAAGTTCGGGGTTCACAGGAAATTCGGGGATCACAGGAGGTTCGGGGTTTTTGGAAAGTTCGGGGTTCACGGGAAATTCAGAGATCACGGGAAATTCGGGGTTTTCGAAAATGTTCGGGGTTCACGGGTTGGTTACGCTCCCGGCGACACCGGGCGTGCTCCCGACTTTGGTTCGCGTTCCCTGTAACCTAATCGCGAATCTTGAGGCAACAACTAGTGTTCTGGAACCCTTGTGTCAAGCTCTACGCAATGGTGTGGTTGATGCTAGCATTTGGCTATTGTCACAACGAGAACGCGGCGTGTCAGTGCGCGCTTCGGACGCGTTCTGGACGCGCTCCGGCGTTCCTGGGCGCGCTCCGGCACAACCGAGCACACCTCGCGTTTCCGGCGCTGCAGAGCAAGAGGCCGCGCAGCACCTGTTCGAAAAGCTTCACCGCGCCTTCACGACGGTTGTGACGCATAAGACTTCGTCAGAACACCACGGCACGCGAACACCACGGCACGACGGCCGGCGACGTGGTGGCGCGGCGCGCGGCGGAGGCTCACGTGGACCGGCCAAATAGCGCTACGGCTACCCCTCTCTCGTGCTCAGTTAGTTTCCTAAGGAGCTAGTAACGCTACCAGCGCGAGGAATCGAAAGACGGCAGTCGGAAAGGTGGTGCTCACCGGAGAGGAGTGGCAGCGGCCGAATTCTGAGAAATCGCAAAATTGACGGTGGTGGAGGGCAATTCCAGTGAGGGCGAGGTCGTGGACGAGCTCTGGGATGTGATGGAGCGAAAGGGACGCGCAACCAGGGAGAAAAATGGTTTTAGAATCGGTGGGGGGGGGGGGGAAAACTCAGCGCAACAGTGAGCAGGGCAGTGAGCGGTGCAAAACGGCTCAGCTGAGTGAAGCGGTTGGCGTACTCGGTGACAGTCATACTCCCCTGACGAAGAGTACGGAACTCCTCCGCCTTCGCCTCTATGGCTCCCTCTGAGATGTGGAAACCACGGAAGGCGGTGACGAAGTCGTCCCAGGTGAACAGCTCAGGCTCGCCAAGTGTGGCGTACAGAGTGTCCCACCAAGCACCAGTTGCACCTGTCAACTGGTGTGCTGCCAGACGAACTGCCTCCTGGTCGTCACACTGAATCAGGTCCAGCTTCTTCTCGATATCCCTGAGCCAGTCGTCAGCATCCAAAGGATCGACTGCATGGTCAAAAGTAGGTGGGCGCATGCTCAGAAACATCGCCACGCAAGAACTGGCTGACTGGTGGTATGGTGCTGTGTCAGAAGCAGGAGCACGACCACGAGGCTGCTGCTGTGACTGCTCGACAATACGCTCAAGCAGAAGCATCTGTCGGGCCATCACCTCCGCCAGGTTCAGAGCAGCTGGAAGCTCCTCACCAGGCGCGGCAACACCAGCAGGCTCAACACCAGGGTCTATGGCAACTCCTCTGCCACGACCTCCAGCTTGAGGGGCAGGGGCTCCAGCACGGCCACGCCCTCGACCAACGTCAGGCGCGTCAGCCGCAGGTGGCACTGGTACACGGCCTCCAGCGCCGCGACCACGACCTCTGGGGACAGCACCACGATCACGCCGAGCGGATGGCGGTACCTCAGGGTCCTCCAGAGCGGCCTCCTCAAAACGAGTGTGAAGGCGTTCAGACCTTCTCAGAGCCATCTGTTGTAGGAAAACAATTCTGATTAGAAAGATAGCATTAGCAGAAACAGAATTACTGAAAGCGAGCAGATTAGAACCAAGATAACTAAACAAGCACTATTCTAAGCAACAAGACTTCCACCAAGCAATCGACGAGATTTACGAAAACAACTTTCACAATGAAGGTTTGTTAGCAGATTAGGAAGTCTAGAAATAATCCTTAATTACGTTCAGTTCTACGGTTTCGCTCCTACGGTCAAGTATGGCTCTGATACCACCCATAACGACCGGGATTTTCCTTACCTTTCGATAACTCCCGATCCTCCGTGACTTAGCCAATCCCAGGAGTTTGGCAAGCACGATATCACAAGCGATCAATCAAGAAACCATAACAGAAATATTAAACGAGAAACAAGAATGAAAAATAGTAGATCAGAGTGAAATTATTAGAATAAAATCCTCCAAAGGGGTCCATCAGCACGCAGGCCAGAAACTTCTCAGAGCAGATATATCTCTATCGTGAATCCAACAAAAGCAACAGCTGAAGCATCAACTTGGCAGCAGTAGCGAACCTCCTCCACATAGGCTAGCTTGAGCGCAGGAGCGGACGTCACGGACCGTTAGAGACGTAGTCGAAGTTGAAACTGAGAGTATCCTCTGAAAACAACAGATTAGAAAGCTGTGAGTACGAATACTCAGCAAACCGCGTACTATCTAACAACAATGTATGCGTGCAAATGGTTTCAAGGATAAAGGCATGCCTCAAGTGCTAAATGCAAGTTTAAAACATTTTATTTTACTTAAAATATGCAAGAAAACTTTATTTTCAAACTTGTCAAATTTTATTATCTTGCCCCGTAGAGATCTCTGTTATCTCGGACGGGGGTTTATTTTAATACCGATGTAATCTCCACACTCGGCCACAGCTCAAAGGCCGGAGTCAAAAATATTTTGAAAAAGGAGAGGAGAAAGAAAAACAAAACTACTCAACAAGGAGCACAACTCAGGGGGGGTGTCCTTCCAAAAGGACGTGGCAATGCGCATCGACTAAAACTCTGTAGAGGTTATGCACCTGGACCCACGAGAAGCGTCATCGGGAACTACCGTCGTAGTCTCGACAAACACACAAGACTCGTTCACAAGCTTTAACTGGCGTCATCCGTCCTCCAGGATAGAGATCCCAAAAGCCTACGCAATCGGGTCCTGGAGCTGTGAAGAGCCTACCACTGATCAGGTGGGGTATCTCGATCTCATGTGAGGAGTCAGAGCTCTACACCACACTAACACTACACCGCCAACCCACGGGTAAACAACCAGTCTCGGCAAGCTTCAAGATCAAGCTAACTGCCCATACAAGATAACGTACAAGGCTTGAAGGACTCGGTCCTTAATTGCCGGGGCAGGCACCATCTCCAACCTCAACGCCAACAACAAGTCTCACGGAAAGATCACAGCCCTGATCTTCCCGTTGTACCCGCAACAGGTACGCCCACAGGGACTTCCCAAAAGTCCCCTAGCTCCTCATACTTCAACCTACCCCCGCTAAATAGTTATGTACAGTTATTTGCAATACTCACACATTTGAAGCATAGTTCAAAAGCATTTAACATAAATTCTATTTTATAGTGATAGGTGTGAGATAAAAATAAATGTAACTAAGCATGGCTAAGCATAAAAGTAAAATAAATGTTCTAAAGCAATCCTAGAGTTGATATTTGTGGAACAGTAAATAGGTACGGCTTAAGAATATTGCTAGCACATTTTAAAATAGTTGGCATGCAAATTAGGGTTGCAAACAAAACTTGCAGTTTAAAATATTGGGTACAAAGTGGTCAAGGAACGCAGCTTGCCTGGCAAATTGGGATCGAAGTCGGGATCCGTATCGTCGAACTGATCGGGCTCGCAGAACTCCTCCTCAGGAACAGCAGCTAATCACAACACGAACAAGAAAGATTAGACGCTAATTACGCGACAAAATAGAACCGGAAATTAGATCTAAATCAAAATTACTAGACTAAACGTGCGTAAAACAGTTCTCGGAACAACCCTACACGATAATTGCGACGAGACAATTTAACGGAACAATTTCGAGATTAATCGGAGATCAAACGGAGTTTCCGAAAATTGTAGACAATCGAGACCACAAAGATTTAGATTAATTGCAGAATAATTAATCGCAGAATAAGTTAGCAATTAATCTAATCAATTAATCGGAAGGAAAAGGAATTGAAGAGAGAGAAATTTCTCACCACGAAATTGGAAATCGGAGAATCAGAGATCGAGAACTTGAAGACCGGAGTATTGGAGATCGGCGCGGCGCGTGATGGAGACCAGCGACGCGGAAAACCAAGTGGCCGGCTTCGGATGCGCAGACCAAGCAGCGGAATCTCCTTCCAACGATGGCGACGAGAACGGGCGACAGAAACGGCTCAGGCGTCGAGGCGTCACGCGGAGCAAAGCGGGCAGTAGACAGCGTCGGGGATCGACGGCTGCAGTGCGGGGGCTCGGGTGACGCACGGAGATCGAGGTGGAGTCTGCGCGCGTTGGCTCAGTGCTGCACTGGTGAACCGGACGACGCGGCTAGAGGCAAGGATGACGCGGCTCAGCGGCTCGGAGATCGGCGCAGCGCGGGCGACGACGCACGGGAAGCGGCACAGCGCGAGGGGTCGGCGTGGCGCGGGAGCAGAGGCGGTCTCACAGCGCAGGTGACGAAGTTGACGGCGACAGCAGGAGACGGCAGCTGAGCAAAAACCGCGGCGGGGACAGCGAGCAAAACGAGGAGAGGCGGCGCGGAGGGAAGTGTGTTAGTTGGAAATTTTCTGGAGGAAATGAGGAGGGGAAAAAGGGGATTAGGGTTAGAACGTATTTATAGGAGGGAAAAATGGGTAGGATTAGAAATAAATCTGAAAATTTAATTGGAAATTGCAAAATAATTAAAAAGGCTGAGGAGATTAATTCGGGAAAAATATTTAGAGATCTAAAATTAATTAGAGAATTTTCGAGAAATAATTTTAACTCAAACGTAAAAATTACGCAGACTAAATTATTTCGACACCGGATTAATTTAGACGAACGGATTTCGGATTTGGACGGAACAAGGTTCAGAACGAATGATTTTGAATGGAACGAAAATATTGGAACAGACGATTTAAATTGGAACAGAAAACGAGGTTCCATGGAAGCTCTAATTAGCAAACATAGTTGCAACAATCTACATGAAGTTTTTTTTTGAGGGTCAACGGGGGGGGGGGGGGGGGGGGGGGGGGGGGACGAGACGTCCCCACCTGAAACTTCCATTGACAATGGAGGCAAAGGTGCCAAAGTACAGGCGCTTGCCACAGGGGCAAGATTTACAACTGCCAAGGGCAGATCAAGCAAAGAAGCAAGTTCAAATTACATCTAGATATTATATGAGGGAGAAAGACTGACACCAAACATCAACTACAGAGGCTTCATCTCCCGTTAGCCGGCAACGCCAAAGCATCGCACTTTCTTTGCATTGCAGCATCAGCCGATCCAACGAAGGTGGTAGAGCTCGGAAGACGACGTCATGTCGGTGCTTCCAAAGGAGCCAGCAACATAAGTGAAGGAAACAAGCAAAATGCGGCGCAGGCAGACGATGGGGTCTTGGGAATTCCCATAGCTGTGAAGTTGTTAAGGATGGTGGCGGCGAGCAGCCGTTAACTCCCCAGAATTGCTGCGCGAAAGGGCATTGCAAAATCAGATGGTCAGGTGATTCCTCGCCGTGACCGCAGAGATCACAGGAAGCATCATCGATAATGTTTTTCTTCAAAAGATTAGACTTGCAGTTAATTCGCCCTTGGACCAGCAACCACATGAAGAATTTGGTTCGGGGAGGGGAGTTGTTTTCCCAGACGAACTTGTAGTAGTCACATGGAGTTTCTCAGATACTGCTGTACCTTTTGTACAGCGGGCTAGCACGCAAATTTCCTTCTTGGTCCAGGAGAGGGCTGCTTTGAGTGTCATCAGTGGAGGAGAGTTGGACTGTGTCCAGGAGAGCTTCTAATTCAGCAAGTTCTTGCGCCATGACCTGTGAAAGCCGTGGTGCAAGGTCCGACCTGAAACCTTCCACAAGGACATTGTGAACGGAGTTGTCGGAGCCGCGAAGAGAGAGCAGGCGACGGCGCTTGTGAGGGCGAGGCGTGGGAGAGGAGAGGATTCAGGGTGGGTTGTTGGAGGAAGGAACGCGGGCGTGGGCGCCTGAGGTCAGGTTAGGGTGCGGTGGTGGATGGATGGAGGGCGGGCAGAAGGAAGTGCTTTCCATCTCCAACCTGAACTTCTGTGATGTCACGGTAGAGAGGGAGAAGGGTCTTGAGTTCTTCCCAGTGTGCCCCCACAACTCCACCAGTCATAGATGCTAATGTCAGACTGAGAGCGCACCCAATGTGCCCAAGCAGAGTGCCCGGCGAATGTAACCTGTGAATCAGTTTCAAGAGGAGGCAAATGTTCTGCAGAGGAAGATGTCTAACGCCAAGGCCACCTTGAGACTGCGGTTTGCAGCACTGTTCCCAAGAGATCAAACACTGAGCTCCCGAAGCTTTGTCTGATCCGGTCCAAATGAAGAATCGAGATCAAATGAGGAAGGAGCACCTCATCAACATTCATCGGAACTACAGTGCTCTTGTTGAAGTTAATGAGGCCGGTTGCAGCAGAGAAAGAATCAACAAGTTCTTTCAATTTTGTCACACTTTCCAGATCTGCCCGAAGAAGGATTAGTGTGTCGTCAGCATACTGCAAGACTGAACAACTTCTGCCAGGAAGTAGAGGGTGAGCTACCCGTCCATCTTTGGCGATCAGTTGCTGTAGGACATCTGCCACAATCAGAAACAAGTACGGGGAGAGAGGGTCTCCTTGTCGCAAGCCTCGCTTGCAGGAGAACCACGGACCAGGGCTGCCATTAACCAGAATTGCTGAATTGGCTGTGGACAGCAGGGAGAAAAATCCAAGAACACCATTTTTGTGGAAAACTCCGGGTCAAGAGAATAGACAGAAGGCTTTCCCAACAGACTTATTTTGGAAATAATTGCGGTGGGCTATTTTGTGTTGCCGTACATGCACAGCAGGCCGCGAAGAGTGGGCCGGGCTCCATGCGAACAGGGTTTCCAGCCCAGGTACTAGCTGCCTGAACGTCAGAAATTCATCTTATGAACGCTGAGAGCTGATTACTCAATATGGAGTATCTGCATGGCATATCCTGAAATGTTTGAACTGAGCAACAATTTCATACTATTTGCTTAATCAGTACGGCTCTCTGCATGTAGGCAAGACGTTCATGAATCATGAAAGAATACTAGCGTACGTGTTACATCGAAATAGTTGGTTACGTGAGAATGCATGAAACTGCAATAGTATACTAGTTTTTTTAAAAAATAGATATATGAAGTAGTCTACTGCCCTTCAAAACGAACCATATGTAGGAGTATGAAATAGTCTACTGCTTAAGCAAGGTCATCCAGTTTTGACAATAGAGGGGATCACAGCAAATCGTATGATCAGGATCGTTTCATTCTTCAGAAGATGACGATGACGAATTCGAGGCATGGTCCCCAGCTAGAAAAATAATACACACTTATCATCTTCGCCGATCTCATGGCAAGCCTAGCTAAACTCCCTTGACTATTTTGCATGTGATGTCAATCTGAACTGTTCTACCCTGCATTGTTATTAATTCCCTCTCACCATGTCAACCGGACATCGTCGGGCAGTTAGATTAGCACCAGTTATCAGCTGCTGCGTGAAGACCAGACCAGACCGCTCCACGAGTTTTCAGTTAATTCCGGAGTCAACTGCATCCTCCATGGCGATTGGTGCCCCAACAAAACTGGAAAGGATGAACAATTCCCTGACGCTGCAGTTCTTATCTCCTGATCCGATCCTGAAGCTGTGGATTGTATTCTCTTGCGTGGAGCATGCGCGATCTTTTAAACCGAACCCGGTCGCTTTCATCCTTGGTGCTGCTCCGTTTTCTAAATTGCAGGTCAGAATGGAAGTTCAGTTCAGTTCATCTGTCTTCAGAGCGATCGAGCTTAAACTATTCAAGTAGCTCGAAGAGTCAGAGCGTGCATGCACCGTTGTTCCTCTGTATGTGGGGGAGGCTCTATTTATTGTGATGATGCCGGTTTATTTTAGTGAGTTCTTCCAACTAAGGAGGAAAGGAATGGTAAGAAAAATAGCTGGATGACATGCGGAAATATATAATAGTTGGAGTTCTACGGCCGTTCTCATGCTAAGTCAACTTAGGGAAGGAAAATTAGAATGTAAACTCAGCCACGTAGTCACTTATATCAAGTCAAATCTCTTGAAAAAAACCCATTATGATTACAATACAGATGATCAAGCAACTCTCTCCGAAATATATAATGTCTCTAGCTACCACACTCCTAACTGCTGCATGATGCGTATTTAATTGTAGGTGTGTTTGTGAAAATCAGATTCAAACTGAACTGTAACACCCTAGCTCAAGTTTGTAGTTATAGTTGTAGAGTGTGGTTTGAGTTTTAATGGTTTATAATTGAAGGGAAGTGGAGGAATGAGATTAGTCTCACTTTAATTGTGTAGAGAGGTGAAAACCAGTTTATAACCCTGTTGTTCTAATTATAGAATTTTTGGGTTAACCATTTTACACGAAGCAAAACTGAAAGCGTAAGAGAGGTGCTATGCATGAATATGCGAGTCTGCTCCACGTGGAAGCTGAGCGGTAAGCGAACTTTGAACGCGGAACGTTACATGAACCAAGAACATGATCTGCAGAAAAAACACCACCTTTTTTCTAGATAATGAGAAAAATGATCAGTAAACGATAGAACACAAACCAGCTGAATTGTTAACTTCCAGGACTTCACCATTTTTAACCGGCCTTTGCATCAGACGATCGACAGCAGTGCACTGGGCACTGGTTAAAGCCAAGAATGCTGTCGACGTAATAACCGGCGTTTGTCCACGGATCAACTACTTCCAAAATTAATTATACGGCAAAATTTATATATCTTCCGATTAAACAACATTACGAAAGTTTGTCCCCTTACTAGTTGTTTACCACGAAGTACCCATCAATGAACTAGCTAATCCGGTGTTCTACTGCATCCTTACGTACGTGGCCCAGATCTTGGAGTGTTTTCGCATCTTGCCGGCCGGCCTTGACATGCACCAGGAGAAGATGCCTTTGTCTTCGAGTTACCGAGTAGCTGAAAGGCACGGCTAGGAAGGATATCAAATGATTCAGGTTAGCTCCAACACCTTGGTTGGCAAGGCATACGCTTGCCTTCAGCTGAAGGTGCTAACCTTTTTTATCAGAAATTTGGTGAGGAGTATTATAAGAAGAATGCTTTGTTCTTGTTACGGCCAAATATACATATATTGAATCCCTTGTTTAGTGTTAAGACTTCCTGAGTACTCTATGTACTCACCTGTTTGCATTTGTGGTTTTAGTCAGAAGAAGTAACATAGAAGACAATGACGTGCTGGGTTTTCGTTCTGCACTCAAGTCTGCTTGTGGCTGTGCGTCTTAATTTGTTTCCGCTGTCTGCTTCACCTCTAGCCGGTTAGACGGAAATTGATATTACAATCCTTACCGTATTGTCGCTAAAAGTCTACTATCAAATATATTACAATATCTGAAGTATACCTTTAATAATTATTATGTTGAAATTGTGCATATCATGTATTGATCCAGAGACTGATACATGAGGCATAATGCATCTCAGAAATGGAGTGTAACAATTGTCTATCTTGTGTTAGAGGGAATTGTGTCGTTTTACGTAATGTAGCTCGAACACAAAGACTAGTTAACCACAATAGTCCACCATCTTAATAAGCAAGACAGAGGCTATCAAGAAAAAATAATTTATGCATGCACGCTAGTTGTAGCTAGCAAAAATTAAGCATGTGATGTGTATATGCATCCATGACATGAATATGACATGACAGGATATATGCACGCACATAGCATCAATAATAGGATTTATGCTCTGAACTGTAGCTTTGTTGGGTAGTCGTTCCCCGCCTTCCAATTATCAGGGATGACATCGTCTTGGACACGACTTCCCCCTCCCTCGGCTCTGAGACGGATGTTAACGGGGCCTTTGAGAGACTTGCTGATGGTCCACAACTCTCCAGATTTTTTCATGGGCTCCATTGTGTCGGAGCCATGCTCCCTGACATCCGCTTGGGTGATCTTCTTCTTGGAGCCCTTGACAGGAAGTGCAAAATTGGGGCTGCTCTTCTCAACATGGAAGACAATATTTTCACACCATGCACCACCAACCATCTACCAGCACCACTAGACATGTCAACTTTGCCATCGAAGAGAATGTCATTTTTGTTTCTTACTCTTTTAATGATTTTTGTTATGGAACGACTAGAATGGGCTTCATGTATTTATACACAATTAAGAAGTGACAAGTGTATGGCTTTCCGTGAACGTCACGCTGCTTGTCTGGTGGAGCACTCATTTAACTAAAGCAAACCCATGGATGGCCGTGACTCAAGTTAACTAGTAACCCTATACTTGGCTTACTTCGAGGGTGAAAAACTGCATGAAACGAGTGGTCGTCAATATTGATTGGAAGCTAATATTTGGTCCTCAGTTTCCATTCATGGATAAAAAAGATTAAATATAACAAACTAGTATCAAATTTTGTGTCCCAAAATAATTCAGCCATGCAATTTCTTTAATAGAATAAACCATGCAAGTTAAAAAAACAGCAACCTTAACTTGCATTAATCACCATAAGGAGCCTGTCCTTCAAATTCTTGAGCACTAGGCTCAGCAGACATCTTTGAGACACTTGCATGATATGCGAGCTGGTACTGCTACTTGAATTAGAATTCAAGTAGCAGGAGACCTTGCTGGGCTGGAGAAGTTTTTCAGGATATACACATTTCAACTCAGTGGTGGACTCAGAAATTTTGTACAGCCTGGGTGAACATCATAAAGCATAACAAGTTCACACAAATATACTGGTCACTAAAATAAGTGGTAGATGATAATCACAATAATTTTAAAACTAAACATCACTCAAAACAATACACAACTGTATTCTCTAATTTATAATTATGCAGAATTATAAAAAACAATAGTCATCATCAAAGAATATGGAAAGGGGAGCCCGGGCGGGCGCCCAGGCTTGCCCACACTTGGGTCCACCGGTGTTTCAACTCGTGTCCTTTGGGGTAGCCGTTGACGGACCACAATGTCCCTCTTCTCATGTCGACCATGATCAAGTAATCCGTCCCATAATGGCACAGCATGAAGAAGATGAAACCAAAGATGGCAATGGCCCCGAAACTCGATACCCGATGGTTTTTTACTCCATTAGGGTATGGATACGGGAGAATTTTTAGACCCGTGAATTTAACGGGTATGGGTACAGAAAAATTATATCCGTCTCTGATAACCGATATATACCAGATATATAAAAAAATACATATTTTCATTAGATATAAGTATATAAAATATTATATCACATGGATTATTTTTATGCTTTTTATCTCTGTATGTGGCCCAGATCTTGGATTGTTTTCGCATCTTGCCGGCTGGCCTTGACATGCGCCAGAAGATGCCTTTGTCCCCGAGTTACCGAGTAGCTGAAAGGCACGGCTAGGCAGGATATCAAATGATTTAGGTTAGCTCCAACACCTTGGTTGGCAAGACATACGCTTGCCTTCATCTGAGGTGCTAACCTTTTTTTTCCAGAAATTTGGTGAACAGAGGAGTATTATACGAAGAGTGCAGGATGGACCGACTAGGTATTGAGACGATTATGCCAAAAAAGAAAGAAAGAAAGAAAACCTTACCTCGTAAAGGAAGGTGGGCAATCTACTTGTACAATACTTTCTTACGACTGGGTTATAACTTCTATAATTATCATTTCTGTTGGACCAACACTCGATATTGATTAGATATTTTGCATCAATCAACTCATGATTCGTGAAAGCCTAAATTGATAAAAAAAAATATAGATAATTTGTGTATAAAATAAACAATCATGCAGTAAAATCGAGTTTACTTCATTACTCAAAAATCAAAACTATATATTACGACATCCATTCCAAAATATAAGTATTTTTGCCATTTATCTTGACAAACACAAGAAATTTGTATAGGTGCACAGAGAATACCCCTAATACACCTTATCATCAATAAAACATTGAGGCCTCCTTGGAAAGCAGGAATTCCACAGAAATCACATAGGAATTTCATAGGAAAACATAGAAAACAGAAAAAAAAAATTCTCAT
>BCLG01000368.1:97755-114382 GCA_001602295.1 Zoysia matrella | reverse complement strand
TGTAATATAACTATAATTATATTATAATTATATAGTTATAATCTATATTGTATATTATATTATATTTATAATATATATAATACTATATATGTTATAATTATATATTATTATAGTTATGTAATATAATTATAATTATATAATAATTATAAACTATAATATACATTATATATATTTGTCTTACAGTTTCACAACTTCACAGTTGTTTTAAGCCAAACGCTTTTAACTTTCTCACAGCTCATATTTTACAGCAGCTTTTCCACAGCTCACAGCTCACAGCTGCTTTTTCACAGCTCACAGCTCAACCAAACACACCCCAAGAATCATCACCGACAGACCAGATTTAAGGGCCCGTTTGGATCTTGAATTGAATTCATTTTAAGAATTACAATTTAGATATAAATTAATTAAGTTAATATAATTATATATAAAATATATTTATATATTTATTATTAAGCATATAAGATATATATTTATATATTAATTTTTTATTGTAGGGGAAGTGAGTTAAAGAGTGTGTTATAAGTTTAATAATAAAATTTTTGCATAATAATGTATAGAATCTATTTTTATATTTTACCTTATGAATTTGATATAGAGTTATTTGTGAGCTTGAAAAAATTTTAAAATATCAAATTTTAACCTAAATAAACTAACTCATTATGTAAATTTTAATTCCTTTAAAATAAAGGATCGAAACGAGCCCTAAGGAAATTTGTCTCATGGATAATGCGTTGAATCCGATCGATGGACTGAGCTCGACGCATGCAAGCGAGCGTATACAACTTGGCCGCCGTCGCCCCGGACGGAACCGCTTCACAAACAAATGGAAGGCCGCCTACTTGTCATGCCTCGACTGGCCGCCCGGCGACGGCGACGCCTCCTCTTTGCTTGACGACGCATCGCTGCAGCCGGCGCGTCGACCGCAGCTGCACGCCTCGTAACATGTGATGATTGTCATCGATGAAGGGAGCAATATGTCACCGCCACGATGCCGGGCATCCCGCTCTAGCATGCGCGTGCCAGCCATCTGAACCAAAGAAACATTGGCATATCCTCATTCATATCATTGTTGCTATAGATAGAATATATGGTTCATATCACAAACGGAACTCTTTTAAGACCTGTAATCTGTCCTAGTGTCCTGTAATATTGATAACAACATTCAACAAACAACTCACTTGTTAATGCGCACGCAGGATGATGACATGGCACAAGTGCGCAACATACCTTCAAGAGTTTCTAACAGCATCATACAAGATGTACAAGAGGTGACATACCAAATCAAATCACGAGCTAAGCTACTTCACTAAACACATCGCCATGTGAACTTTATCTTCTCCACTTGAGCCACACGCGTAGATCCTCGGGATGGCAGTAGGATTCCAGATGCTGATTCCGTCCATGTTGCTAACATTGACAGCATAGACTCCAACAAGCAGAGGGCAACTGTTTCTTCCATCGGCTCCACGCAAGAATCCAAGGTGCCTTAGTTCATCAAGGCATCTCATTTGATAAAGTCACGTTACTGCTCTGAGAACGAACCCTGTCGATGATCTTCTGCCTGCCAGTCAAATCTTCTTCATATCCAACAATCTGCACACAGAACAGGACACAAATGAGTTGGAACGCACTATCAGGTGTCAACTGCTAAGTAGATTCTCTTGATTACTGGATTGAGTGCACACCTGTGACTCTGTCTGTGTCTCACTGAAGGGATCGTAGGGAGCAGGAACTGAGGTGGGGGCAGGGGAGGCATTCTTGTCTTCAACCTTTGTACCAGGCGCGTTGTCTTGCTTCTGTTGCCTAGAGGAAACAGACAGCAGTTACCAGTAAGGGGAAATGTGAAGTGAAAGCAGGTGGCAATACAGAAGTTTCTATGATGTAGGTGGACGAAAAAAAAATGCCTGTTTCTGCAAATA
Organism: Zoysia matrella; assembly: GCA_001602295.1. Classification (NCBI taxonomy): domain Eukaryota; kingdom Viridiplantae; phylum Streptophyta; class Magnoliopsida; order Poales; family Poaceae; genus Zoysia; species Zoysia matrella. The sequence continues at coordinate 112,463 of BCLG01000368.1, read as the reverse complement.
TATATGTTGATGTGTTGAATACAGTTGCAAATGAAAGCATCAGCGAGCAGACATGAGTAAAAACATGATGAATACTCCTTGTCTCAGAAAGTAGACATCTATCAGAATAAGTTCAGTAAACTAGACTGGCTATTACACTGGTAATTCCAATGGGTCCAAAACAGCGCTTCCCTGGGCTTTTAGGGCATTGTACAGATTGTACAGAGAAGGGAGTATTCCAACTCTAACTAGGGACATGCATGTAAAAGTATACATTGTAGCAACTTACATGTTCAGCCAATTCCTCGAAATGCCAAAGGACTGTGTATCTTTCTGCTCATGAACAACAGCAGAATTCTCAGGTTCAAAAATCTGCATGACAAGTTAAGGATACCAATGGTAGATCATTTCTAAATGGATAAAGTCCAAATTACTACCCTCAAGTACAGCCAAAGTCTAAATAACTCTCTAAAGTATTTTTTTTTTGGTTCATTTTATCCCCGCAACTTTTTCATTTGTCTCAATTTACCCCCTACTACAATTTATTTTTTTCGGTTTCCCCATATATAAACGTAATCTTAAGCTAATTTTTTTTTTTGAGATGATAGAGCACATTATAACACATGTTAGAAAAATACATCATAATTTTTTATTATTATTTTCATATAGCTTTGTGTCCTAATGATTAATTTATTGCTAAATATCCTTTCCTATGAAACAATTACAAAAAAATATGATGCATTTTTTTAACATGTGTTATAATGTGTTTTATCATGTCGTAAAATTTTAGCTTAAAATTACACTTATATCTGAAGAAACAAAAAAGACAAAATGTAGTGGGTAAATTGAGCCAAGTGGCAAAGTTGTGGGGATAAAATGAACCAAAAATTATTTTAGGTGGTTATTTGAACTTTGGCTATACTTGAGGGTAGTAATTTGGACTTTGTCCTTTCTAAATTGTGAATTATGGAAAAGCATAGATCTCCATAGAATTAGGATACTCTTCTTGGGGATTGCACATCCTGAATCTGCAATTTAGAAATGATACATCAATACATCATTTTCACATGACATCCTAAAACATGCATTTTGAATGTAAAGTGCATGAATTGATTTGAACTTGCCTTGGATGATAGGACCTCTATGGCATCAGCAACATCAGGAACAGAGCTACTGTCCAGTTGTCTATCAGCTCTTCCAATGTTTTCGCGTGTATCACCAGACTTGCTAGGAACAGATAGCCTTTTTCTTTTACTAACAGCTGGAACACTTGTTTCTTCATTAGCAGCAGCAATACCTGCTGACCAAATACATATGAGCTTGCAGTGACAAAATTTATTTTCATAACTTGTACAATAAGCAAGTACCAGATTTGGGTGTTGGATTGCTTGTCGTTACTTGACATCCATTAAGCAGCTCAGAGCAATCAAATCTAGCGCCTTGAGTGGAATATTGACTGATAGTGCACAGACCAGCATCTTTGTCCTGAGAAGTCAGTGGTTTAGGCTGGAAGCGGTCATAAGGGACAATTGTATCCTGCAATGAAAATTTGCTGACTGGTAAATAATATCCATGCTCATGAGGTATATTGTAAATAGGGCAAATGCTAAAAACAATGTCAGATGAATACCTGCTTTACACACTCAAATAGCCACTCTGCAGTTATGGTTGGAGTTGCTCTTTTAGAGTAAACCTCATATTTTGGACCAGTTGCAAATTTGCAGATAAGATGGGTCACTCTCTTGGATGCTTTTTCTGTAAACTTAGCGCCTAAAGTGAAGCACAAGTTCTTCATAAGAAACCTTTCTTTTTCTTCATATTGTGAAATACAGAAAAAGAATTTTTCAAACCCAGGGAATGGAATGCGACAGCACAAAGGAGAGAAGATAGGATGATCTCTAACATCCTGCACGCAGCCCTCCTTTACAAATGTAGAAATGTAAGAATTAGAATGTAGTATTCTATTTGAGAAAAAACAACGTAAGTGAAACACATACCTCCAAACAGGACCGTATCCATTGGGTTGAGACAACGGTTGAATGGGAGAAGTCATAAGAAATGCTGCCTCGACCATGGCATTCAATTATGAAATCTACATGTGTAGATTTTATGTTATCTATGGTACTGCCTCCGCTTTCTCTGACCCAATCAATAACTTCAGGTCTCTGATTCAGATGATTATAGCCACTTTGTCAGAAAAAATATAATCAGAGGAAACTAAATGTTGTAATGAAAAGAAAACTGCATGCTATATATGAATACGATCTTTTATTCTGGTTTTCTAGATAAAGTAACTTCAATGTAAGAAAACTTTTTAACTAGACGATCAAGTAGCAAAAGTTCAAAAGTTTCCAGAGCATGAATCACTGTTGACCAGAACATCAAAGTCATAGAACAAATGTTTAACCAGAGGTCATCTTAAGATTTTTTTTTATTATTAAGATAAGAGGTGTAAAATGAAATAATCGATGCCAATACAGGAAACGGATGAGATGTTGGAAAATCAGCATACCTTGTTATGCGAGAATGAATCTGAGAAACCGAATGTTTTCCCTTTGAAAATATTTGTGGACCTGCTACTTCTTGAATTCATTTCACAAGTTACTTGAGCTGAGGGATGGTACTCGCCAATGCTGATCATTTCATTCTGTTGACTCGATTTCGCAGACCTGGCTGTCTGGGTTTTATTCATGTTGTCTTGTTTGCCTCTTGCTGGTTTTCTTTCAGATAACGTATCTTTTTCAAGTTCTTTTCCATGTGAGTCATTAACAGTAGGGACATGAAAAATTCCACACGAGCTTTTGGCTACCTTCGTTTCACGTGTATCAGCAGATTTTTCAACATGTGAAAATTCTACATTCAAAATGTACAATATGATGAAACTAAGAGTCAAGCACAGACAACATATGAGATTAAAAGTTTTAAGATGGTCCATTTCAATAATCTAAAATATGTATTCTTTTAATTTGCATTTATCTATATGACTAATCTGAAATACAGCAAAAATGTATCATCATGACTAATAGCAAAATGGCCCATTTAGTTTCCTCTTGATTTCGTCCAAATCATATTCCTCTGAAATATCAATATGAATAAAATAAAAACGGATTAGGTTAGTCATGATGGTACCTTTCGAGGCTAGGTCAGTCACTACATGAATAGGGGCAACTTTTACTTCCTTTTTCGATTTACTGCAGTCTTCTAACCATGCCACTTTTACTACATTAATTACACCCCAAGAAGCCAGCCGCCGAACCTCCCTTTTTTCACTGCAAAAGGACAAATAAGAATCATTAGCTGCAACTGGAATCAGTTGACAAAATGATCAGGATATACAGAAGAAACAGTTGGATGAACTTACTCCTCTGAAGGAGTGCCAAGAACAATATGAGTAAGCTTCTCACTTAGCAAAATATGTCGGGATCCACCACCATTGCGAATCATCATGACCAACTTTAACATCTCTTTCTCATCAAAGCCAACCAGAGATATTCTGCAATTTGATAAATACAGATCATCGTTTTCTGCTTCTGGGTCCTCAGCCACAGGACAATTGACCTGCATCTGATTTGTTTCTTGGACATTAGATGCACAAACAATGTCAGTGTTGCTGTTCATTGAAGAATCAACAAGTGATGAAGGCACAAATTGTGATGTTGATGTTGAATCATCGACTGATATTGTTGGGACAGGTTGAAAACTAGCACTTGCACTGCTGATATCTGGGTTGTGTTGCTCCTTAAGGGAACCTTTCATACCACTGGGAGCATGGCAAATGAGGTAGCTATTTTCATCCACACAAGCTTCGTCCAAACAAAAAAAAAATTCAAAAAGTTAGCTTAACCTTACTAGATTTATAATTTATACAGGATAAATAAGCAAAAAGCAGAAAAACAATCCCAAGTAGTGGGTATGTTACTACCTCTTCGAGCAACGCATTGTTCAACCCATCTCGGGTTAACAATGTAGATACTGCCCCATCTTTGGGCCACAACATATTTGTCACCTCCAGGTTCGTAATAACATGTTAAGAAAAATTTCCTAAAAATTTTTGAGATAAATAACAGAAATGTCGACAATAATTAACTTTATATATGACACGGCAATTAAGATTCTCAACAAAGTACCATGCTGTCATTAATTATGTTTCCCAGCATCCATAGAAGTTTTGGATACTCAATTTATATTGTTTTACATTTATCAGTTCTATTTCTGCCTGCGAACAAAATACATGGTGGAGAATCTGCATTCAGGCAAACAAACAAGTCGAGAACTTTAAATGTAGAAAGCACCAAAGGATATATTTGCAACTAAATGAGTGCACTTCCGTGTAAGACACGTTGAAAACTGGCCACCATTCAGCAATACTGTTTTTTGCAATTCCTTCCGTTCATCTGAAAACATTCATAATGAAGCAGTTGATCATTCAAAATAAAATGCATATGTTGAGATGTGTTTCCAACATGAAATTAATGACAGTAGCTTTGAACGCACATGATTGGTACCTCTTTTGTTTGTAGTATGCGGTTCGCGACCTAGCACTTACTGTAGTCTGAGTTCTAGGAATTCAGATATGAGGTGGTCTGTACCAGGGGCGGGTGTTTAGTGTTCTAGGGAGTTCCTGTTCTGTAGAGACTCAACCCCCCCCCCCCCCCCCACACACACACACAAAATTGCAATCTGTTTTTTGTTTTACTTCTCCTTAATGAAATGGCACGCAGCTCTCTTGTGTGTTCAAGAAAAAAAAAAGACCTAGCACCGTGATTCCTAGTTTCCCTCTCCCTCTCCTAACGGTCTAATATTCTTGTCGCAATATAGGAAATTTACATGGTTTCTTCCAATTTACCTGCCTCAGGTCTAATATCCAACTTACCTGCTTCAGGTCTCACCTTCACTCCAAAACTGGCCACATGAAAAATACCTCTAGTGCTAACTAAAGTAGTTTTGATTGCATTGCAACCCATAGGCAGCACTATTTTACTCATTTCTATGACAAAATTGAGGCAAAAAACTCAACTGGGTTTACCTTGATTAAGTCTGGTGACGCAGATATTTAACCCAGTAAAGGGAAGGATCCTGTAAGGTTCATGAGGCACAACACGGTGTTCAATCCAGCATTGCTCTAACCAAGTCATGGTGACAACAGGCTTTTTCAAAGTATCCACAGCCCACTGCGAAGAAATCCCATCCCTATTAATCATAGGTCAACAATAGTACAAATACTCCTGCATGTTCGAGAAAAAAACAGTAGTACAAATACTACATGATTATGACATGAGAATTGTTTTTGCTTCTATTCAAGTGCAATGTTCAAAGGAGCTCATGCAGCACAAAGAGGTTTGGATAGCAGCAAGCAACATGCAAAACGTGTTTTCGATTTATTTTCATTTTTTTCGTTTCATTTTGTTTTAACAAAACAACTCTAGGGGCTTCCCCTGCTGTAAATACGTCAAAAAACAAAAGTAAAGAAACTATTCTCACAAAAAGAAAAAAAAACTGTATGATATACTTTACTTAAGTCACAAAGAACTAGTACTCATGCCATATGAATTATATAGCAGCTAAGAGTGAACTTAGAACAATCGCGCATGATACCACACCAGACACAGTGGAAAATGTGTTTCAGCTTTTAGCATAATAATAACTTACTTTATATTTAGCAGCCGTGACATCCTTCACAATTACAAAGTTAACATCTGTGGAGCTTTTAATTTGCAAAAGACCACCCATCGCTGTCACTAGTTCTCCAATCTTAGCCTAAAGGAACAAAAAGGTTATATACATACTAATATATTTACAAATGAAAATATAGCAACAGAACAAGTGACGGTCTGTACCTTCTCAGCTTTTTCAAATCCTGAACAAAGTATCTTAACCCCATCCATAGCAAGGCAACAAGTGTAACTTTGCTTAGGCAGGAAACGTCGTTCTTTAGCACAGGAAAGAACACACTGAGGTCCTGTCCAAAATCAAAGATGGTCTTATTGTCATAACTTCAGCACAAAATTGATGTGGCAACTAGAACTTGTCAAATGATTTTGCTTAGTTGTTGTGGTTACAACGCAGATTATATTATGTACTATGCCACTGCAGACACATGACATTTTGGGCTCCATATTATTAAGGAAATCTGATATTCTTTTCTTCCAAAAAGATGGAAGCCTCACAAAATAAACAATCAGGTAAATGATCAGAGCTTTGATCAGCCACAATGCTAGATATTTTCACAAATTAAATAAATCATAGCAGCGAATCTGCTGCATTACAGAAAAAGGCTAACTTAGCCACCAAGGATCTAAATATGGTGCCCCAATCCTTATGTGGTTAATTTGCTTCAGATTATGATAGCCGTATGTGCTTGCTTGTTGACTTGTTACCAACCAAAGCTCCAAACGGGATACTACTATTACCAATCTGCCAAGTGCTGCTCTGAACACTTCTAGTTCAGATAAAGCTGTAAATCAACTATACAATTTAACACATTTTAGCTTGTTGTGTCTCATATTGAATCCAACATACCTGGCAACAAAAGAGCTCTAGAACCTAAAATATTTAACCTACCTATAATAATCTGACACTATCCTGGTAAACACTAAAATAAAGTACCAAGTTTCAGCGTAATTTTACACTCACCAATCCAGACCCTAAGCACTATTGATATTGATCACAGATACATAACCTTCTCAAACTCAATACTGAAGATTCCAATTGATTGAAAACAGTTGGGCCTAAGTTTAATGGGATCTGTCCTAATTCCGCTGGTTAAAAACGTAGTAGCATCCGAGAACGTGTAGTACCCCCTATTCCAAAAATGTGCAAAGTCAACAAATCTTACCTAGCAAATTGCAGCCTTTGGCTTTCAGATCTGCGAACTTCTCCTGCATAATAGCAGACCAAAGGGGGGAGTGAGCATTATTAGGGGGGACACGAAGAGGCACTCGATTCCGCAGGGGGTAGGGGAGCCCAGGTCGGGAGCGCGTACGTGGGAGGAGGAGGAGATGACGTGGAAGTCGAGGGGGCCCGTGCGTCCCGGGTCGGCGCAGAGGAAGACCTCGGCGCCGTTGAGGCGGAGCGCGTCGTGCACCGCGTCGAACACCTCGGGGGCAACCAAGTTCCGCGACAAGAACACGCTCGCGCCGGCAAAGGTCGCGGCCCTCCGACCGCCGGCGGACCCCGCTGGAACGGGGGCGTAGGACGGCGTCATCGGGAGAGCCGGCGGATGCGCCTCCACTCTCCAGCGACGAGTATGGACTTCGGAGGTGCGGAGGCGGCGGGGAGATGGATTTCTTGAAGATTTAAAAAAAAAAGCGAATATTGAGTAGTGACCATTCTTGAATTGACACACCTGTACAAATTATGCATTATGAAAATGCAACCTTGTGATTGAGCCAATTTTTATAATATTTAAAAAATCATAGAATTTAGACAACATATGCGAAATATATACAAATTTTAATTTTAAAAATCTGAATCAAAATATAATACCGCACTACGGCGTAAAAACTCTTCAAAGAACAAGCGCCGACAAGTGGGCCTCGCGTGAAAGAAAACCATCGCGGGCTGCAAACCTTGCGTGGGCCGCTGGCTAAATTTGGCCCACGCGCGACGGACGGCAATACCCATTTTATACATGACAGCCCCGCTTGGCCCGGCCCGGCCCGTTTGGCCATCTATAACGGCGAGCGCCGCATCGCGCGCCCCTGCACAGGTATCTGAAAGGAAATAAAGGAGGCGTTCGCATCTCTTCCTCGCTCGATGCCGCCGCCGGTCGCTCCTGAATTGGTAGCGTCATCATCCATGCCGTGCACGGAGCCCCTCATCAGGGAGGACGACTAGCCGCCGCCGGAGCTCGAGAAGAGACCCCGCCATGGCCATACCGTTGCGCCGCCTACGGATACGCCTACGCTGGACGATCTGTTCAAGAGCCCCCAGTGGGCGGCGATGGACAGGGCCGGCCCCAAGATCGGCAGGTATTAAAGTATTAAAGTACCTTGAATAATCCATATGGTCCCAATGCGAATCCATGAGATCCGATCCATATTTATCCCGTTGTTAGCCAATCTTTCGTTTCCCTTACTGATCCATGAAACATGATGCGCGCTTACTGATCGATCCAAAATATCGATTTGATTTTCAGGGATTGCTGGTCTTACTCTGGGTGTACGTGCTCGACTTGTTCAGAAGATTTGTGACAGCCTACAGCGATTCCTCCGGCTCTTCTACTCGTGGCCGCGTCATTTTTCTATTTCTTTCTAGTCGACAGCGTGGACGAACTGTGGCCTGAGCCCTGCACGGATCGGGGAACGACGTACTCTCCGCCGGGAATCCACCGAGACGATGATGAAACAACGGTGGAGCAAGGAGTTCGCATCTCTTCATCATCTACGCCGCCGCTGACAGCGTCATCCATGTCGTCGAGTGGTGAATGCAGCTGCGCTTGTGGCGCCTGCGCCGGCTGCAGCGTCGCCTCCGCGAGCGACCTTGCTTCCGAGACGCCGCCGGCCTTTAATCGGTGGGTCGACGCCGTGGTAGAAATGGTTTTTTTCAAGTCTTTCAAGAGGATGACGAAGTTCATCTTCCGGGTATGTGAAAGTTCTTACCTCGATCTATCCATTGTTTCCAAGATGTACCGTGAGGTTCTTGAGAAAAGAAAAAAAATACTTCCGTTTAGTTTGCTAACTCAAAATAATTTGTGGTTTAATTTCAGGGATTACTGATCTTGCTAGGGACTTACCTGTTTGATTCTACGAAAAGATACGTCATAAACTACACAGGAGGGGATACATGGTTTACCACATTTGCTGCGATTGTTGTTGCTGTGCCTGTTGCGGAATTCTTTTGTATCTATGCTAAGGTCTTCGATGAATTTATCCTGGTTTCCATGCAAGGATTCAAATTAGCAGCTTCGACAGTATGCCTAATACCTGCTTTGTTTTAAAATTGTTGCTGTTGGACAAGAATTCTAGTTCAGCAAAGAACTATTTGGTGCTATAGCGACAAGAATTTAAGAATGCAGTGATAAGAAATTTATAGCAAAAAAATAAATAAAGAATGTTTCTCGTGCTCGAGTTATCAGCACAAATCTCCAAGTTGGCATCGCGTGTAATTCTTGTTTTCCGTAGGCATCCTACACGCACGTGTTATTTACCATGTTGATGAGCAGATGACGTTGTTATTAACTGTCAATAATGTGCTTTGGAGTTCCTCAATATCCTGACCCGTTGATGTTTTCTTCAGCCATCCCTTCAACTGGTTGTTAAGCAATGTTATCTCCCTTGGCATATTTTTTTTTGACGACAAGGACAGTTGAGTCAAACAATGTGCAGACTTGAAAAAAGTTGCCCCTGCTAGTGCCTGGCAAGTACATCGTAGCTAAATCCAGCTATGCAGAAAAATGTGCAATTCACTTATACTTTAACAGCATGAAGCTTAAACGTGGCTGCTCAGGAGCTTAAACCTTCTGCTCGACCCAAAAATATTGGGCCATACATTAACATTTTCATTTACCGAGCAGATTACGTTGGTTCATAATGTGTTGCCACTGCAAGTGCCAGATCAATAACCTATTTAGCTTATTGTGGGCCAGGTTGATGTCACACATGTACAAGTTGGTGCGAAAAAAAAAACTTTTATCTATGTGTAAGTCAATATATGTACAGAAACAAAAGGACAATAATTCTATTGCCTATAACGCTTTCTGATCCAGCCTCTCGTTCCAGTTTAGGCACCTGATCAAGCTGCGGAACCAGTCACAAGTTTGGTCAGATTTATTAACAGTTGGAAGCGGATGCTGGCTCATGGATATACGGACAGAGTCTCCTCTTGACAACTGTTGCCTTCTTTTGCCGTCGAAGGATACCCAGGCATTGCTTCTTGCATCATTTGGTATCTAGTAAAGTTGTATGTGCAGCAGGGTGAAAATTCTCAATCAGCAAACAAAGGCATGAGGAATAAACAGGACTAAGTAGCCAAAGCTAGCTTCTGCTAGCGAGGTTTAGATAAATGCAAATCTTTCACGATCAAGGTCTCTCCAGATAATAAGGTCACACGAAATTAATAAGGATTTCATCAATGGCTGATCAGTAGCTCCGTACCTTCAATTCAAGCTGCGCGGAGTCAGGAAGGATGACAGGTCTAAATGACAGCGAGTGCGGGCAGATTGGGGTAAACAGCATGCATGGGACGTTTGGATGGACCTGGAGAACATCCAAAATGACCATAATGAGTAATTGTTCTGTAGATTGACATATGAAAGCATGTACTTCCTTGAAAAACGAAAGAAAGAAAACAAGCAAGTACTGGAAAAGAAAAGTGCACCACAATGTAATGCACGTGGCAATTTTATAAAAAGCAAGGAAGCAAGACATTATAACGTATTTCATTCATTCCCTTGAAGTGCAAACACTGGCATCTTCCATAGAGCACCCAAAACAACAGTGCTCATCAGTGCAACAACCAAATTTACACTACTATGGTCAGCTTAATGACAGGCAATTCAGCTCATTTCCAGTCAGAAAAAGGATCATAGGAAACTGACTGTTACTCAAATTAATCTGTAGCCCTAAAGTAAATGCTGAATGGGCCTGTTCTTAGAAGCCTGAGAAAAAGGTCCCATACTTCAGGAACACTTTAACATGTAGGTAGCAAAAAGTGACAATGACCAACCCGGCCTCCAGATGTCTCACGTCCTTGCCTTCTGTTTTTGAAACATTTACAGACCATATGACATAACAGAAGTTCTGTCTTTATGACCAAAAAATCATCATTCATATAACATAACAGTGTTGTGCGTCATACACAAGTAATATGGAGTGAAAAAAAAAAACAATAGAGCAAACATATGCTATGCAATAATAATGGAATGCTTTCTTACAAGTTGTGATCCATGAGTATGATTTTAGATTCCCATGATAAATATATAACCTGGCAAGAATTAACCTACCATCGAGCCTCCTGCTGCAGTAGAGTATGCTGTGCTGCCAGTTGGTGTTGCTACTATCACACCATCTCCTTGAACCTAGATATTCCCATCAGTTTCAGTACAAAATTTTGAGTAGCACATGGGCTAAAATAGCATTAGTAGATGTATGAATAAATCAGTATATTTTCGGTACAATACAATATGATCTATATGAGAAGCAAACTGTAATAGGCAAGCTCAAAGTGTATTTATATTAGTATTCAACAATAAATTGAAGAAAATTATTAGTTCATGCAATCTGGTGATGCAATGTATTGTACAATACTAAGGATAATGCAACTACGAGAAAACTTATAACATAAAGTATAACATTTTTTTTTTACAGTTAAGACAAATATCTGTTCTTTTTTAATAATCATATGAATAGAAATAAACAAAGTAATAATTATGAACTTCAAACATCATAAAGTTGAGAAAAGGCCCTAGCTTCATGATTCCATCCTGTACATTTACAAGCATAAATAATAAATATAAATCCTAGCAACAACAACATGCACAATCACCAAGCAACAAGACACAGAATTTTTTCAAGACTTTCCAAACCTTACCTTCGTGATAAGGTGATTATGCTCATAACATTCTATTTTGGAAAGATATGGATTAGAACCCCGGTCAACAACAACTTCATTTAGCACATCAAACACTTTTCCAGGCATTGTTTTTCCATTACGAAGGATCTCACATCTTAGACGCATTCTAAGGGTTATATAAACTCCAAGTGTATTGTTCCCATGGATGACAGCTCTCAAATCTTGCCTGAAACCTTCAAACTGAAGTGAACCAGGTGATAACATGCTTAGTTTTCACAAAACGACAGTTTAATATGATGAAACTCTGGCTGGGAGAGAACATACTTTATGTGAAGTCAAAAATCCAAGAGACCCCAGGTTGAAAGAGACAACAGGTGGTACAGATGTTCTAAATAAGTTTGATGCATGCAAGATGACTCCATCACCACCCAAGCACGTGACAAAATCAACTCTTTCATGAAGGTCACTGAGTATTATCACGAAGCGCTGTCAGTAAATAGGAAGAATATGGATTTATATGTAGTTTCTGACACATAATGCATACAAACAGGTTTATTTATACCTGGTATCTTGAGAGTAGAATGTTTGCACAAATCCATAACCAGGAATCCTAGCAAACATATCATGAACATCAGGCTCCACAAGAACATTCATCTTTTCTTGATGATGCAGAAATGAAGCAACCTAAAACCAAAGTGTTAGGATATAGGAGCTTTGTAGCAGGTCAAATGCTATACCCGTAAATGATGTTTTAGCTTGAATACCACATGGCCTTCAAAAGCCCACTTTGAATCAAATTCTTAATAGGCCGTCAGACCAATCACATTTGAGGTCTACACAAATATAAAACATGGGACGACATTCACTACCTAAAAGAAATCTTATTTCATTGTGTTAACCAATAAATTTAATTAATTACTTGCATGCAGGAACATTTGTATTCTTGGAGATAACTACATTACATTTTTTTCACTTGTTACAAGAAAGAAATGCAACTAATGGTACGTATATATGCAACCAAACTTCAGTACACACCTCTTTAGCCTCTTCCATAAGCTCATCACCTAATTTTTTCAGAAGTAAGACAGTCTTTGGAGGAGATTTCCACATAAGCATCTGTTGCTGGGTGCTAGGGTGAGTAAAAGCCAAAGATGACTCTGTGACCTTTTCTCTAGTACAGGAGAATCCATCTGTACGTACTAGAAACATCTCTGCTTTGCGCCTTGATTGGAGTCTAACAACACCTGTTGAGGAGGCGCACATATTTCCATCAACAGGATCTGGTGAGTTCTGGTCCAGATAAGGGGCACCATTCTTTTCAGCAGTTTTTAGTGACCCAACATGGCCATTCCCATTGGAAATTCTGGAAACAGATGTTGAGGGATCAACAGTCATCACCGAGGCTTCCCTTTCCTTTTCTTCAACTACCGGGGAGACTCCATTGTTGGATGGCTTTCCATTAGTAATACCTGAAGCAACCGATAATATATAATCATTGTCAAATGATGTCCCATTTGAATCCTTCACTGAAGAGAAATCTGCTGCTTCATACACAATGGATCCATGCTCAGCATTAAGATTTTGTCTTTTCCTTGAGACCAAAAAGCTACTCAATCGTCTCCGGGAGTTCAGAACAGATTTTGGATATGCTTTTTTGCTTTTAAAAAAGCTGGTCATCTCCTTCCGAGAGAAAACATCACAATCAGGAAACTGTGCTTTAAGGGGGTTACTCTCAAGTCTGAAGTTTGACTTAAGTTCTACCTGGGTCCCATGCATTTCACCTTTTTCAGTGCTTTGGTTACTGGAGAGGGCATTAGTGACCTCCATATCATGGCATGCTGCTTCTACATCGATTTCACTTGTTGCCCCATTGTTCATGGTCCCATCATCAGATTCAACTAATAAGTCATTTTTAACACCATTATTCATGGATGATCTTGAGCTTTCGGTATTCTGTTCTGTATGATCATTCTTCAGAAGCATTCCATTTCCATTCAAAGTGCGGTTTTGGGTAGCCAGTCTCTCTGAACGAGTAACATACTGTTTCCATCTGGATACCATTGCAGATGTCCGGGAGACCCCTTCTTGACTATGAAGATAAATGGGCCTTTTTGCAGCATCTGACACAAGTGCAGCGAATTGGTGAACCTGTTCCGCCGACGGCGCAGTTCCAATCTCAACTGCCAAATTCACAACCTCTATCTTCCCAGATGAGACAGCTTCCTGAAGGGCTGATAGGTATAAATCATCTTTAACATCCTCCTCACGGAGATCAACGATAGTTTTAAATCCTTTTTCCAGCAGCCAAGTCAGTCCCTCCTCACTTACTTGCCCTCCCCTCCAAAATGCAACCTCTAACTCATCCTCCTCTGAGTCATCTGATACAGTTGAAAAGTACACTGGAAACCAATTCGCAAATAATGTAGGACAGGGATAATCATCAGGCCTAGGGAAACCCGCGTCGTAACAAGCGTTCTTCAACCTCTGAAGCCTCCTCCACACATCCAATCCCCGGGCCTCATTTGGTGCAAGGTAGCTGGCAAGTGCGACCTGCATGCTCTCACAACACCGCTTCATATCTCCACGAAAAACAGCAAGCGGCGGGACCCTATCCATGGCGCTGTCTTCAGATCCCTGGAACGCGCTTGCAACACCTGCCCGTCCCGAGAGTACTTCCGTCCTGCCCCGGTTCAGCAACGCCAGCATGCAGCCAAGAAAGGCAGCGACCTTGTCCTCCAACACCGGCAGGTCTTCCGACTCCACATCGTACCGCACAGGACATTCACCTGTCTCCGGATCACAGAGTGCCGACATGACTGCAATTTGGAGCTGCTCGGCAGCGCGGAATATGCGGCAGTATGCTTCAACCTCTGCGATATCGCCAGGCACTGGACCGACCCACAGCATCTGGGACAGGTCCCGCGTGTGAAAGCTCTACAAGAAGCCATATGATCGATCAGTTAGTTCACCATCGACCTTACAATTTCACAGGACGTTATAGATGGAAACAAACAAGAAAGAAAATTCAAGCTCATTTGTAGGTTCTTGTATCAAGCTGCTCCATAAGATAAAGAGTGAATAAGCACGCGCCGTCTGAGGTTCGTGCCGCTCCCCAACAGTTCGACGAAATGCTCAACAGCGAGGAAGAAGCCCAACGAACCTGGGAATCAAGCCCGGTCCGGGAACTGAACGACGACGCCCGCGCGACAACGCCATGC
>BCLG01000368.1:70355-90069 GCA_001602295.1 Zoysia matrella | reverse complement strand
GACGTCGCCTCCTCGTCGCACGGCAGCCCCCGGCGCCGCGCGCCGTCGGGCACGAGCAGCCGCATGGCTTCGCCGCCGGACGCGACAAATCCGCGGCGGGGCGTGGCGTTCTTTGCTCCGCTCGCGTCACGCAGAGTGGTGTAGAGAGAGGTGAGAGAGGGAGGGAGAGGCGGAGAGAGAAGTGGGCGATCCTGCGTGCGTTTTATGCGGCCTCTTGTTGTTCTGTTTCCTGTCGCGCGCGCCGGCGGTGTAACGTTACTCCATCAAAAACAACGTCTTGTTGCTTCCTATCAGGTTCGGGGCTGCCGCCGCCGCCTTGCTTCGTCCTCCTGCAGTCCTGCCACATCAGGATACCTTTTTATTTATTTAGTCACATGCAAAGATGCCTGAACCCACGATCTGTCATTCTTCGACACCCATGGTGATCCATCGAACAAGGCCTCAGCCACACTGTCATGTCTCACCCCACCAACGAAACAGTCAGCTAAATTTGAAGATGCCCTTCTAGTAGGTTAATTAATAAAAACGCAATAAACCAGTGCTATCAAAAACGTCTAACGTCAAACAGTAAAGTGAGTACGCCATTGTTCACGAAGAAAATTTCTTATTTACCATAAAAAACAAACCATTTCCTTGCAAGTCATTGAAAAATTAGAATTTCCTTATTTGCTATATCAAATTTGAAACTGACGCCATGTATGCAGTAATCTGTCACTGTTAGCCATCGACATATATGCAGCTTTGATTTGTTGCCCGCAGCGATCCGACCATCATCAACTGAAGATCCGATCAGCTAACGGTTACCTTTAGAGAGGTTGAAGAGCAGCGTCACTGCCGGCGTCACCCTGATCGACTGCTCTCTGTTCCAACTTTGAGTTCCTTTCTGGTGCAGGAAAATAATTAAAAGACATCATTTTTTTTGAAAAAAAGGCATGAGTTTCCGGTAACCTGCAGTGCAGGTAGGTAGGTCCTTGTTTTGCTAAATCCCCCCTGGACCCCAACCTTCTGGTGCAGGAACAAGAAGATAGCTGTGGTAACCATGGGCCTGTTTGGTAGACGTTATTTTTGATGCTGCGGCTGCTATTTTCTCACACTTTTTTTACTGTGTCTAACAAGCAGCCACAGGTATCAAACTACATACCGAACAGGCCCCGTACTTTTATCGAATTCACATTTGTGCACATACACATCATTATATCATCAAATTTTACATGGACTTGGTCGCCGACCAGGGAAGGATGAACTCAATATCTTTTGTGATCTTAGTATGAAAGTGTTGGTGATAATAATAAGTGTGACGTCCACCACCGCTCCTTTTCGATGCATGTGGGAAACATATATCGTCACTCTATCAGTACTAGTGGCTCTCGATCGTGATGATCATTTCGACGGGAATGACATAAAGGACAGATCGCACAGTGCACGGATCGATCGGTCGATCGTTGCTTTTGTAAAGGGAAAGCGCCCCACCGATGATGATGGGTCGACGGACACTGTTATCGGTGGCATGGTTGATGAGTGGCTACGTACGGAATCAAGCATCGGTTCCTTGGTTGGTTCCGTGGTACAAGCTTCGAATCAGATGCGTGCATGGTTAAACAAAGCCCCTGTCGGCCCGGCCGACACGGACACGCTAGTGAGAGCAACTGCTTTGTTTACGTGCTTAATTAACTAATGCATGATTCGTATGGACGGAAGGAGGCTAATGAATGGATCGAGCCGTAGTACTGTTTAATTAGCCGTCGCTTCGCTTGTGACTGATGCAACGCAGGTATGTCGGTTTCATTTTTCTTTGTCCAGCTGAAGAAATCATACATAGTGTTCCATTATTAATTGATTAACTGAACCGAGTATGAGTACGTAATTAAAACTGTACGTCAGCCAGCCTGAAAATTAAGAGTGAGGGATTAGTACGATCTTAATCATTTATTAAGAACTGTTACTTGGACCAGTTTAACTTGATCAGTGATACTCCCTCTGTACATATAAATAGAGAGAGTGCTAGCAGATGCTAGTATCGGACGAGTAAGGTTGATCAAGACAGCAGCCGCCTTTTGGTTTCCCGGCCCGGCCGGCAATGCATATATACGTACAGTATACATTCGTCGTCTCCTTGAACATCCATCCAGTCCTGCTGCAAGTGTAACCATCAAAATGATCCAAGTGTCATAAATAACAGAAAGTAATCAGTCAGGCCGCGGTTTTCTAAACGAATTTTAATTTGTGTTCCTCGATTTATGTACTACTCTCTTCGTCTTATTTTATATATCGTTTTAGAGTTAGGCATGAAAATTAAAAATATTGAAAAAGTTGTGATGTTCTGAAAACAAAAGAGGAGGAGAAAGATAGAGCGGAGAAGCGAGAATAAACTTATAATTTGAGAAAACTAGAATCACTTATAATTTAAGATGGCATACATGATCGAAGGTCTTTTGTTCTGCAGTTACCACATAGGAGTAGTACTCCATTGTAAGTTGTTGGATGGATAATGCTCGAGCCTCCAGGGACTCGATCGGTCCGTTGTAGGAGTACGCCGATCCCTCCATGCATGGATTTTCAGTAGCTATCTATGATTAGACGATTAGTTGCCAGCGCGGGCCTCGCGATGACGATCGATCGAGAGCACGCTCCGTCGCCGTCGTTCTTCCCTAGCCATCGATCGAAAGAGCTACTTCCAGCTCGATCAATCATCAGGTCGTGAATTAGCAGACAGAAAGAACAATTCACAGCTCACCTCAACGCTTCTGGCAATAATCTGGCGGGGATCTCACTCACTCATCCTGCTACCAATAATAGTACCATTATTCGTACGTACTTACGTTCAACGGAAAAAAATAATGAACGCGTCTTGAATCAGTGCTAACGATATCGGATTAGTATACTCGATCCCTCATTGCCAAACCACAGTACTGCTACCCGCGCATGACGGTGCATACATAAACTGGGTCAGGCTCTGACTCTATCTCCTTCGTAAATGTTTAGTAAAACGACTTTTTAGTAATTAACAAAGAAAAATACCACATACACAAAGGAGTCAGGAGAAGCCACCTTTTCGTGACTCTGACTTCACCTTAGCTCCTCTCTAAAAAAAAAAAAAGAGAAGTAGATTAAGCATGTTCCTCCGTCTTCCGTTACTTCAACAATTGGCTTCCAGTCCGTGTGCATGCCGGGGCGGTAGCTTACAGCCGACCCAACGAGGATGCCAAACAGGGGATATGCTCTGAATTTTGCACCCGGAAAATTAATGCGTGTGCTCGAACATCTGGATGTTTCTTCATTCATACAGCAGCTCCACTCGTATGCAGGCTAGTGGTACCGTCGCTCTCGCTTGCTTGTAGCTGATGCGTTCCTTTATTTCGTTGAAAAATAGTATTTATCCTTGTGAAGTAGGAGTAGTGGCTTCTCATCATTTCCGACAGGGATGGTTTATCCTCGTCTTGATCTTGCCAAGTCGCTTGGATGGTTATACGCTTATGTTGTCATTGGATTATTTTCATGGGCTAATTCCTTATCAGCCGAAAAAAGTTTCGATCCTTTATTAGCCATCGCAAAGTTTGAATTTTTTTATTAGCCACTTATTTTTCAATGGTTGATAAGGAACTCAAACTTTTTTCCAGACTGATAAAAATTAACTCTATTTTCATTAGATTGTCTTTTCTGAGTGGTAAAATTATCTGAATACCTCTGAGGTGTATAATTAATGCCTCCGAGTAAGAAGGCTTATTTTGATGCAGAAGAAGAGGAACTCAAACTTTTTTCAATGGCCGATAAAGAATTAACTCTATTTTCATTTAGATTGTCTTTTCTGAGTGGTAAAATTATCTGAATACCTCTGAGATGTATAATCAATGCCCCTGAGTAACGCTTATTTTGATGCTGAAGAAGAGGAAAATTCCTTGCTGATGGACAAAGAGCTCGACAGATGAAAATAACGAAACAGTTTAAAATTTTTTTAGGAACTTGAGAAAACTTTTCGAAGGAACTCGAAGTGACGAGAACATCACTCCTTTAGATACACTTAAGAGTCCTCAAAGTAATATTAATGAAACTCACCCACGGTAATTGAGATTAGAGGTGAGCTCATTCCAAAACACATATCTTCTATTCTTTGAGAATAGATTACTACTTAATAACTTTATTATGATTAGAAATATTGGAGAGAGTCAAACAAAGCAAGAAGAAAGATTTGGAGATGCTCAAGATTAGAACTGCACATTCGACCTTGGAGGAGATCCAAATAACTCAGGTTCGAGTTTGACTCGGGCTCCCTAGAGCAGCTTGCACTAAAATAGATGCCTCGGTCTCATACGAGCTCTGTTTTAGACGTTCTAAGATATAGTAGAAAAGCTAACAAAATAACTTTTCCAACGGAACTGGCCTCATCTCCAAATTCGACTGGAATCAGTGGAAATCGTTAAAACAATATGACATTCAAAAACTGCCTGGGTGCTGTGACACTATCTTTTAGCCTTTAAACCTTGTATTTTTTTAGGCCCATTAGTATTAGGATTTGCCTCTAAGATCGCTCTAAACTCTATAAATTCAGTAGCCGCTGTCATTAGAGATAAGTTTTGATTAGTTTTCTTCTGTTATGAAACAGTTTCGTCGTTCGACGGCTTGTTGGTTATCCAACTTTGTGATTTAATTCAGATTTCACAATTGAGTTATGTTTTTTTTTTGCTTGTGTTCTTCGATTCGCAGGTAGAGATTAGCTTTTTGGTGAGGTCAATCGTGTGTGCACGATTAATAACCAGAGGAGAAATGGTGCTGCGATTGCGAGGTTCGAATCGTGTTGATTTAAGGCCGGATCGATTGTGTGTCGCATCTCTGTCAAATCGATAGTTGTCACGACGTGACGAAAGATCGGAAACCACGTACGCATCAAGTGGTAATCAGAGCTTCAGGTATACCTTCAGGTTCACATCTATCTTTGTTTATTTTGCATTATCATATCGTCCACAAAAAAGCCGCAACACAAAAAAATTAGTAGATCGTTAGGTGTTCCTCTGTCCAAGCCGTGTTTAGCCTTTGCATAATTTTATTTCAGAGTCCGTAGTGTTGAGTTTGTATCTTTAGTTTGTGTTTTGGTTGCTAGATTTCGTGATCTTTTTTATCCAGGTGTTTTTCTTCATCGTTCATCCACATCGTGTGCAGATCTGTTATTGTGTCACATCTGTTAATTGTTTCTTTTGCATTGAAAATTTATCCCACTCACCCACCCATATTTGATCACAACCACATCTATGCTTCGTATATCCCCATCTTCATATTTATCCGCTGCTCAATCATTCACAAAAACGTCCACAAAATTCGCATCTAATTTGAAATTCGAATCAGTTTTTAGCCTTTCAAACAAATCTGATTCGGAGATCCATCATTAAAATAGTCATAATTTTTATTTATGTACTCCAAATTAGACATATAAGTACTTTTTGGATATCTACAGAAAATTTCACATCCTCCCACGATCCTAGATTCAACAAATTCATAACAGAAGTTTCTGTTTTTGCGCTTCGAAGTTTCAGCACGTATTTAACAGACATTCGAGATTTTCTCCAGGCCACATCTTTTATCACATTGATCTGAAATTTGGTCGTGTATCATATTTTGTGCTTTTGGTTCATAGAAAAATATCCGAAAAATAAAATAAAAATAAAAAATTTTAAAGACCAAGAAGTTAGAAATTAACCTTAGCTGATTTTTCGAGTGCTAAATAGTTTACTGATTTCTAGAGCTTTATCATTTGTATTGTTGCTACCCTTTGATATCTTCACTCATATTCTTGTAACATCTGAAACTTTTCATAAGATTGAGCCAGCAACTAGAATATAATACTTAGAACACTTATTCAATATTACTATTTGTTATAAAATTGTCTTCCACTAATCATTATTTTAGCCCTCCAAGCTCCATATATATACCTTAGATCAGCACTATATTTGACCCCGTAATTGTGAAATTACGACTCCCTGGTTTCTTCTGCCATTGGTTGCACCGTTCTTTGCTTTGCTTTGGTAAGAATCTTACAAGAGCTCGGTAAGGCGTTTCTTTTTGCGAAATTTTCACCACCCACTCACTGTAGTTGCAGGAATAATATTTTTGCTGTCCATATGCTATTTTCTAACCTTAACAGGAAGAAAAGAAGGTGAGGACAATAATATTACGACAAACTTTGCGAGATGTAATCTACTGCAAAAAGATGTTGCACATAATCAAAAGACGCATAAGTTGGCGAGGTTAATCTCGTGTGCACGGTTGATAACCAGAGGAGAAGTGGTGCTGCGATTGCGAAGTTCGAATCGTGTTGATTTGAGGCCGGATCGATTGTGTGTCGCATCTCTGCCAAATTGAGAATTATCACGATCTGACGGAAGATCGGGAACCACATACACATCAAGGAAGAACGCAACTCAATTACGAAATATGAATTAAATCACAAAGTTGAATAACCAACAAGCTGCCAAACGGTGAAACTGTTTCATAACAGAAGAAAACTAATCAAAATCTATCTCTAATAACGGCGGCCACTGAATTTATAGAGTTTAAATTGATCTTAGAGGCAAACCTTAATACTAATGGACCTAAAAAAGACACAAGGCCTAAAGGCCAAAAGATAGTGTCGCAGCATTCGGACAGTTTTTGATGTCATATTGTTTTATCGATTTCCGCTGATTCCAATCGAATTTGGAGATGATGCCAGTTCCGTTGGAAAAGTTATCTTGTTAAGTTTTCAACTATATCTAGAATATCCAAAACGGAGCTCGTATGAAACCGGGGTATCCGTTTTAGTGTAGGCTGCTCCAGGAGCCCGTGTCAGACTCGAACCCGAGTTGTTTGGATCTCCTCCGGGGTCTAACGTGCAGTTCTGATCTTGAGCATCTCTAAGTCCTTCTTCATGCTTTGTTGGACTCTCTCCAATATTTAAATAGATTTTTCTACCAAATTGTAGCTCTATTTTTTGATCCGTTTGATCCATTGTGTTTCTTAGAATTAATGCAACAACACAAGAGACTACACGTACATTGTGAATCAAATGTAAAAATATTTAGACATCATAGGTTAATATATTTTAGTATTTTAAAATTTTAAAAAAACCTCAAAAATATGAATTTTCAATTTTCTATTTCGTTAACAAAATGATATTTCCTAAATTTGGATTGCGTTAATATTCAATTTTGTTAAAAAAAATGAAAAGGTCTGTATAAATGTCAAAAATATATAATATGTTTAAATTATTGATTTTGAACATATTAAGATATGTCAAAATTATTATTTTTTAAATATAAATATTAAAAAATCTATGTAGAATTTTTGCAGTAATGTTAAAAAATATGATGATTTAAAATAGGATAAAAATAAAGTAATAGTTTAAGAAAAATTGATTTGAAACTGTATTATAAAATTGAAGCTGACATAGCATGCCGACTATTGATGTGGCATGCCACGTGTGTAGCCACGTCAGCCGAGAGATGAAATTGAGCCTCAAATCAAAATTAAGGACTAAATTAGACTTTTAAAAGTTAAAAGATGAAATTGAGCTTTTAACGATAGTTTAAGGATGAAATTGGGTATTATCCACAGAAATAAAGTAGGAGTATTTATCCTTGTGAAGTTGTGGCTTCTGCTCAGTTCGATAGGGATGATTTACCCTTGTGTTGATCTTGCCAATTCGCGTGGATGGTTACGCTTTTGTTATCGGTGCTTTGACTCGTACTAGCTAGTCATGAAGCTTGATGGCGTACTAATAAGTACACACAGGGCCACTAGGGCCATGGCCTAGTTGTGGGCCATAAAATCCAAGTGCACCTTCTAAGATTGTTGGGCCCATTTATCTTAAACTCCATCTTAGTCTAAATTGCACATCTTTGCTATCATGTCGGCCTAAATTAAACATGGCTTGGAAAACTAATCTAACAACCATGCAATCAGCGATAGGAGGAATCAGAGAGGTCACTCATCTATGATGCTGGGCTTCGTTAGAGAGTTTTTTTTCAACTATTTCAAGTGCCTGTACTACGTTACGGGTAGAGCAGCGTGATGCAATTCACGTTTGATACAGAAAGACAATAACATATTCTTCATCCGATAAATAAATATAACATGACACGTAAGTTCGATACAATATAAGTAAGACAATATGAATTATTGAATAACATATGCCGTGAATAATAAACTAATAAACAACTCATAATTTATTAAGTCGTACACTTCACTGAAAAATTTTGGTTATCCATGATACATGAAAGATAATCTCGGATATTTTCTAGGAAAGGGTAACATATTCCTCTAGCAAGAGCCTGTTGATGAAATAAATTTAACTATTCTGGGTTTTGCATTAAGTTGTCTTGCCAATGTTGGAATGGGTTTTGGATTAAATTTTCTTGTATGTATTAGAACAAGTATTATGTAAATTTTTCATGCCTATAGTTGAACAGGTATCGATAATTTGTAAGGCATTCTAGTGAAGTCTGAGTGTTGTAATAATAAAATTGAAACTGGTCATCTCATAAAACTGTATCGGATCTGTTTCAATGACAACCATGAAAATTGGCCGCTCTTCAACAGTTGTGTAAAATTTTGGGCTAAGCAGGGTTTAAAAAAATCGTTCTAAACCAGACTGGTTTCACGACAACCTGTGAAACCGGTGCAAATAGATTTTCATATCCGAGTATTTTGATATTGTCAGTAGCGTGTCCGTAGCGTAGCGAAGTGGATATTGAATTAGTGCTCCACTGTGGACAAGAAAAATTAAACGTGATGGCTATAGCTCTTTCATCCTCAAATCTGTGACGGCAGCCTTGACAAATTCTTCATACTCTGCCAAAAGATGGATATGGATTCCTCAAGTTCTACGTTTGGAGCAAAGCAGAATTGTAGATTAAACATTTGTCCACATCAAGCATTTGACGTACCTCAAAATTCTTAAATAGGCCAATAAAAAAAGAGTGGTGTTTCGGTACTTGGCCGGTCGTTGCTAAATCACAGCCGCTGATTAATTAGGAATTTTATTTACTGCATCGAGGGTAGTTTGATAAATCGGACTCATTGGACGATGTTTGCAGCACAATCGTGGCTAGATTCCTCGTCGTGGGGCCCTGCGAGCACGCACCGACCACTGTATCCTGCCGCGCCGACGCCGGCGGAGCGTCGCGCTGCGCAGTCCTCGGCCGTGCTCCTGCGCTCCCTGCCGTGCCGACACCGTCGCGCTCCGGCGTCCCCTGCCACGCCGATGCTGTCGCGCTCCGCCGTTCACTGCCGCGTGCGACGACGCCATGCTCCGCTATCCCCTGCCGCGCCGACGTTGCCAAGCTCCGCCATCCCCTGACGCGTGCGATGGCACCTCGCCGACCTCGCCAGAGGTGTCTAGCGTTAGCAGGGAGCAGCCTTGCGTCAAAGAGACCGGCTCAAATGTTGCAAAATATGAAGTTACAAAATTAACTTTACGTTAATTAAAAATAAATAAAAATATTAGTCCCGGGTCCTAAAAATTTGATACCGGACTCATCGTACCTTTGATCAAATACCTATTTATTTTTAATTATCAGATCTACTAACTTAGTTTCTATAGCTCTTTCATGCTTAAGAAGAGTGTTGTATTGCGGCATTGCCTCACGTACAATGTGTTTTACAAGCATCACAATAAACTAACAAATCTTGTCCGCTAGCCACAAGGTCCACAACCCACAAGAAGCTAGAGTCCCATGTCAACCTGTTGTGTGCATGTCCCGATTAAGACCCTAGATAATTCAATACGATACTCTCTCTGTTTCAAAATATAAGTATTTTTGATTTAATTAAAGTCAAACTTTTATCATTTTGATCATTAATAATATTTCATCATATAAAAATTATATTTTTTAATTCATCATTAAATAAATTTTCATAAAAATTATATTTTTATATTGGTAATAATCTTATCTAAATCTAAAAATACTTATAGTTTAAAACTACTCTAGAGTGACGAAATACTATCTATCCCATGCTACAGTGCAAGTAGTTTCCGTTCTTCGTCTGAAACTATCTTTATCTTCCCTGAAAACATCTAAACAACACTGTTATGCTGATTGCCCATCGCACGCAGCGCCGAGGTGGCCTAGGCGAACCGCGGCATGGGCTGCACGCTGTACTCGTACCAAGGCGTGGACCTGTGAAGCAGCACAACGAGGATGGCAGCTTCAGTGGCCGGGGCACCGACAACGGCCTCAGAGGCGGACTGGCTGAGGCGTCGGGGCAGAGCGGCGCATGCAGGGGCGGAGCCAGGATTTGAACTAGAGGGGGGATCCATCGTTGTCAACAACCCTTGTTAACATAATTATATTATAATATAAGACCTTTTGAAGCATAATAATTTCACAGAAAATAGTTTAATTTCATAGAAAATGCATAAAAAACATGAATTTTTCTCCATTCTAAAGAGGCCTAAATGTGCATATATTATTTGAACTAAAACATCATGTTTTGACAATATGAAAAATTACATTCTACTAACTTAGTTTTAGCTCTACGATGACCAACTAAATCATAATATTTGATGATTAAAAAATCACCAGAACTAATCTTTAATATAATACTAATTCTTTCTCAATGTAAACCACCAGGGATGAAAAATGCTTTAAAAATGTGTCTTGACAACTCATCCAAATCTAATTCAATTGGACATTCTGTAGAAGGAACAGGGGAAGGAATAGGGGAATCGGCTGCACCTTGATAACTGGATCCTTGCACGCACCTGACGCACTTGTCTCGCGGCCGGAGACTTCACTGGTCCCGCTTGCGACAGATCGACGGCGACGCCCTCATCTCGCGGGCTCGCGGCCGGGTGACCTCGCGCGGTAACGCCTAGCTCCCTGTTACAGACGCTGATGGCCAGGAGTTGAATCATTCTCGTTCCTTTCCTAATCCCTGCTACCCTCACCTGTTCATTCCTACTCGCTTGGGCTGGTGTTTTTTTTTTCTCTGCGCTTGGGCCAGGACTTTGAGACTCTTCGGAGGTTGGGCGTCGGCGTCAATTTCGGAAGGGCTCAGGGCAGATTTTTCGGCGGTGGTTGTTGATTATGGGTGGGACGACGACGGTTTAGAGACAGAGCGTGACAAAAAAATATAGATAAAAAAACAGCATAAAAAAGAGTGAGATAGATAACATCTATAAACATTTATATTAAAAAAGAAATGCGTACTTGCTCGCGCCACTGGAAAGTTGATGTTTAGTGTGCTATGTCGCATGCAGCTCAGCTTCTAGAGGGTCGCTCGTGGAGCACGGTGGTTGGGACCTCACTTGATGTGCGCTGTAGCCATGAGTATAGTCTCGACCATGGACATCACCACGCTGCGAGAGTGGTCTTCTTCTTCCTCCTCTTCCTCCTTTGCGCTGCGGTAAGTTCTAGAATCCTTTCTGCGTCTACTACCTCTTCTTGCAGGATGCTACCTCTTCTTGTAGGATGAAATCCCTTAGTTCTCAAAACTTATTTGATAGGTATACCGCAACCGCCCTACCTCTTTTTTTTTAAACCTTACTTGAGCTAGAGTTAGTGACCCTAGTCCTATCGAGACCAAAGTTCCGCCATATAATTTTGATTATATCTACCACATGTAAGGTGCAAAATTATTAAGATAACCATATTTTGTAACATACAGGTACAAAATTGGGTTGTCACTGTTCTTCTCGACACATTCATCATATATTGTTGATCGACATCCCATTTGCACCAGAAGTATATAATTGTGCTATACATGTGATATCATACCTTGCAACAATGTTGCGACTTTGGAATAATTTATCAATCTTATAAAAAACTACAATTTAGGTCATGTTTTCAGAAAACTATAAAATTTGTATCCAAGTTATAACAAAAATTACATATTTTATATCTAATGTATCATAAACTATAGAGATTTTTATCCAATTCATCGCAAAACTACATATTTTATGCAATATTTCCAAAATTTATAATAGTAGAAATACCTTTACTTTTATGGAATTTACTCAAACACAACTTTAGTTATGTTTGTGTCTTGAGTTGGAATCCACCGTTTCTATGGTACCGCAGTTTCTATATGGACAAGATCCAAACTCAAGCTTTATTTGTTATGTTACCCTATCTTTATTCGGTGAGTCAGTGTTTTTAAAAAAGTTTCCAAGTATTTTTTTAAAAAAAAAGCAGAGTGCTAATAGCCGAGGCCGGAGATGGTATTCCATTATAAAAAAGATACAAACTTAAGAAGTGGTTGTTTATATTAATGTGGCAACTTACAACACGTAAAAATAACCAAAGTTAGGATAACCTTCTGAACTAATCCATTTTACCTCATGAAAATGTGAGTTTGGGTTAATTTACCCTAATAATCTTAAGATTAAACTTTACGAGATAATAAAACACATTATAATATATGTTAAAAAATACATTATAATTTCTTATATATGATTAGTAGAAATTGAACGTGGTAATACACATGAAAACATGATAATTTCAAAGTCGTGTCGTTGAATTTTCTATGTGGGCTTATTATTTTGGGTAGCTTAAACGTTCACCATTACGAAGACGCAGTTGGTAGTTTGGTGCGAGAGTCGATGGTTACATGAATGGCTCGTTACGTAGTGATCGAGAAGCTCACGAGCCGGCTCATAAACAAAACGAGATGAATACTTAGCTTGGTCATTAAAAGTTTGAATCAAAGCCGAGGTGAGGCAGTTCACGAGCTACGAGGTTTTTGTCTAGCCTGCCTCTAGTTGCGATCATTACACGTTCCCGGATAAGCTACTCACTCCGTTCCAAATTACTCCTATAAATTAGAGTCCAATTTTTTCTAAATTATAAATTGTTTTAACTTTTCAATACAAATTTTTTTTCTTTTCAATACATCTTCACTGTATCTCCTCGCTATATCTTTTTTCTCATATTCAGAACAACTCATTTTTTTTTCCAATTTTAATCCTCACAGTCATATCCAAAACAACTTATAAAATAGGATAGAGGGCGTAGGTATTAAGACCAGTTTGGTGAAAATTATGAGGCTGCTTTTGCTACCGATTATTACAGCTTTTGTTATAATCTTTATCAAATATTTAAAATCTATTAGTGATTATGCTCATAATTATTTATAATCATTTTCACATTTTGTACTAGCATTAATAAGCTACGAATAGTAGATTTTTACCACTTCTCCCTTCGCACCATCTATAATCCAAATTGGATAAGTTGTTTTGCCAAACACTTTTGACATAAAAACTAAATTATGTAGATAAGTTGAATAAGTGATTTTTATGAATAATTTAAAGTATAATATTTTTTTGAATAATCATATAATCCCTACCAAAAAACGTCCTAAGTACGCTAATTGGGCTAACTCATCGACTCATGGCACCTACTATAGTAGTATTACTATTGCAGAATTTAACAGGAGAAAAAAAGAAAGGTTGCCAATCGATCGTTTGCATGCATGTGCCGGCCCGCATCTCTCGCCAAGCTCTAGTCATCTAGCTTGTGCCTCCCGCGCAGACGGGAACGTGCGTTTGTCAGAAGCACAAGGATCGGCTCCTCGGCCCCTGTTCATCGCCGGTAGCCACTGGGATTCACCGTTATCCGAGGAGACGAGGTCCGCGAAGCTCCTGCAGAGTTAGGGATTAGAGAAGAGGCCTCTATCGCTCCACATACGCGCACATGTCCATACACGACCTTGCTCGGCCCCCAAGGCTGGCTTCTAGTCTGTGGGGCCCACACGTCGAGGTCCACCCCGCAGTGGCGTTCTGCCCTCTGATGTGCTGCCGTCGATCCGTTTCCATGAGTAGGGCGGCCCTACATACGCTCCTTTAGTTGTTCTGACTATACCCTATCCTGAACGACTGTGGCAGCAAGTTTTCATGCCTGGTCAACCCATGGTGCTCTGCTCCTTGCTGCCCTAGCTCACTGCCGCAGCCTCCGACCTTGCAGCCCTGCTTGGCCTGCGAGCTCTCTGATCTGCCATTCTCCATATCTAGCAGTTAAAAGCTTACCTCCAAATCATTTTGCTTAACCATTTGCACCCTTCCGACCTGTCGAAGCTGTCGGTGTCTCCGGAAAAGGAATTCTTCGCGTATTTTGGTAACCCTAATAACTGGCCTCCAGCATGTTTCATCAGTTCACTTATGTTTTAGAAGTTTTGGATATTGAGCTCAAAAAAACCCAGCAGGTGATGGTCTGAAAATTTGGGATTTCGCAGTAGCTACGGGTGTCACTTGTCTAAAGCTAGCTCACGCAAGCCACCATGGCGGAGGCCGTCGTGGGATTGCTGATCGACAAGCTCGGCAAGGCCTTGTTGAGTGAAGCAGGAGTCTATGGTGCGTCCCTGCTAGGCACAGAAGCTTCAGCCCTCAAGGGTCTTTTTGGTGAGATTCGCAGAGCCAAGAGCTGGTTGGTGATGATGAAGGCCTACTTGCAAGACTCTGAGAAATTCAGGGATACTAGCAGGACCACTGATGCCTTTGTCAAGAAGATTCGAGATCTATCATTCAAGATTGAAGATGTTGTCGACGAGTTCAAGTGCAAGCTAGAGGATGGCAAGCATGGACGATTTGCGGCAAAGATGAAGAAGAGGTTGCGTCATGTCATGGTTTGGAGCTCTCTGGCTCGTAAGCTCCGTGATATCAATGCTGAACTTAAGGACGTTGCAGAACAGAAAAACCTTTGTGCCACGTAAGCAGACTCAGGAAGAGGCTACCATGTAGGACCATCCATTTCAACTTCTTATTTTGCAAGGCAGGAGGACCTGGTGGGCATCGAACCTAATGCCAACAAATTAAAGGGGTGGCTACTAGATGATTTGGAAGAAAAAAATAGCAAAACTGTCACTGTGGGGGATGGGTGGAGCAGGTAAAACCGCTTTGGTTGATCATGTCTACAAGATTGTAAAAGATGATTTTGATGCTGCTGCATGGGTTACCGTGTCCAAGAGCTACCAAGTTGAGGACTTATTAAAGAAGATTGCCAAAGGGTTGGGTGTCTCAGGGGACATAAGTAACATGGAAATGAGAAGTTTAGGTGAGAGTATCCTTAACCATCTCAAAGGAAAAAGCTATATCTTGGTTCTAGATGCTGTTTGGGAGAAAGACCTGTGGGTTAGTATCATGAATATCTTCCCAACTAACTGTACCAGTCGAGTTGTCCTCACATCAAGGAACAAAGAAGTTGCATTAGCAACTAATAGTGATTGTACAATGGAGCTGGAATTTCTAGAAGAAAGACACTCGTGGAAGTTATTTTGCAATGTAGCATTTCGGAATAATGAAGATAAAAGGTGACCTGCGGAGCTACAAGATTTAGCTGAAAAATTCTTAGAAAAATGTAAAGGCTTGCCTCTTGCCATAGCTTGCATAGGACATTTACTCCTTTCCAAACCTCCAACTCATTCAGATTGGAAAAAGGTGTATGATGACTTAGAGCTGCAGTCGACTGAGCAGATGATCCCTAGTGTTGATATGATTCTGAAAGTCAGCTTCGAGGACCTTCCATATGAGTTGAAGAATTGCATCTTACATTGCGCACTATTTCCAGAGGACTTTGAAATGAACAGAAGATTTATAAGGCATTGGATTACTGCTGGGTTCGTCAGGGAAAATCCAAATAAAACATTAGAAGAAGTTGGGGAGAGCTATTTGAATGAGCTTGTAAACCGAAGCTTGCTAAAAGTTGTGGAGAGAAATATGTTTGGACTGGTGAAAAGCTACCGAATGCATGATGTCGTACGTCAAATTGCCCGGACAAAGCAAAGAATGAAGGATTTGGTCAGATTTATATGGGCTCAATGGCAATTTCTACAGATATCATACGTCGATTATCAATACAGTGCACAGTAATTGCACCACTCAATAAATTTGATGCAAGCTACCTCCGTGCAATTCATGTTTTCACAAGATCTATTGAGGTTGACATACTCAATCAAATCCTCTCATCTTCAAAGTTGTTGTCAGTATTGGATCTGCAAGGTGTACAAATCAAGAAGTTGCCTGATGTGGTTTTTAGCCCGTTTAATTTGAGGTTCCTAGGCCTGAGATATTCTGAAATTGAGGTTTTGCAAGAGAAGGTTGGGAGGTTAGTAAACTTAGAAATACTAGATGCATACCGTACTAGGCTGCTATCATTACCTAAGGGTGTAGCCAAACTAAAGAAGCTTAGATCCCTATATGTATGTAGAACTAGACCTAGTAATACAGCTCATATTAATTCTTGGTTTAGTGGTGGAACAGAGGTGCCTAGTGGCATAATAAGGAACTTGACTGGATTGCATGGTTTGCAAGATGTTGAAGCAAGCTCAGAGACTTTATGTGATGTTGCAACTTTGTCGGAGTTAAGAACATTTGCAGTTAGCAACGTGAAATGTGAGCATTCTACAAAGTTGTGCTATGCTATCATCATCTTAATCACCTTTCAATAACGGCATCAAACGAAAATGAAATATTACAATTGGAAGAACTCCATTTGCCGGCAAGTCTTTCTAAACTTAATCTGGCTGGACAGTTGGAAAAGAAACAAATACCACATATTGTTTCATCCTGGTCGCACCTTATTAGCCTCACAGAATTGTTTCTGGCATTCTCCAAACTTGATGCTGAATCAGTTTCCAAGCTTATGGTGTTACGGGGTCTAAGCCGTCTTGTGCTTTTTAAGGCTTATGATGGGGAGAAATTTGCTTCCCTGGGAACTCATTTCCTAGGCTCCAGTTCTTAGGAATAGTAGGTGCTGCACAACTGAACCAAGTCAAGATTGAAGAAGGTGCACTCGCAGGCCTTGTTGATCTATGTCTTGTAGGATGCCCAGAACTGAAGTGTCTCCTGCACCATATTGAGCATCTCACAGCCCTTAAGAAACTACTTTTGGAAGACACTGCAGAGGAGCTCATAGAGAAGTTTAGGCAGAAATGTGATGCAGATGAATACAATGAAGAGGTTATGAAGATTCGCCACGTTAGAAAGGTTATTGTTAAGCTAACCGGGAAACACATATGGGAAAATATTCACTGAAGGAGGGCTCTTGGATGCTGCTGTTTCCAGAGGTAAGATTTTCCTTTTTGTTTGGTACAGTCATTCTATACATATAGGCATATAGCACCGAACTTCAAGTTTTATGTGTATTTGCTGATGCATGCATGCTTGCGCAGTTCCTTGTCACACTTTTCTTTTGTGCCATGCTTGCTAATATCAGAGCATGTCCCTTTGTTGATTTAACCACATAATATGTTAAAAAATGTAACAGGAAGTTTGACTTCAGTTGCCAATTTTTTGTGTTATATCTCATACACAGTGAACACATATTTGTGCAATAGCTAGAGTAGAATACTCCCTCTGTTTTAAAATATAAGCCATTTTTAAGTTTCGTTCATATTCAATCGTAGTTTTCACAACCTCCCAATCGTCAATGGAGACTCCACGATCCAGATCACAGAGTCGTCCAGCCAGCCTCCTCCTGTGAAACAAATTAAGCATATTTGCCTTTGGCAGCCGCCGTCAGCTAGCTGCAATAATGGCGCAACAGGGCCGAGCAAACACGACGGCGACGCTGGAAGCTCTGTCCCTGTGGCTCGACAACCCAGGGAGGGTAATTGTCCAGGTGGAGGTTCTCGTGGTCGCGGCGGCCGCGCTGCTGCTCCTGCAGCTCGTTCTCTGCTCCTGCAGGCGGCAATCCGGCAGCACTTTTGTCCAGGTCTGAGCCTGGGTGTCCTACACCATGTCGTTCCCTCTCGTCACCTACACGCTGGGCATGATGCAGTCTTCTCCGGTCAAGAACGTCTTGTACCCCGTCTGGGCCGTGTCGCTGTTCCTGGTCGCCGCGAGCACCAACGTCAGCGCATCCTACGACCTCGACGACAACAAGCGGTGGAAGAGGCACCTGCTCGAGCTGTTCCAGTACGCCCTGTACTCCAGTATGAACATCAAGCTGCTACTCCCTTCTTACGGCGGCGAGGAAGAAGACGCCAACCGTGACGAGAGCAGCTTCGCCCAGCACCCTACTGGTCGACTGATGAACTCGGTGACGCCGGTCATCATGATCCTGAACCTGATCGTTTTCTTCACAAACGCTGGCAGAGTCATCTCATGCTGGCGAGTGGGCGTCGACTACTCCACCAAACGGATCGCCGAGTTCATGAAGAAACAAGCGGGTGAGGAAAGGCCGTCCGTGTTCGACACGGGCAGCTTGGAAGGCTACAGGTACCCTATATGCTGTCCGAAACTCGATTTTACTACTGGTGACGTGCTCACTGTGGATAAGATCTGGCAGTCGGATTGCATGCTTCTGAAGTCTGATTACGGCAGAACACTGAAAGATGTGTGCTTATCCTTCGCCTTGTTCAGACTATTGAGACGACGGTACCACGGGATGCTGTGTGCTGAAGCAGGCCTTCCTGAAACTAAGGATTTCGTCCTCAAGGGACTGCTCTCGACAGAAGATGGCTACCTCAGGGCTTTCAGGATTGTCGAAGTAGAGTTGGGTTTTTATCACGATTATCTCTTCACGAAGTACAATATTATCCGTAAAAAGGAAAACATATTCTTTGGTATGTGGCTCGTCAAACTTATTCTCATATCTGTGATTCTAGGATACGTCTCTCAAAATTCACTGGCCGTCTTGACGCCAGCTGCTATCATTGAAGTGCAGACATAGTCATCTGATACTGTCGTGACCTTGGCTGTTTTGAGCACGATCATACTGGTCGAAGTTTTGCAAGCTACATTTTACTTGGCATCAGATTGGGGAAACCTATCCCTTGCTTTGAAGTGTGCAACGAGTAATCACCGCATAGGGACAGCCTCCATGGAGAGGATTATTGTGCTCATAAGCAGATTTTTCATATTCAAACGCTGGTCGAATAAAATTGGTCAGAGATCTGCCATTTTGGACAGCCAATATTTCGCCAAGGACCTGCAGTACATCACGGAAAGTCCTCCACATCCATTTGCGTCGCTATCAGTTTTCAGTACAAAAAGATCCCCGTTGAGAATGTCCAGCACAGTGAAAACATCTGTTGCTAGGTCCCTCAAGCTAAGTGCCGGAGTCCTGTCTAATGGGAAGTTGTCACTACGGCGCCACGGAGTTTGAGCAGTTCTCTTGGGCACTGAATGGCAGAAACCAGACAGAGATCATGTTGGTTTGGCACATTGCCAATGAGTACTGTGAGCTTGCCCAGTCTGACGCTGTGAACTCGAAGCAGATATCTCAACATGAACACAACGTAAACTGCGACGACGACCGTGAAGTTGCAGTCAGCTTGTCCAGGTACCGTGCCTACCTGATAGATTCGGCACCGGAGCTGCTACCTGACTACATGGACTCTGAGATTGCCATAGCTGGGATCACGAAAGAGGTGCGCAACGTCGTCGGAAACCGATCCAGTCATGGAACATATGTGGCCATGAAGGATGTGGAAGAGCAAGAGGAAGGCTCCAGTATGTTCCGGAGATGCATCAAGTTGGGGAAGCAGCTAGAGGGCGTGGAGGATGGTTCTCGTCGCTGGAAGGTGATGGCGTATTTCTGGGCGGAAACCGTCCTCTACATTGCACCGACAATGTTACAGGTCATCTCGATCATGTGGCGAGAGGTGGACAGTTTCTGACCCATGTATGGGCTCTACTGACTGATACTGGAATTCTGAAGATCGATACAGAGGACAGGCACAACGGAATAGGAAGGCAAAAATCCGAAGGAAATGTCTGAATTTGCATGCTTCCTCGGACCCTATTACATAA
>BCLG01000368.1:0-47765 GCA_001602295.1 Zoysia matrella | reverse complement strand
CCGCCATCGCTCGGGCCTCCGTAGGTTGCCCACCGCTGTCATCCTCGCCTGCGCCGCTGCTCGCGTTGTGTCCGTCTCCCTTGCCTGTGAAGCCATCGCCCGCGCTGCCGCCCGCCGCTGTTGCCTGCGCTGTCACTGCCGCTTGGCACTGCCTTCAGCCGCCGTCGCCACACACTATTGCCCTCGCCGCCATCTGGCCGCTCGTGCCGTTGTGCTTATCAGGCTGCGAAGCTTAACGGGCCACAGCACCTATCGAGCCGTCGGTATAACGGGCTGGCCCAGCACAGTCCAACTTTTTTGTACCATGCTGTGGGTCGGAGGTGGAGCCCGTGGGGTAGCATGGTATGGCCCGATAATAAAGTGGAATATGCCTGCCCGAAATTAAATGGGCCAAACAATTTCGTGCTCGGGCCGAGCCAGGCCGTGCCGTGCGACCCGTTTGGACATCTATACACATGTCACACACCACCCCGCCCCGCCTTGTCCGCCCCGGCCCCTCCACCTCGACTCGCACGCCATGGCCGCCCTTCCCTGGCGCAGCCCCCTCCGGAGGACACCCCTCCCCGACGCGACCCCAGCCCAAGGCCGTCCCTCCCCGGTGCAGCCCCCCGTTGCAGCCCTTGCCTCCGCCCTTGCGGCAATGCTGTGACAGACCACCCACAGAAAAGACGATCCATCGACCACAGAATCTTATCGGATGTCACTCGGCGAAGCGAGGACCAACAGTACAGCTCAAGCACGATAAAATCCATTACAAACTATTGATTAAGTTAATAAAACATTCATTTTGAAAGTGCGGAAGCGCTAACCTTATTTAAATACTACCAGAGTTTCTTAGATCCTATGCATAAGATAGCATTGAGCTCATACGATGCATCTTCTAGCAACACACAATAGAGCATCGTGGCGAGCAAGGCTTCCAACGGAGCAAGTCACCCTCTAGGGTTGCTTCTACCAGTTGGTCCAGAGGAGAGAGAGAGAAATGACTTGCACACAAAATCACAGAGAGCCAAGCCTTGAGCATCCAAATGCTCAGCAAGTCCTACCCGTCAACGTGGTCAACTACAGCCGACTCCGAGGGTATGATAAGACTGACTCACATGGGATAGCTATTTGCCAAACCTGCACTAATATAGTGAGTCTTTATATTCAAGTTTTAGAGGTAAATTAAGTTCATGAAAAGAAAATTTAGTTTGCGCTATAAACTATGCCAAACATTGGCCAAGCAATTGCTAATAAACTAAGCAAACAATTCATAATATCATTATTAGTTCACTTATTACTATGACATGACGTAGTGAACAAGTGGTACTCGTTACTGTGAGGGGCAGCAATTATAATCGATTTACACCAGTTGGGAAAACCTAAGTAGCATGACGTACGCGCACTTCGCGAAGTCACGTACGGCAACCTTTCACAACAACAACATAGGGGCGGTCCAGGTCTCACTGCTCCCGAGAACATGTCCTCCACGCGATACCACACATCAGGGCTATCCGTGGTTAGCCCGTGCACCCTACCAAACATAATCACCAGAAGAGGGGTGGGGTATCATCCAACCACTATGTTAATGGAGCTACGTCGGTTTACTAGCGCCCATATCACTAGCATGCTCTTGGTCCTGTTCAAACTTGGTCAATAGGGCCACACTCGATTGGTCCTTAACCGATACAGACAAGGCTATCACACGTCGCCATGAGTTCACACAGAAAACATGCCTTGTGCCAAAACCTACTCTCTGCCCGATCTCAAGTTCAACATTTCATGTGATAAATGGAACCAGGTTAACAACCTATAGCTCGCGAGTGAGATTTTTCATTCACTCGACTTCTATCCTGAAATAAAACTTAGCCTAGCTCTACATCGAGTTACCTGTACCAATATACACTCAACAGGGTAAATGATACTATCATGCATTCTAGGGTTCCAAACAACTCCTACAACTTAATGTGCAGTATATTAACCATACAATACACAGTGATAAAGAAAAATGATTCAAATGGGGTTAATGCACGGGGTTTGCCTGGGCTTTAGCAATGTTAGCACAATCAAGAGAGATCAACAGCAGCAACGGATGGCTCTTGAGCAACCAGATCCACCAGCTGGCCTTCCACATCACTTCCTAAATGCAAGGAATGACATGTAGGCGAGAATCAGTTGTGCACCTAATCAAATTCTAAGATTTTACTTCGTCATCGCATGCGATGATAAGCTCACATGCGATGATATGATTATGGAGGCATATGACAAAGGTTTAATATGCGAATGACTTCATCCAAAAATAAGTTTATTAAACTAATGTGCGGACTACATTTATGTGACAGGGTTCTGATTTTTACCTAAAACAATGAATTTTCTATAATACCCTAATTGACCATATTAGGGAAACTATTCCTAAATCTTGTTAATATGGTTCTTGAAGACATAAATTACCAATTTAGTTGCTTGTAATATTATTAAGGTTATAAACTAATTTTTTGGATAAAGTTTACAATTTATTGTTACCCTATGAATTTATAATGAATTAATTACTATTTAAGGGTATTAAATTATTTGTAAACAAATTTGCAAGTAAATAAACTCAAAAACAAATTTTAGGATGACCTATCTTAATAAGTAGAGTAAAATTCTACATTTTTCACATTCTTAAATATGCCTGAAAATGATGCTATGCTCAAATGTATATTGCACTTCAATTAATTAGCTTAAAAAATGCTGATGCAGAAAATGCACATTTGATGG
Source organism: Zoysia matrella (assembly GCA_001602295.1). NCBI lineage: Eukaryota > Viridiplantae > Streptophyta > Magnoliopsida > Poales > Poaceae > Zoysia > Zoysia matrella. Next base: position 45,023 of record BCLG01000368.1, on the reverse strand, counting down.
TTCTAGAATATTCTTCATGATGAGAGGATTCCAATGATATATTATTTGTAATTGTTTGAGCTAGGAATCAATTTCTATGATTTTTGCAAGTTTCTTCGGTTTTATGCATAATTATTAATTAGATTTCTGAAATAATTCAAATCTTCCAACACACGGGCCACGTGGCCACCACTGCACGCAGCCACACTGTTGTCCACATGGTTCAGCCGCACGGGACCGTTGGCCCATGGTCACACCGAATCCAGTGGCCTGGCCGAGCTAGCTGGCCATGGGGCAGGGCGGCTGTGGCCAACGCCGCCGTCGCCGGTGTGCGTCCCGGCGGCGAGGGCGCTGGGTCTCGGCACCATCACGCCTAGTAGGATGTGGGGAACCCAGAGGAGAGGGTGCCAAAGGAAGGTGCTCACCGGAGTTGGTTGGGTGGCGAGCAGCGGCACGAAAAGAAGTCCGGCAGCGTCGGGAGCTTCACTCTGGTTACGACATCAGACGGGATCTTCACCGTGAGCTTCACAACGGAGAGGAGAAGACCGACACGGTGGTCGTCGACGTCGAAATGGCCGGAAGGTGGAGTTCAACGGCGAGGTGGCACGGTGTCAACGTCGCCGGCTGATGGAAGCCCCAAATCCCCTACAAAGCGGCCACGATTTCATGCCAAAAACTTGCCTAGGATGGGCTCCATGCGATGGTGGAGCTACGGCCGAGAGTATGAGGGAGAATTCGCACCGGAGCTCACTGATTTCTCGGAGAAACGGCAGCTACCGGGGTGGTCGAACTTTGGGGAAAAATCTGAAATCCGGTGAACTCGGCTACAAATCGGAGGAGGGAACGTACTGACCAGCTTGTGCGAGATGTGTGGAGCCTGTGTAGCGAAGGAGACTGGTCAGAGATGGCTCTTGGCAGCGGCACAGGAGGCCGTCCGATGGGGAAGCGCGAGAGTGCGAGAGTGAGTGAAAGAGGGCGACGGCAGGGGCTCGACGTGGACACCCTCGCGCCCTGGCACGGGGTGGCATGGCCCAGTCGCATGGGCGCCGCGTGTGGAGTGCGCTGGCACGCGCTGAGTGGGAGGGAAGAAGGAGAAGCTGACATGCGGGTCCCGCATGGCAGGAAATGGTCCAGTCAAGCTGAATGCATAGGCGTTTTGGAATAGAAAAAGGAAGAGTAAACGAACTCTGATTGCAATGAAAATAGGTAGAGTTGCTCTTCAACATGTGATCTAGATATAAATCACATGAATATGATTTTTACCAAGGAACATGGGAGATATTGAATTTCGAATATAGTTACTCGTTAAGGAGACTTGAAATCTGCTAGAAGAACAGATCACTCAACCATTTTCTGAAGTCTTAAGAATTATTTCCTTAACTCCCAACAACTTGAAATTTTGTAGAGAGATAGAACATTTACCAAAGAACAACTTGTCTTTTGGTATCAAGCTGAAATTAGAACAGGATTTCAATCTACAGAATTTGGAAGTCTGGTACTTATTAAGGAATCAGGATGTGAACTGACCCCTTTTTAAATTGGAAGGAGCTACTAAATTTTTATAAATTACCAACACGAGAGCATTTTTAGTCCAAAACCTGAGTTCCCACATTTCATCACTATTATCTTTGAGGGTTCAAACTTCTACTTTTAAATTCAAATTGGACTTCAAATTTGAGTTAATGACTTGGATTCCTTTCAACTTTGGAGCTTCAAATTTTTATCTGTCAAATCTTGAACACATGAAACACTAGGTGTTACAGCCCTCCCCCTTTAGAGAAATCTCGTCTCGAGATTTAGAAAGAAAGAGGGAGGAGAGGGACTGATATCTTGAGATATTGGTTGAACCGGCATAATAGTTGAATTACGGCAAATAGTAAGAGGTGATGGGCATAGAAATGTCTACATTCTATATTCCAGGTTGGGTTTTGGGGGGGGGGGGGGGTCAAGGAGAACAAGATCTTAAGGTATGCTTCAAATGAGAAATTGAATCCTTAGGATAAATTAAGATGGTTAGGTAATCGAGATGGATAGGGGTCTACACTTCATTAAACATCGATCACCGCACGAACTTTTAAAGCAAGGATAGGTGGGAGAGATCGATGCGGCGGTTTGATTACTCACAAGAGAAGAATTGGAAGTACATGAATACATCATGTTAGAAAAAAGTGACCTGGTATACGGCTTAAGCTAGGGTAAGATATAGGTTTGGAAGCACTGGCACAATAAGTTGCACAGACAAGGGACTCTAAGCACAACATTCTCCATCTCGGTTGCGTACTTCGAATAATACACCATCTGTTCAGAAGAATGTTACAATTAGATCCCCTTATCTACACTGAGAAGGTGTCTTCTCCATATTACAGTTCTGGGTTCGAGAAGCGCCTGAGCGAACCGGCACAACTCCAAAATCAAAACTATAATTGTGGAGAGCAAAACAACCAACAAGATCAAGGGGGGCTGCTAATTCAAAATAGAGGGTAACAAGGGAATATTGCGGTTATCACAACAATAGATCCGTTCTAAGTCAAGGATGAGCGTGCTTCAGGGCGCAACTAGTTGTTTTAAGTGTTCTACACAATTTAGAGACTCAAGGAATAAGACTGACCAATAGCTCGTGGCAGGAATGAAGAGAGTAGGATATGTCATATGAATAGTATCAAAACAAAGTGTCTCATATGGACAGCATATACTAGGTGCAATGATCTCAAGGATAAGTGATTGTAGTAGGCTACAACACTGTAACTCAAGGAAGTTTAGTTCAAGTGAATGACAGTAGGGAAAAATATAGGAGAGCTTTAGAGGAACTCATTAAGCTCATCATAAGGGCAACTTGATCGGACAGAACAAGGCGAAGTCATGGTTAAGCACACCAAATTAGGAAAAGCCAAGAGAATAACAATTTGTCAAAATATACTAGAGCAGGAATGCAACTATATAAGTTGCTTCACCTGGGTCACTAGGATCTTGAATCAACCACCGCATACTTTGGGGTGATAAGGATATTGATGAAAAATTCAAGGTGTCCTAGGATTTTCTCATTCTTGCTTACAATTAGAAATTTATTAATGCACTTTTAGTCAGTGAACAATGCTACTAATGTATGGTGCATTACATGCCTGAAATGATGCAATGCACTCATGAGAGGATGTTCAGGCAAAGGTGCATGCACATGGTTAGACGATGCGCATGCTATGGTGTAGAATGATGCACATTGAAGGATGTGATCATGAATGAGCATGATATGGTGCATATGCCACGATGCATAATGATGCGCGTTGTATGACGTGATGATGAATGATCATGATATGTTGCACATGATAAGATGCATCTTAATGCAAATTGCATGACATGATCATATGATAATGATATGGTGCGGATGCCATGATGCATCATGCCATTACGATGCACATGTGGAATGGTGTAATGAAATCATACGATGAAGAAGTGCACTGAATAACAAAAATGTGCACAGTAAAGTTGTGAGTGCAATATGACTTATAGCATTAATTTGCATTAGAGTGAGCAAGAATAAGGTGACACAAGCAAATAGGTTATGAAGACCATCTGGTTCAAAGGTGGTCAAGATTACAAGTTTTTTCTCGTATCAAGAGGTCAAAGAAGATTGGGTTCCAATCACGGTCTTTTCAGTTCATGTTACTCACTCAATTATGGTGCAGACCTCAACAGATATAACACCTTAAATTTTGGTAGCCGATTCTGAAAGGAATTCGAGGATAGGCCTAACATTGGGTCTGAAAGAAGTCAAGGAATTGATCCAAGGTTAGTAAAGGTAACCATCGTAGGGTCTGACTCAAACGAGTACTCGACAGATTAAAAATCACTTAAAGGGTCGAATCACAACATTATTGATCTAATTGTCTTATTGCCAACTCATGTGTTAAATTGTTAGCATGGTATTGGAGAAGGTGCCTAGTACGATGGTGAGATGTACTCCTTATGAACACGAATCAAGGGCAGGGGAGGAAACTAGAGGTAAAGGAGTACAACTGGATCAGTTAGGCATTATGAGTGGAGGTCATTCGCAAGGTAGAGACCATGCAGGAGGTCAAAACTCCTCTCACAGGGCCAGATGATGCTAATTAGTTAACGCCTCAACCAAAGCCACGGTTGAAGTGATGAAGTCACTTAAATGACTAGCTTTAGATAAAAGAGTGTTAACCACAGAACAAAATTCAACTCTGCCCCCGACTGGCAGCAGTCACAAAAACTGATTTCTGACACTGATAGAGGGCGAATCAAAACTGGAGTTGAATAACAAAGTGGTAGAGGACTTTCATAGCCTTCGAACGCATAATTACTCGTCCTCACACAAGAAACAGATCAAAAGGTATGAACTTTTGAAACTGGCAGCAAAAGCTGAAATTAAGAATAAAGCCGACTAGGTGCTTTATCCGGCGCTAATGCTTGGAGGATTTGGGTCAAAGGGACCAATAGGATAGATATTTTAGGCTAAACACGGAGATCATATTGTTCATTTACAGTTTAAATTTGGGGTGGGTTGCTTTTAAATTTTGTGCAGATGCAATGCAATGACAGTACGTAGGTTCTACGTCCTCACAAAAATAAAAAGAATTGGTCTAGTATAGCGACCATACGTGACCTCGGTGGCATACTCGCTCTCTCTTTAGACTCAATTAGTCACTTTCTACACGAACTAATTCGAAGTTAGCGTACCTGCAGAAAAGGATCACACAACACAGGCAGGCAATACAAAAAGAAAACCTTACATCCCGTATCATTGCCATACGGGGCGTCCTCAAGTAAGCCACGTCTTGAGGGACGCGACTGTGATTCGCATCATACAAAAAGAGGTCCACACTTATCATTAGGTAGCGAATGTTTCATATGTTCCGAGGAACATATTCATTTTTCGTATTGATCGCTGTACGGGACACTTCATACCCCTGAACCTCGTATGGATGAGCCCTCAAATTTCACCTCATTCGAGTGCGTACCTTACCTTCTTACCTAAGTGGAGCGAAGTCGTCGCAATGATAATAAACAATGGCAAGGTAAAATGCATGAATGCAAAGTTAGCATTGCCACCAGAAGACACACACTAATATAGTCCTTAATTGGGCTTAACTAGGGGTTTTCAACGTAGCTATCTTTTTAAAAATAGCTTTAAAATTGTACTATTTCTAATATTGCTCTGATACTAGCTGTGATAGACCGCTCGCAGAAAGGATGATCCATCGACCACAGGACCTTATCGGGTGTCACTCGACAAAGCGAAGACCAATAGTACAACTCAAGTACGATAAAATACATTTCAAACTGTTGATTAAGTTAATAAAACATTGATTTTGAAAGTGCGGAAGCGCAAACCTTATTTAAATACTACCAGGGTCTCCAAGAGCCTATGCATAAAATAGCATCGAGCCCATATGATGCATCTTCTAGCAACACACAACAGAGCAGCGCGGCGAGCAAGACTTCCAATGGAGCAAGTCACCCTCTAGGGTTGCTTCTGCCAGTTGGTCCAGAGGAGGGAGAGAGAAACGACCTGCACACAAAACCACAGAGAGCTAAGCCCTGAGCATCTAAATGCTCAGCAAGTCTTACCCGTCAACGTGGTTAACTACTGTCGACTCTGAGGATATAATAAGGCTGACTCACATGGGATAGCTATTTGCCGAACCTGCACTAATATAGTGAGTCTTTATATTCAAGTTTTAGCGGTAAATTAAGTTCACGAAATGAAAATTTAGTTTATGCTATAAACTATGCCAAACATGGTGGCCAAGCAATTGCTAATAAACTAAGCAAACAATTCATAATATCATTATTAGTTCACTTATTACTATGACATGACGTAGTGAACAAGTGGTACTCGTTACTGTAAGGGGCAGTGATTATAATCGATTTACACCAGCTGGGAAAACCCAAGTAGCACAACGTACGCGCACTTTCGCGAAGTCACGTACGGCAACCTTTCACAACAACAACATATGGCCGGTCCGGGTCTCACTGCTCCCGAGTACACGTTCTCCACGCGATACCACACATCGAGGCTATCCGTGGTTAGCCCGTGCACCCTCCCAAACATCATCACCAAAAAAGGGGTGGGGGATCGTCCAACCATTATGTTAATGGAGCTACGTCGGTTTACTAGCGCTCATATCACTAGCATGCTCTTGGTCCTGTTCAAACTTGGTCAATAGGGCCACACTCGATCGATCCTTAACCGATACAGACAGGGCTACCATACGTCGCCATGAGTTCACACAGGAAACATGCCTTGTGCCAAAACCTACTCCCTGCCCGATCTCATGTTCAACTTTTCATGTGATAAATGGAACTGGGGTAACAACATATAGCTCGCGAGTGAGATTTTTCATTCACTTGGCTTCTATCGTGAAATAAAACTTAGCTTAGTTCTACATCAAGTTACAAGTACCAATATACACTCAACAGGGTAAATGGTACTATCATGCATCCTAGGGTTACAAACAGCTCCTACAACTTAATGCGTAGTATATTAACTATACAATACACAGTGGTAAAGAAAAAAGATTCAAATAGGTTTAATGCATCGGGGCTTGCCTGGGCTTTAGCAATGTTACACAATCAAGAGAGAGACCAACAGCAGCAACGGACGGCTCCTGAGCAACCAGATCCACCAGCTTCCTAAATGTATGGAATGATATGCAGGCGAGAATCAGTTGTGCACCTAATGAAATTATAAGATTTTGCTTTGTCATCGCGTGCGATGATAAGCTCCCATGCGATGATATGCTTATGGATGCATATGACAAGGGTTTAATGTGTGAATGACTTCATCTAAAAATAAGTTTATTAAACTAATGTGCGGACTACATTTATGTGACAGGGTTCTGATTTTTACCTAAAACAATGAATTTTATATAATACCCTAATTGGCCATATTAGGGAAACTATTTTTAAATCTTGTTAATATGGTTTTTGAAGGCAAAAATTACCAATTTAGTTGCCTGTAATATTAGTAAGGTTATAAACTAATTTTTTGAACAAAGTTTACAATTTATTGTTACCATATGAATTTATAATGAATTAATTACTATTTAAGGGGTATTAAATTATTTGTAAACAAATTTGCATGTAAATAAACTAAAAATAATTAGGTTGAACTATCTTAATAAGTAGAGTAAAATTCTACAATTTTCACATTCTTAAATATGCCTGAAAATGATGCTATGCTCAAATGTATATTGCACATTAATTAATTAACTTAAAAAATGCTAGCGCAGAAAAATGCACATTTGATGGTTCTAGAATATTCTTCTTGATGAGAGTATTCCAATGATCTATTATTTGTAATTTTTCGATCTAGGAATCAATTTCTATGATTTTTGCAATTTTGTACGGTTTTCTGTGTAATTATTAATTAGATTTCTGAAATAATTCAGATCTTCCAACACACGGGCCACGTGGCAGCCACTGGATGCAGCCACATGGAGGCCACAAGGTTCGGCCGCACGGGACCGTTGGCCCATGGTCAAACCGGATCCAGCGTCCAGGCCGAGCAGGCCGGCCTGTGGGCATGGCGGCCGTGGCCGACGGCGCCGTCGCCGGAGTGTGTCCCCGGCGGCGATGGCGCTGGGTCTCGGCACCATCACGCCCAGCAGGACGTGGGGAACCCAGAGGAGAGGGTGCCGAAGGAAGGTGCTCACCGGAATTGGTCGGGCGGCGAGCGGCGGCACGAAAAGAAGTTCGGTAGTGTCGGGTGCTTCACTCCGTTGACGACATCAGACGGGATCTTTACCGCGTGCTCCACAACGGAGAGGAGAAGACCGGCACGGTGGTCGTGGACGTCGAAATGGCCAGAAGATGGAGTTCAACAGCGAGGTGGCGCGGTGTCAACGTCGCCGGCTAATGGAAGCCCCAAATCCCCTACAAAGCGGCCACGATTTCATGTCAAAAACTTTCCTAGGAGGGGCTCCATGCGATGGAGGAGCTACAGCCGAGAGTATGAGGGAGGATTCGCACTGGAGCTCACTGATTTGTCGGAGAAACGGCAGCTACCGGGGTGGTCAAACTTTGGGGAAAAAATCCGAAATCCGGTGAACTCGACTGCAAATCGGAGGAGGGAACGTGCTGACCAGCTTGCGCGAGAGGTGTGGAGCCTGTGTAGCGAAGGAGACTGGTTGGAGATGGCACGGAGGTGGCTCTCGGCAGCGTCACAGGAGGCGGCCCGATGGGGAAGCGCGAGAGTGCGAGAGAAAGAGAGAGAAAGAGGGCAACGGCAGGGGCTCGACGTGAACACGGGACCCTGGCACTGGTGGCATGGCCTGGCCGCATGGGCGCCGCGCGTGGAGCGCGCTAGCATACGCTGAGTGGGAGGGAAGAAGGAGAAGCTGACATGCGGGTCCCGTCAAGCTGAATGAAATGGTCCAGTCAAGCTGAATGAATTGGCGTTCTGGAATTAACCAAACATTTAACAAAATAGCTTGGATTGGCCCGAAACTTGGTAGCATCAATCTTCAATATGTTCTTTACCATATAGCCAACATGCACAGGTCGACTCAGAGGGAGGTGGAATATATGAAAATTTGCGAAGGGTTAACCGATAAGCAGACTTGGAAAATCTGCTGAAAGCAGATCAATTAACTAAATTTTGGGGTCCGAAAGAAATACTTCCACCACTCTGAAAATCTTGAAACTTTGTAAGACAAGAGAGTATCTCAAAAGGACCAAATTTATCTTAGGATTCAAGATGAAATTTGAATTTTATTTAATCAAGCAACAGTCACAAGACAGGTGACGGTTAAGAATCTGACAAGGGTCAGCCAAACCTAATCCCTAAGCAAATTGGGAATAGAAAAAGGAAGAGTAAACGAACTCTGATTGCAATGAAAATAGGTAGAGTTTCTTTTCAACATTGGATCTAGAATATAAATCACATTCATAGGATTTTGCCAAGGAAAATGGGAGATATTGAATTTCGAATATGGTTACTCGTTAAGGAGACTTGAAATCTGCTAGAAGAACAGATCACTTAACCAAATTCTGAAGTCTTAAGAAATATCTCTTTTGGGATTTACCAACGAACAACTTTTCTTTTGGGATCAAGCTGAAATTCTAAAAGGATTTAAATCTACGGATTTTGGAAAACTGGTACTTTTTAAGGAATCAGGATGGGAATTGACCCCTTTTTAAATTGGAAGGAGCTTTACTAAATTTTTATAAATTGCCAACATGAGAGCATTTTCAGTCCAAAACCTGAGTTCCCACATTTCATCACTATTATCTTTGAGGGTTCGAACTTCCACTTTTAAATTCAAATTTGACTTCAAATTTGAGTTAATGACTTGGATTCCTTTCATCTTTGGAACTTCAAATTTTTATCTATCAAATCTTGATCACATGAAACACTAGGTGTTACAAATGCGACCCCAGCAGGCTAGGGCCAAGGTAAGAAGACACCAATCCCCTCTCTCTCCCTTTTGCGGGTGCACATTTTCGCCCACGGTAACCGCGGTGGAGGGTATGAAATTTCACCCGTACCCTCCATTTTGTTGGGCGGGTTTTTCTCCACTTGACCCGTTGCCACCCTAGTCGGAGCACTTAAGAACAATTAACGGAGCAAATCAGCTCAAACCAAACATGCCTTAAGTTTGATGCTATATTAGAAGAAAAGAAAATGCTTGCGACCATACAAGTTGTCCTTGTTCTAGGCTGACCATTGAAAAAACAAATGCACTGTAACTGTTCTTAATTAGATAATACAATAATAAGTGGCAGATTCTACGGTAGACCCAAATAAACGAGGACAGTCCATTTGCACGGATCTCGATGATTAAATGGTTTTTTTATCTCTTAAGAGGTAAAAGCTCTATCATAATTATTAATTATTATAATATTTAATTTGAAAAGAAATCAATGAGTTTTGGAAAGTGATGCATGCAACAGTTTTAGAAACTAAATTTCGTGTTTTTTATTTTTTTTTCTCCAAAATTCAATGGCTCAGATTGAATTGGTGGTTCACCACATAGGAGCTTAAAGAAGATGAGTTGGTCTACCTTAGCAGATCCCTAATAAGTAAGCATGGGTTCATTCAAAAAGTAAAAAGAAAGGCTGGCGAACACAGGTAACCGTTGTTGTTAGAACTATTGTTCCAACAAGACGGCAATGCTTGCGAGAATGCATTTTACAAATATAATCAAAATCCTTGTCTCTGATAATGCGAAGGGGATATGAATCATGCCAACCATCCGAAAGGAGCGTCTGTTTAAGTTCTTCCTCAAGATCTGACAGGAGAGGCCTAGTTTTCTTCTTCACTCCAAAATCAGTACCAACATAAAGCATGTAGACTTCAAGGGCAGACGTGATTTTTATAGCCTCAGATTATGCATCGACAAATTTCTGATCCTTGAAGTGCTCGGTATACTGGTTGCCTTTTATCATTGATATGGCAATCCGACAGCAGAGCTTGATGATTCTCAGTGAGTTAGGTGTGGCCCGATAGTTGTCTTCTACTATAGTCTTGAGCTTCATTACAAATGCACCAGTGTCCTTGGCTATCTCTTGCACAGCAGCATCAAATCCATCTGTATCAACCATTCTGTCGTATATACTCAGAGTTAGGGATAACAATGGTTCTTGCAATTCCTTTTGGACAATTTCAACCATATTATTATTTCTTTGATTGAATAATTGGTCTTGGTCTTTGTATCTCTGAATCATTCTTATTGGCACTGAAGAAAGACTTGTCACTTTTTGCAGAATCTTTAAAACAATTTGTTGACAATTCTCTTGATTGGATGATTTCTTTTTGCTGCCAGGCCCTGGAAGCCGATTCTCTTCGTCATCTGGCACAGAAAGTGTGTCGATCCCTTCATTGTTTCCTGGTCCAGAACAATTTTCATTCCTTTTGCATAGTATTTCTGAGAGTATCTGAACAAAAAAGAGAAACTATGTCAATATAACACGAAACCAGTATACGTGGAGCAGTGTAATGGGAAAAATAGTCATTGAACATGCCCTAATGTTTTTAAAGGAATGACATGACCTAATAATTTTTTAAGGGAATAATGTGTTTTGATGTCTGTTTATAGGCTCTCTAGTTTTCATTTTGTCACATCCCAAAATTCCAAATTAAGAAAAAGGGTTAAAAAAATTTAAATTAAAAGTAAAAATATTTAAAGAAATTCTTTTCTATTTAGGTGAACCTAGCTTTTCTAGGCCTTCTTAAAAACTTTCGAAAAATAAAACTAAACTAGAGCAACATAGCAAAAGGGAAATTTCAAAAATTTAAAATTTAATTTGTCAAGTGTTTGATTTTTCTTGATTTCTAGATTGGATCTTTTGGAATTTTATTGCTTGAAAATTTGAATTTGGAAATCCTTAAGTATTCAGAAAATAGGAAAAAGGCCACACTGGGCCAGACGGTCTGCTGGCTTCCCGGCCCACCTCACGCGAGGCGCGCGCGCGTCGTCCTCCTTCCTCCTTCTTCATTCCCCGGCGCGCCCCACCGGACAGGACTCATCCGCCACCTGTCGCCGTACGCCGGACCGGAGCGCCGTCGACATCCTCTGTCAACCACTGTTTTGGCGCCCCAGGCCAATCGCGCGACCTTCGTTACCGTCGCGACTTGGACGAGAACCGCTCGGCCGCGCGACGCCGCCGTCACGCGCCGTGCCGCCACGACGATCGTCCAATTCACCAGCTGAAATTACTCCTCACAACCCACCGCGCCGACCAGCAGTTGTCGACGCCAACTCACGGCCGCTCGCTGTCACATCGCACACTTAAGGCCGAGCTCCGGGTGGTCGCGTCGCCGGCTGGAATTGGGGTGCCGTGGCACGCGTAGGCCACACCCGGAGCACCTCCAGCCACCTGGCACCGCCCAAGCACACCACGAAGCCGGCCAACTGCTCTCTCTTCGCTCCAGCTGGCCGACACACACAGCCAGAGCGCGACCCCAGCTTAACGTCGCCGCGCCGGTCGGAGCTTCTCCGCTCGAATTGCAGGCTATAAAAGCCAAAGCTCACTACCGCTGCACACTCTTCGCACTTCCGTTCACCTCAGGTCCCTCCCTCTCACTGGTAATACGACCAATTTTGGTTTTTGCTCTTTTCTTCCCCATCACCGGCCAACACACGCCGCCGGCAATTCCTCTAGAATCCAGTGACCATTGACCAATCCGACGCTCCTACAGCACCTACACACCAAGGGAAAGCTCTCTGAGCTTGCCATGCTGCAGCGCGCGCCCTGTCTTGATCTCTCCACGGGACCCGCCGCCCGCCGCCATGTGGCTCACGGCGCCGGCCGCTGTGGCGTCGCCTCGGCCCAAACTGAGGGCGTTACCGAGCTCATTAAGCCCTTGCGCAGCTCATCGGCCGAAAAAGGAACCTCCTCTTGAGGCCTTGCCCCCCCCCTCGACGGCAACACCCCCTTTCGTGCCCAAGGCGCCGCCACCACCGCCGCCCTGGCTCGCCAACGACCAGGGTGAACCCCTTCCCCTCACTTGCACGGTACACTAGGCACGCACAGAGTACACCCACACACCAGCAGCCTTGGCTAGTCACACCGGGGCTCGAGCAAAGGCTGAGCTCCAAACCGCGCCACGTGCGCACGCGCTAGACAGAGCGCGCCCAGTCATGAGACCACGCCAGCCCCGGCGCCCCTTTGGCCACGCAGCACACACGCATGTGCATGTCGAAGCCCCGAGACCACGCCAGAACGCGTTCGAACGCGCCAGCACGCGTCCGGAACGCGCCAGAGCGCGCCCAGGCACACACACCTGCACTCACGTCCACGTCAACAAATCGCACTTGGTCCTAGGTCCTCGGACATGGACACGGCCACGTGTCCACCTTGGGCATGGCCACGAACTCATGTCCACAGTCACGGACACGAGCACGGACCCGGCCACGTGCCCAAGTGTCCATGGTCACGGACACGGGCACAGATACGGCCACGTGCCCACGTGTCCACAGTCACGGACACCGGTACGGGCACGGTCACGTGTCCCACGGTCACAAACAAGGATACGAACATGGTCACGTGTCCACGGACACGTCACAGCTCACATGTCCACGGACACATCACTGCTCACGTGTCCACGGACACCGCCACAGTTCACGTGTCCACGAATCCTCGCACATCCACGAAACCTCGATTTTGTGTTGACATCCACGAAACCTCGAATTCGTGTCCGCATCCACGAAACCCCAATTTCGTGTCCGCAACCACGAAACCCCGATTTCGTGTCCGCATCCACGAAACCCCGATTTCGTGTCCACAACCACAAACCCTACCATCCTAGACTACCCAAACTCCATATTATGCTTGGTGTTCCTTTCTTTTGTAGTTTTATAGCTTTTTCTTTAGTAGTCTTATTGTGACTATTGTTTGTAGCTGAAGAAGAGCCCGAGTACGAGGAGGAACCCGAAGAGCCTGAGTACGAAGAAGAACCCGAAGACGCCACTGTAGGCAAGTCCTAACACCCCCGTTGAACCACTTTGAACCTATTTTACTGCTGCACCTATAGAAGCTAAATGCTTGCTTATGTTTTAAAATGTGTTAAACGTTGTGTAGTATAGTTCATACTTGATTCTAGGTATTTATATTTATGTTAGTAACTTGCGGTGGTTAATATAAATACTACCTTGTTAGCCAATTGATGACGCACCTTTGTTAACCGTAGGACTTCCGTTTATTAAATACTTTTAATAAACAAAAAGTTGCCTTGATTAGAAAAATGCTTAGAACCCCACTTGCGGTACCTCGTACCGCAACACCTTATATCACTCTTTTGCAAATGTGTTAAGACGTGTTTGGTGGTGTGAGTAAAATAAAATGGGCTGGGCATAGTGAAACTGGTGTTAGGTGAAGAGGGTTGATTCTGGTCCTAGGGTGGAGCTCATTTGAGGTGATGGTGATAAGTATATAGGCTTCGGTGCAGTCCACCTGCCCTGGATGAGTCCGCCACCCCTTCCATATAAGGACCGGTTTGTTAGCGCTCGACTTAAAAATTTTCGTGCAACCACAGAACCTGTATATTTTGGGCGAGACTTATCTCCGCTATGTAAGTTTTCCACATCGAGCCACTAGGAGGTCGAAATGACACAAGAGACCAGGAGCAAGGCGTGAGATAACTCACTGCCCAACTTTCGACTTTGTAATTACCCACGTCATGGGACTGTAAGTCCACGGATATAGCCTCGGGTTTGGTAATACCCGGTGTTGTAGGGGACTATAAAAAGACGTGACTGTAGTAAATCTTTACGATCCGGCTCCAAGAATGTACCGTCGCGTCATCGGGAGTGAAACCCCGATAGATAGCCCCTGGATGCGTCTTGGGTGGAATCTGTGGAAGCCTATGTAGTTGCGGGCTAAGCGTTATACAACTCTGTTGATCAGGAGTTGCAGAGTGTAAAATCCTTCCAGACAGGCCATTGTCACGGTAATGACATGCTATTTGTTCGGGTACCCTACGATTAGTTTTCTATTATATCCTTGACGTGTGAGTGGGTGTACATACCCGTGTTTTGGACATGTGTTGGCTGTGTCGAGGGCCTGCATGGAAGCATGCTAGTGCCCGTTTAAAATTTGGGAACTGATGGAGGGAGTGAAAGCCTTCCACAGGTCCACACTACTAAAACATGACAAATAATGTTTTATGTCGAAATTAAAAATCTATCCATTAGGAAGCCCTTGCTGAAAAACTTGCTTTCCGCATAGAAATGAAAACATTAAGCCTTCACTTGTTTCACTTCTGCGAACCCTAGCTGTCCTACCGTTAGGACTTGCTAAGTACCTTCGTACTCACCTCTCCTCTGTTGTTGTTTTGTTCAGAAGATGAAGATGATGAGGATGATGCCGACTACGAAGAATAGAAGTCCCGTCATTCACTCGAGTTTGCCTGTGGTGTAGTTTTAGTCTTCTAGTAGTGTGATTTATGACTAAAGTCGATGCACCGACTTGATGGTTGTAATATAGATTATGTTTGTCAATCCTTTTCAAAAACTTGTAGTATGTCCAACCCGTATGTGTAATAATACCGCTTTGTTCTTAATGTGCGTACCAACTACCGGTCTAGAGATTGGTACTTGTGGCACAATGATACTCTTTCCTGGATGGGGGTCTCACAGAGTAGTATCGGAGCCATACTTGACCGTAGGACGAGACCTTAGGATGCGACGCATAATAGCATACGGTTAGAACGATACGTTTTCTTCGCGAAACTACGTTCTAGTGGGCCTCATGCCCACACGCGCTTATTTTGCTTGTGTACCTTTTATATTATGCTGTTTACTTGTCTACTTTGGTTTACTGACCCTTTTGTTTACCGTCTCTTTGCAGATGCCCTCTGGAGGGTGGACTTCCCTTGGACCCGAGGCGAGCAGGGTCGACAGGTTTCCCACGATCCTTGCCCGTACGCTCTCTCGGTTCGGGTACACCGTACCCGTGTTGTACCGTTGGAGGAGCCTGGAGTCCAGCGAGTACACCTTGTTCGAGGTGGAGACCCGCCTAGTGGCGTACCCGCGGCCGACGTGGTCGATGCTGACCACTGGCCCCAGCTACGACTCCGCCTTACAGGCAGCAGCCCATGAGGCCCTACTCCACGTGTGCACGGTGAACCTCGACTTCACCGGAGCTACATCGGTGCGCTAGTTTCCGGTGCTTGTTGCCGACGATCCGACGTGGGTGCACCGTTTGGGCACACTTGGAGGCCCTACCAGGACAGTGGAAGACCCCACACTTGTGGAGATGGCGCACTATGTGATAGCGCAGCATCGTCTTTGCGAGGAGCTCTGAGGCCAGTGGATAGCGCAGTCCCTCCGCGCTTTCACTGCCGAGGGACAGTCCGCAGATTTGCAGGTACAGCTCGAGACGGCCCACACTCAGCGGGACGCGGTCCAGACGCTGCTCGACGCTGCACTGGCGCCGCATGACGAGGCTCAGGGGCAGCATGACGCGCTCCAGCTGCAGCTCGGTGACGCGTAGGGGCAGCGCAACACGGCTGTTCCAGCTCGCCGCAGCTCGTGTCGCCCTCGACACTGCCAGGGCGAGTGAGGAGGGCTTGAAGAGGGCTCTCTCTGATCAGCACACCGCACACCAGCAGGAGTTGGAGACGCTGCGATGCCAGCTGCAGTCCCCGTACCCTCCTACTCGCCGCACGGCGATGAAGAGTGTGCCCGAGATTGCTGCATCACTGAGAGGGAGGCTCTGTGACTTCTCCACGTCCGAGGAGAGTGCACCTGCCCAGCAGGGAGCTCGCACTAAGATCACGCCCCGCAAGCGTGCTCTAGTGCGCCTTTCCGACGGGAGGCCGGCACTACCACTCCACGCTCCGGTGTTGGACCAGCACACTCGCGACGCCATCTACGCACGAGTGGCACAGCTACCACGCCTCCAGGACGGCGTGGGTTGCAGCCGTGGAGAGTACCTCTCTAGCGTCCTCAGCTCGGGCGACAGCACCCCCCACGACGATACCGATGAGCCTATAGAGGAGGAGGCTGTGCCCGACTCCAGCGTGGAGATCGTCGGGACTACCTCAGGCCGCACGTAGGCTTCCCACGGTGCTAGCACCACGGCCATGGAGGCCAAGCCTGCAGTCGACGCGGGACTGCCGCAGCCTCGCGGCGACGCTCAGTAGGACGACTTCGCTGTGGATGCCGGCCTAGGAGAGATGCCGGCAAGGGAGTTCGAGCAGCCGTAGCTACTAGGGGATAGCTACTCTTTTGTACCTACTAGTGTAGCTAGGGAGACCTACCATCGTAGTGGTAGATGACGTTGTCTATGACAACGGATTTTGATATGTAAAAAGAAGCTCCCGTGCTGTAACCACCTAGTTGTATGTCCCCAAAACCTTGGTTATGACCCAGTATCCTTGTAATATAACCATGTCTGTGTGCTATGTTTGATTTGCTTCTTTTCATTACTTGATTGTGTGTATGTTGTGCTGTTTTTACAAACTTAAAAATCGTAATTCACTCCTAATAGTATACTTACTTACTAGCTCCTAACCCCGCTGGTTTACTGTTTCTCTTTGGCAGGATGGAGCCAAAGAAATCAGCTCGCATTGAAGAACGCCAGGCACATGAGCGCAACCTCAATGACATCAATGAGGATGAGCGGGTTGCGCAGACCGTGAAAGCAAAAGCGGTCAGGAAAGGAGGGGCGTCCTCTAATCCGCGCCGCACCGCCGCACCTACCCCCAGCGTTCAACGCCAAGCTCACGAAGATGAAGCTCAGTCTAGTCGCCACGATGAGAACGTGGTGGCCCGTTCCACTCCAGCGGCTACCGGTGCTGCTGCCGGCACTAGTGCACGAGGGGCTGCAAGATCCCCATCTCGAGCCATGACTGGAGATGGAGTCCCAATGGCGGGAGGAGAGGAACTCCCCTTACCACCCGCCACCCTCGCTGGTGTGATGGCAACACAAACCCAACTACTCACGCTGGCACAAGGTTTGGGACAGCGAGGAGGTCCGAACTCGCAGAACTAGATGTCGGAGTTCATGCGACTTCGACACCCAACTTTCGACAACACCGAAGATGAGCCGCTTGCAGCCGATGATTGGCTGAGAGACATCAACAAGAAGCTTGACATCATGGCCGCAAGCAACCACGAAAGGGTGATGCTCGCTGCACATCAACTGTTTGGATCAGCCAGCGAGTGGTGGGATAACTACCGAGAAGCCGCCACCGACCCTGCTGCCATCACTTGGAATGAGTTCCAATAGGCATTCCGAGCTTATCACATCTCAGCTGGCATAATGAAAATGAAAGCTGATGAATTCCGGGCACTGAAGCAAAGAGCCATGACGGTCAACCAATACATCAAAAAGTTCATGAAGTTGGCCCGCTATGCCCCAGGAGAGGTGGACACCGACCAGAAGAAGCAGGATCGCTTCTTGGATGGGTTGAGTCACATCATGCAAGCACAGCTTGTGACTCACACCTTTCCGGATTTCAACACCATGATGAACAAGTCTATACTTCTGGAGAGAGCTCGTGCTGGACTGGACGAGGAAAGAAAGCGTAAGTTCCAAGCAAAGAAGTCTCGACAGCTTGAAAAGCGACAGCGGCCAAGGTTTGGAAAATTCCAGAAGCCGTCATACCCTCCGACTATGCAGTACCATACCATGACCGCTCAGCAGCAGCCACAACAGTCTGCACCATCAGTCCGTCAACCTCCTCCACCCGCACCACGCACCAACCCAAGTGCGGGTCAAGCCCCAAATGCTATGAGGACGTGCTTCAACTGCCACAGCCCAGGCATCTGGTCGCAAATTGCCCTCTGAAGCAGCAGCCAGCAGTAACTCCTGCATACTCTAGGACATGACCTGCAGTGTCCAGAGCATCTTGTGGCGTCCCAAGAACGGCAGCACCGACCCGGAGGACACCACAGTACGGACATGGACAGGTGAACCACGTCCACGCTGAAACCACAGAAGAAGCACCCAAAGTGGTACTCGGTGAGTACCTCATCCACTCCACTCTTGCAACCGTTTTATTCGATTCTGGCGCTTCGTATTCTTTCGTTTTTTTGAAGTTTGCAAAAAAGGGAAAACTGCTTATGGTTTTACTTAGGACTCCCATGTTGATTAAATCTCCAGGAGCCACTATAAAATGTGGTTGCATAGGTGTTAAAATTCATTTAAGTGGGATAGAGTTCACAGCAGATTTGATAGTTCTACAGTCTGAGAGAATTGATGTCATACTGGGTATGGACTGGTTGAGGCGCCATAAAGGAGTTATATATTGCTCAGAGCGTATCGTGACAGCTATAAACCACAAGGGTGTTCCTGTGACATATCAGCCAAAAGATCGAAAAGTCGGACCCCTAGTATTCAGCACAGAAGCCACTCCCCTAGAGGAGGTACCCGCAGTAAAGGATTTTGCTGATGTTTTTCTGGAAGAGCTACCCAGAATGCCACCGGACCGAGACGTCAAATTTCTTATCGACTTGGTCCCCGGTGCGACACCAATAGCTAAAAGACCGTACAGGATGGCCGCTGATGATTTGGCTGAGTTGAAGGAACAGTTAGCGGAATTACAAGAGAAAGGATACATCCGCCCAAGTGCATCACCTTGGGGTGCACCAGTACTGTTCGTGAAAAAGAAGGATGGTAGCCTAAGAATATGCATTGATTATCGAGCACTAAATGAGGTCACCATAAAAAACAAGTACCCACTGCCCAAGATAGATGATCTCTTTGACCAATTGAAGGGAGCCAAATACTTCTCAAAAAATGACTTGAGATCAGGATATCAACTAAAGATCAGAGAGAGTGATATCAAGAAGACTGCTTTTGTCACTAGATATGGTCAGTACGAGTTTACGGTAATGCCGTTTGGACTGACCAACGCTCCTGCTTACTTCATGAATTTGATGAATAAAATATTCATGGAAGAACTGGATAAGTTTGTGGTCGTATTCATTGACGACATACTTATCTACTCCCGAAGCGATCATGAGCATGAAGCCAATCTGAGAGTGGTGTTGGAAAGATTGAGGAGGCATAGGTTGTATGCAAAGTTTAGTAAATGTGTGTTTTGGCTGCAAGAAGTTGCTTTCTTGGGACATATTGTATGAGCCGAAGGAATAAAGGTTGACCCAGCCAAGGTAGAGGCAGTTATGGAATGGAAACAACCCATTAACGCTACAGAAGTTAGAAGCTTTCTTGGGTTGGCAGGTTATTACCGAAGGTTCATCAAAGACTTCTCCAAGATTGTGAAGCCGATGACCGAGCTGACCAAGAAGGAAAAGAAGTTCGTGTGGACTGAAAAATGTGAACACAGCTTCCAAACCTTGAAAACATTATTTACCTCGGCCCTAGTGCTCATATTACCAGATATCTACAAAGATTTCATGGTATACTGCAACGCTTCCTGACAAGGATTGGGATGTGTCCTAATGCAAGAGGACCGGGTAGTGGCATATGCATCCCGACAATTGAAGAAGCATAAAGAGAACTATCCAACTCACGACTTAGAGCTTGCAGCCGTGGTCCATGCCTTGAAAATGTGGAGGCACTATCTGATTGGGAACAAGTGTCAGATTTGCATGGATCACAAAAGCTTGAAGTATATCTTCACCCAACCAGAGTTAAATTTGAGGCAGAGAAGGTGGTTGGAATTGATTAAAGACTATAACCTAGAAGTGCAGTACCACCCGAGAAAGGCTAATGTGGTGGCCGATGCCCTAAGCCGCAAGAGACAGACTCAAGTCGTTGAAGAGTTGGCCGACAACCTGAAGTTGCTTCAAGAAATGAACAATTTGAATCTGCATGTAGCCACTGCGGGCAGCCGTCACACTTTGACAGTACAACCAACTCGCAAAAACCAACGAAGCCTTAGGATTTCAGGTTGAGAACAAGGAACGATGTGGTACCAAGACCGAATTTGTATTCCCAACTCGCCGTGACTCAAGCAACTCATAATGAAAGAGGCTCATGAGTCTGCCTACTCCATTCACCCTGGTACGACCAAGATGTACCTAGATCTGAAGCAGAAGTACCGGTGGTCGGCTATGAAAAGAGATATTGGTAAATATGTGGCGCACTGCGACATATGCCATAGAGTTAAAACTGAACATCAAAAACCTGCCGGATTGCTTCAGCCACTGAAAGTGCCTATGTGGAAGTGGGATGAAATATCGATGGAATTTATTCAAGGTCTACCTCGGACCTAGAAAGGAAACGATTCGATATGGGTGATCGTTGATCGCTTCACCAAGGTAGCCCACTTTGTCCCAGTGAAAGTGACTTATGCAGGGGATAAACTGGCACAACTGTATGTTGACAACATTTTGAAACTAGATGGAGTTCCTTCAAGAAGAGTGTCCGATCGAGGCTCTCAGTTCACGTCACACTTTTGGAGGAGCCTACACAGCCTCCTAGGGACTCAATTGGATTTCAGCTCGGCATACCATCCGCAAACGGATGGGCAAATAGAACGGGTGAACCAAATCTTGGAAGACATGCTCCGAGCCTATGTGTTGACTTACAGCTATCAAGTTAGCATTCAAACGGCACTGTTTGAAGCTCTATATGGTCGCAGATGTCGTACCCCGCTACTATGGTCGGAAGTTGGAGAACGGTCACTCTTTGGACCGGCCATCATCCGAGATGCAGAAGAACAAGTTGCTGAGGTCAGAGACTAGATTAGGATAGTGCAAAGCCGACAAAAGAGCTATGCAGATAACTGAAGACGTGAGTTGTCCTTCGATAAGGGAGATTATGTATACCTCAAAGTATCACCGATTCAAGGCACACGGAGATTTCAGATTCGTGGCAAACTAGCACCAAGGTATATAGGACCGTACCAGATTCTCATGAAAGTGGGCACTGTAGCTTACCGTTTGGACCTCCCGGCAGAGCTATCTGACATTCACCTAGTGTTTCACGTATTACAACTCAAGAAATGTTTAAAAGTGCCAAAGCAGCAAGTAACCGTTTAGGAATTGGACTTGTAGCTCGATTTGAGGCACCAAGAGACCCCGATTCGCATTTTGGATGTGACCACTCGCCAGACTCGACTAAAGCCATAAAATTTTATCGAGTACAGTGGAGTAACCACAGAGGCGGAAGCCACTTGAGAACGAGAGGACGATCTCAAGAAAGAATTTCCTCAATTCTTTGAAGAGAACCGCCTGAATCTCGAGGACGAGATTCCATTTAAGTGGGGTAGGTCTGTCACATCCCAAACTTCAAAATTAAGAAAAAGGGTTAAAAAATTAAATTAAAAGTTAAAATATTTATAGAAATTCTTTTCTAGACCTTCTTAAAAACGATAGCACATAGCAAAAGGGAAATTTCAAAAATTTAAAACTAAACTAGAGCAACATAGAGCAACATAGCAAAAGGGAAATTTCAAAAATTTAAAATTTAATTTGTCAAGTGTTTGATTTTTCTTGATTTCTAGCTTGGATCTTTTGGAATTTTATTGCTTGAAAATTTCAGTTTGGAAATCCTTAAGTATTCAAAAAATAGGAAAAAGGCCACACTGGGCCAGATGGCCTGCTGGCTTCCCAGCCCACCTCACGCGGGGCGCGCGCGCGTCGTCCTCCTCCCTCCTTCATTCCCCGGCGCGCCCCACCAGACAGGACTCATCCGCCCCCTGGCCGGCGCGCCACTAGACACGTCGTCGCCGTACACCGGACCGGAGCGCCGTCGACGCCCTCCGTCAACCGCTGTTTCGACGCCCAAGGCCCATCGCGCGACCTCCGTTACCGTCGCGACTTGGACGAGAACCGCTCGGCCGCGCGACGCCGCCGTCACGCGCCGTGCCGCCACGATGACCGTCCAATTCACCAGCTGAAATTACTCCTCACAACTGCAACGACCAGCAGTTGTCGACCCAACTCACGGTCGCTCGCTGTCACATCGCACACTTAAGGCCAATCTTCGGGTGGTCGCGTCCTCGGCTGGAATTGGGGTGCCGTGGCGTGCGTAGGCCCCGCCCGGAGCACCTCCAGCCACCCGGCACTGCCCAAGCACGCCACATAGCCGGCCAACTGCTCTCCATTCGTGCCAGTTGGCCGACACACACAGCCAGAGCGTGACCCCAGCTTAACGTCACCACGCCGCGCCGGTCAGAGCTTCTCCGCCCGAATTGCCGGCTATAAAAGCCAAAGCTCACTACCACCGCACACTCTTCGCACTTCCGTTCACCTCAGGTCCCTCCCTCTCACTGGTAATACGACCAATTTTGGTTTTTGCTCTTTTCCTCCCCATCACGGGCCACCGCACGCCGCCGGCAATTCCTCTCGAATCCGGCAACCATTGACAAATCCGATGCTCCTACAGCACCTCCACACCAAGGGAAAGCTCTCTGAGTTTGCCATGCTGCACCACGCGCCCTGTCTTGCTCTCTCCACGGGAGCCGCCGCCCGCCGCCCTGTGGCTCACGGCGCCGGAAGCCCTTACGCAGCTCATCGGCCGAAAAAGGAACCTCCTCTTGAGGCCTTGCCCCCACCTCACCGGCAACACCCCCTTTCGCGCCCAAGGCGCCGCCACCACCACCGCCCTGGCTCACCAACGGCCAGGGTGAACCCCTTCCCCTCACTTGCACGGTACACTAGGCACGCACAGAGTACACCCACACACCCGCAGCCTTGGCTAGTCACACCGGGGCTTGAGCAAAGGCTGAGCTCCAAACCACGCCGCGTGCGCACGCGCCAGACAGAGCGCGCCCAGTGCGAGCCCGTCGCGCACTCGCGTCGCGTCGCTGTTCCAGCTCACTGCTAGCCCCGGCGAGTGTCACACCATCATCCATGCTCCTTTGGCCACGCAGCACACACGCACGCGCAAGTCGAAGCTCCGGGACCACGCCAGAGCATGTCCGAACACGCCAGTGTGCATCTGAAACACGCCAGAGCACGTCCGAAACACGCCAGAGCACGTCTAGAACATGCCAGTACGTGCCCGACGCGCCCAGAGCACGCCCAGGCACACACACGTGCGCTCACGTCCATATCAACAAATCACACTTGGTCCTAGGTCTCCGAACATGAACACGGCCACGTGTCCACCCTGGGCATGGCCACGAAGTTGTGTCCATGGTCACGGTCACAGGTACGGACCCGGCCACGTGCCCACATGTCCACGGACACAGACACGGTCACATGTCCATGCTCACGGACACGGACATGGGCACGGACACGGCCACGTGCCCACGTGTCCATGGTCACAGACACGGGTACGGGCACGGTCATGTGTCCACGGTGACAAACACGGATACGAACACGGTCACATGTCCACGGACACATCACAGCTCACGTGTCCACGGACACATCACAGCTCACGTGTCCACGAATCCCCGCACATCCACAAAACCCCGATTTCGTGTCCGCATCCACGAAACCCCAATGTCGTGTCCACATCCACGAAACCCGATTTTGTGTCCACAACCACGAAACCACGAACCCTACCAGCATAGCCTATTCAAACTCCATATTATGCTTGGTGTTCCTTTCTTTTGTAGTTTTATAGCTTTTTCTTTAGTAGTCTTATTGTGACTATTATTTGTAGCTGAAGAAAAGCCCGAGTACGAGGAGGAACCCGAAGAGCCTGAGTACGAAGAAGAACTCGAAGATGCTGCTGAAGGCAAGTCCTAACACCCCCCTTGAACCACTTTGAACCTATTTTACTGCTGCACCTATAGAAGCTAAATGCTTGCCTATGTTTTAAAATGTGTTTAAACGTTGTGTACTATAGTACCTACTTGATTCTAGGTATTTATATTTATGTCAATAACTTGCTGTGGTTAATATAAATACTACCTTGTTAGCCAATTGATGACTCACCCTTGTTAACCGTAGGACTTTTGTTTATTAAATACTTTTAATAAACAGAAAGTTGTCTTGATTAGAAAAATGCTTAGAACCCCGATTGCGGTACCTCGTACCGCAACACCTTATATCACTCTTTTGCAAATGTGTTAAGACGTGTTTGGTGGTGTCAGTAAAATAGAATGGGCTGGGCATAGTGAAACTGGTGTTAGGTGAAGAGGGTTGATTCTGGTCCTGGGGTGGGGCTCATTTGAGGTGATGGTGATAAGTGTATAGGCTTCGGTGTAGTCCACCTACCGCGGATGAGTCCGCCACCCCTGCCATATAAGGACCGGTTCGTTAGCGCTCGACTTAGTAATTTTTGTGCAACCACAGAACCTGTATATTTTGGGCAAGACTTATCCCTGCTATGTAGGTTTTTCGCATCGAGCCACTAGGAGGTCGAAGTGACACAAGAGGCCAGGAGCAAGGCGTGAGATAACTCGCTGCCCGGCTTTCAACTATGTAATTGCTCGCGTCATGGGACTGTAAGCCCACGGATATAGCCCCTGGTTTAGTAATACTAGGTGTTATAGGAGACTACAAAAAGACGTGACTGTGGTAAATCTTTACGATTCGACTCTGAGAATATACTGTCGCGTCATCGGGAGCGAAACTCCGATGGATAGCCCTTGGATGCGTCTTGGGTGGAATCTGTGGAAACCTATGTAGTTGCGGGGTAAGCGTTATGCAACTCTGTTGATCAGAAGTAGCATAACCTGTGAGTACAGTGTACAATCTTTGCAGAGTGTAAAATCCTTCCAGATAGGCCATTGTCACGGTAATGGCATGCTATTTGTTCGGGTACCCTACGATTAGTTTTCTATTTTATCTTTGACGTGTGAGTGAGTGTAGATGCCCGTGTGTTTGGACATATGTTGGCTATGTGCCGAAGGCCTGCATGGAAGCGTACTAGTGCCCGTTTAAAATTTGAGAACTGATAGAGGGAGTGAAAGCCTTTCACAAGTCCACCCTACTAAAACATGACAAATAATGTTTTCTGTCAGAATTAAAAATCTATTCATTAGGAAGCCCTTGCTGAAAAACTTGCTTTCTGCATAGAAATAAAAACCTCAAACCTTCTGTTGTTTCGCTTCTGCGAACCTTAGCTCTCCTACCATTAAGACTTGCTGAGTACCTTCATACTCACCCCTCTCCCACTGTTGGTTTGTTCAGAAGATGAAGACAATAAGGATTATGCTGACTATGAAGAATAGAAGTCCCGTCCTTCGCTCAAGTTTGCCTGTGGTGTAGTGTTAGTCTCTAGTAGTGTGATGTATGAATAAAGCGTTACGCCGACTTGATAGTTTTAATATAGACTATGTTTGTCAGACTTTTTCAAAAACTTGTAGTACGTCGAACCCGTATGTGTAATAATACCGCTTTGTTTTTAATGTACGTACCAACTACCGGTTCAGAGATTGATACTTGTAGCACAATGATACTCCTTCTTGGAAGGGGGTCTCACACATTTCGAGTTACATTGTTGCAGGTTATGTCTGAATTAGATAAAAAGGGTTATTTATTTATTCTCACCTTTGACCGAAAGGTTTCCGCCACGTTTTGCTTGTTCAACTTTTCAGGACAATATGTACACAAATTCTCCAAGATCTCCGCTGCTATTGCTCTGTATATTATGTTGGTCACAGCATCAAGAAGCATTATGGTGAGACGATGGATAATGTTGTTACATTCATCAACGATAAACATACAGTTAACTTTATTGTTTGTTGTCAGGACTGCCAGTATTCGCCCAGCCATTGTTCTAAGCATGGATCCAGGTTTCTCTTCCCCCTCATCGTCAGAGAAGATCTCCATCTGCTTTCTTATGACATTTTCTTCTATGCTTCTGTTTGTTTTGATGGATGAGTCCATTGCCAGCTCTGTCAATATCTCCACGGCACATATCGGCATCTCTTCTCCAGCTTCACTGTGGGGAACGATAATACTCTCGAGGTTGCTCATGGCTCCCTTGCGTGAAGCCAAATCACAGCGCAGCCTTCTGCCTATCTCCCCAGGACAGCGGATGAGCTGGTGCAGCACTTTCAAGGATCTGCTTACTATATCAGCGGAGGCACCAATTTTGATATCATTGATCAGCGTGCTGGAGTATATAGGTGCCATTATCTTAGGGATGAACCCGGGACTACCATATATTTTTCTGCAGTTGTGCTGGTTGGATGCGAGCCTCTCAAGAATCATCAGGCCTTGCAGAATTAATTCCTTGACTGTACCTCCACGTTCCCTGTCTTGGATATAGCTTTTCTCATCATCCCTACTCCTATAAGCCTTTTCAGCAAGTCTTAAGATTGACAACCGCTCCTAATGTGAAAGCTAGTGAGTTGTCGTTCTGTACTGACAGGTCCTCATCGAAGGCTTGTACTTCGTTGCAATGTGGCTCGTTGGTTTCGAAGAGGGAGGATATGCATTTTATTGCACCTGGAAACTGATCAAGATAGGTATCACTGGCAAGATCAGCCAGAATTCTTGCAGCGAGCACCCTGATCTCGCAGTTGTAGGCTGTGTGGCTTCTCCATCCTAGCGTGTCAATCAGCTTCTGAATCTTGGGCCTTGAGAGAAGCAGCAGTGACCGTACATCTTCGCCCTGATTGATAAGTGCGTCCAACGTCCTTGCACCAGAAAGGAACTTTTTTGGCAACTCAGAGTCCAGCAATGCAACTGCATATCTGACTAAATTGCTGCCAGTGATGGATGTGAGTTCCCGCTCACATTTGGCCCTCGTATCTAAGAGGTATTCTTTAACGACATCTGGTGCCCACTTAGAACATAACTTGCATCTTCTGTACACTGACTGTCTAATCTCATCACCCGCAGCATCGCAGAGTTGCCATGGCAAGTAGAACATACCTTGCAACAAAACCAGAACGTAGAACATGATCAGTGCCGGTTTCAGATTTGCTATGCTCTCGCCTCCACTGGTGTCGCTAAAATCACGAACCCGTAGGCGCCACCACGAAAGCACGATGCAGACCAAGGGACCCAACTGGTAAAGGTACAGAACTCAATTAACCACGATTCTCACCGGGATCGTGAGTACGTAAACGATGAATTCGACTGTGAAAGTCCAAATTATCCTTATGGCAATGATGAACGGGCAGAAGCACCCCTCCGATGAGTCTGCTCATGTGCTATCGTTTCATCCCCATGATATGACATATTATGTCTCAAAAGCCTTACTGCCAGTTTCAACAAATTGGGCAGCATGTCGCCGTGCAGATTGTCAAAGATGCTGTGTGTAACATTCCAGAATTTTTAAATTAATCGAAGTAAAGTTTATCCCAATTTCGTTCCATTCGATTTTGAATTTCTCCTTTCAATTTTCTGACGTCGAAATAATTTTGATCCGCGAGCTTTTGTTGAGCCGAGATTAATTCCCACAGCCCTTAATTAATTTCCAAACCTCTCTAATTAATCTTTCCTATAAATATCCCCTCCATCTTGTACTTTTCACCAACCCCTCGTTCTTTCCCCTCTCTCAAGCAGAGGCACGTCGAGCATGGGCGAACGGTCGTCGCCCCTGCTCCATCTCGAGCTGTGCCGTCCAGATCGCCACTGCATCGCGTCCTCGCGTCACCCGCGTGCCCCCACCACGCGCTGTTCCCATCGCCATCTGCGTCGTCCTTTTGCCTTTTGCTGCACGTCGCCCGTCCCGAGCCGCTACTTCGATCCCCGTGCCGTCTCCGATCCAGCCTGGCATCGCTCGACCATCTGCGTCACCTGATTTCGTCGGCTGCGTTGTCTCCGATCTGCTTGGTATGACCATGTCCCGTCCAACTCTATGCGATTTTGGTTTGCTTGTTCGGTCCAGGTGGGTTCTCTCGATGATCTGGTCCGATTTTGTGTTCTCCGTTGCGCGCAGCATGTGGAAGCTTCAGCTGTGATCGATCTGTGGCAGGTGCGTTGGTTCGAGGAGTCCGACTGTCGGTGCACGTGCAGCAGTGAGCAAGGTGTCCATCAACTTTTCTCAGCATTGATTTCTTCGGTCTGGCCCTTGGTGAGCTGTGCAGCATCTTCTCCTTTTAATTTCAGTTGCGTGCGCTTGGTTCCCGTCGGAGGCGCAGCCGTAGCTCTCGTGTCTGTGCAAAAGCTTGGTTGTTCTCGTGTATGAGTGTGAAGTTCAACACTAGTCTAACAGAGCGCTGGTTTCAGATTCTGGGTTAGTATTAGCTTGTTGGGACCACGTGAACAGGAATCAAGTTTCTAGGACGTGCTATAGGAGGTGAGTGCAGAGCTTGGAACTTGTGCTCCGTTTGAGTGTAGTAGGTTCTGTAGTTTAGTACGAGCAGACGGTGTTGTTTTGGTTCTCGAGCAGAGAGAGGCGATGGTTAGAAGGCGTGGTCCTGTGTACAGAGGTTTTGATGTGACGTCTTGATCAGTTGTTGCCTGGTTCAGTGTAGCTCAGTGGTGGTTCAGTGTTTGGTTTTGCAAGAGCATTTCTATTTCTCGAAATTTCTTTTCTCCGGTTAATCTTCAGCGATTTTTGGAGAACTTTATTTAGCCTCAAAAGATTTCTAAAATTATTCCGTTAAATTTGTCTCATCGAGTGTGTCCTGTAGAATTTTTCGGGAAACGTTTTGAACATGTTTAGCCTAGTAATTTAAATTTAGATTTAATTATCGAATTTATTATCGTGTACATAGTGTCAAATCTCTGTTCGTGTTGTGTTCAGCTGGTGATCCTAAGGAGGAGTACCGCGAGCCCGCTCCGTTCGACGACCCGGATCCCGACTACGATCCCGAGCTACCAGGCAAGCCGTGTTCTTTGATCACTTTTGCACCCAGTATTTTAAATTGCATGTTTTGTTTGCAACTCTAATTTGCATGTCAATTGTTTTAAAATATGCTAGCAACATTCCTAAGCCGTGTCTATTTATTGTTCCACAAATACGAGCCTTAGGATTGCTTTAGAATAATTATTTTATTTTTATACTTAGCCATGCTTAGTCGCATTTATTTTTATCTCACACCTATCACTATAAAAATTGAATTTTTGTTAAATGATTTTGAACTGTGATTCAAATGTGTGAGTTTTGCAAATAACTATACATAACTATTTAGCGAGGGCGGGATGGAGTATGAGGAGCTGTGAGACTTTTAGAAAGTCTCTGTGAGAGTACCTGTGGCGGGCTAGGATCTTTCCGTGAGGCTTGTTAATTGTTGGCGTTGAGGTTGGAGAGAGTGCCTGCCTCGGTAATTAAGGACCGAGTCCTTTGAGCCTTATACGCTCAGTTGACAACCATGCACACCACGTTACCTTGTATGTGCAGTGGCTTGATTTTGAAGCTTGTCGAGACTGGTTGTTTATCTGTGGGTTGGCGGTGTTGTGTTAGTGTGGTGTAGAGCTATGACTCCCCACATAAGATCGAGATACCCCACCTGATCAGTTGTAGGCTCTTCACAGCTCCCTATCTTAATAGGCACTTAAGATCTCTATCCTGGAGGACGGATAATGCCAGTTAAAACTTGTGGATGGGTCTTGTGTGTTTGTCAGGATTACGACGGTAGTTTTCGATGACGCTTCTCGTGGGTCCAGTGCATAAACTCTACAGAGTTACAGTCAATGCGCATTGTCACATTTTTTTTAGAAAGACATCCCCTGAGTTGTGCTCCTCGTTGGGTAGTTTTTTTTCTTCTTCCTCTTCTATTTCAAAATATTTTAGACTCCAGCCTTTGAGCTGTGGCCGGGTGTGAAGATTACACCAGCATTTAAAATGAACCCCCGTTCGAGATAACGGAGATCCCTGCGGAGCAAGATAATAAAAATTGACAGTTTTAAAACAAAAATTTCTTGCTTCTTTAAAATGAAATAAAATGTTTTAAACTTGCATTTAGCACTTGAGCGAGCCTTTACCCTTGAAACAATTTGCATGCATACATTGTTGATAGGTAGTACACGGTTTGCTGAGTATTCGTACTTACGGCTTTCTAATTTATTGTTTTCAAATGATACTCTCAGCTTCGACTTCGACTACGTCTCTAACGGGCCGTGAAGTCAGCTCCTGCGCTCAAGCTTGCATGTGTGGAGGAGGTTCGCTACCGCTGCCATGATGATGCTTCCGTTGCTGCATTCGATGGATTTCTCGATAGTGGTCTTTCTGCACTGAGTTGTTTCCGGCCTGCGTGCCGATGGACCCCTTTGGAGTATTTTATTTTAATAAATTTGCATTGACATGCTATTTTCTATTCTCGTTTCTTGTTTAATACTTCTGTTATGGTTTCTTGATTGATTGCTTGTGATGTCGTGCTTGCCAACCTTTTGGGATTGGCATGGTAACGGAAGATCAGGACTTATCAAAAGGTAAGAAAAAACCTGATCGTTACAGGTGGTATTAGAGCCATACTTGACCGTAGGAGCGAAACCGTAAAACTGGACGTAACTAAGGAATATTTTTAGATTTCTGAATCTGCTATCAAACCTTCATCGTGAAAGTTGTTTTCTTAAATCTCGTCATTTGCTTGATGGCGATCTTGTATGCTTGAAATTGTGCTTGTCTAGTTATTCTTGTCCTGATTTGTTGATTTTCTGTCTTTTCAATAATTTTAGTTTCTGCTGATGCTATCTATCTAATCAAAAATATTTTCATGCAACAGATGGCTCCGAGGAGGTCTGGACGTCTTCAGGCTCGTTTTGAGGAGGCCGCTCTGGAGGACCCTGAGGTGCCACTACCCACTGGGCGTGATCGTGGTGCTACCCCCCAGAGGTCGTGGTCGCGGTGCTGTAGGCCATGTATCGGTGCCACCTGCAACTAACGCACTCGGTGTTGGTCGAGGGCGTGGTCGTGGCCGTGGCTGTGCTAGAGCACCAGTCCCTCAGGCTGGAGGGCGTGGCAGAGGAGTTGCCATGTACCCTAGAGTTGAGCCTGTCGGTGTTGCCGCGCCTGGTGAGGAGCTTCCAGCTGCTCCGAACCTGGCGGAGGTGATGGCCCGACAGATGCTTTTGCTTGAGTGGATTGTTGAGCACTCACAGCAGCAGCCTCGTGGGCATACTCTTGCTCCTGACGCAGCACAGTACCACCAGCCAGCCAGTTTCCGCATGGCTATGTTCCTGAGCATGCGCCCAACCCACTTTCGACCGTGCAGTTGACCCTCTGGATGCTAACTATTGGCTCAGAGATATTGAGAAGAAGCTTGACCTGATTCAGTGTGACGATCAGGAAGTGTTCGCTTGGCGACTCACCAGTTGACAGGTGTAGCTGGTGCTTGGTGGGACACTCTTTACGCCACTCTTGATGATCCAGAGCAGTTCACTTGGGACGACTTCGTCACCGCTTTCCGTGGTTTCCACATCTCTGAGGGAGCCATAGAGGCGAAGGCGGAGGAGTTCCGTAACCTTCGTCAAAGAGGTATGTCTATCACAGACTACGTCAACCGTTTCACCCAGCTCAGCTGCTTTGCACCAGAGGAGGTTTCAACCGAGCACCGCAAGATGTACTGGTTTCGGAAGGGCTTGCGTCTCGACATGCTTCCATGCCTGGATGGTGGTGTTCAGAGGAGTCTTTGTGAACTTATAGACAGGTGTTTGGCTTTGAAGGTGTCGCTTTAGAAGCTTGATCAGTCTAGAGATGCTAAGAGGAAGGCAGCTAGTCAGGGAACTAGTCGTGAGGCTTTTCAGCGTCAGCGTTTCAGTGGGTCGTTCCAGCAGGGATCGAGACAGCACACCTTCACCCGATCCACTGCTCCTACTCCAGCTTCAATTCAGCGGCAGGGTTCTCAGAGTTAGAGAGGAGCCTTTTCAGCAGCTGCAGCAGTTCCTTTTTGTCTGACAGCAGGTCAGCCCTTGGTTTGCTGTTTCGAGTGTGGCTAGGAGGGTCACAAGGCGTTTCAGTGCCCGAGGCGCTAGCAGCAGGGTCTTAGGGGAGGTGGTGTTCAGTTTGCCACTCGCGCTAGGCCACCACACCAGTCTAGAGGTCGAGGAGTGCATTCAGCGGGCCGTGGCGCTGCTCAGCCGAGCGTCACATGCAGTCAACTGAACTACATTTCTGTGGAGGAGGCTCAAGAGGCACCTGACGTCGTTGTTGGTGAGTTCTTGGTTCACTCTCACTTAGCGACAGTTTTTCTCGATTCAGAGGCTACTTACTCGTTTGTGTCGTCGACGTTTGCGACTACACACAGTCTCCCTACCTCACTTAGCTTGCTTTGCTTAAGGAACACATTGATGAGCTCTTGAGTAAAGGGTTCATTCGGCCGAGTGCTTCTTCGTGGGGAGCCCCAGTGCTTTTTGTGAGGAAGAAGGATGGGTCAATGCGCATGTGCGTTGACTACCGTTCTTTGAATGAGATGACGATAAACAATAAGTACCCTTTGCCAAGGATCGATGATTTGTTTGATCAGTTGAAGGGTGTGAAGTTTTTTTCCTAGATTGATTTAAGATCAGGGTATCACCAGATGAAGATTCGTCCTTCCGACATTCCGAAGACTTTGTTTGTGACGAGATATGGGTCTTATGAGTTCCTGATCATTTTTTTTTTGACTCACTAATGCACCTGCCTACTTCATGAACATGATGAACAAGGTGTTCATAGCTGAGTTGAATAAGTTCATGGTGGTTTTCATTGATGATATCCTCGTCTACTCCAAGTCAGCAGAAGAGCATGAGCAGCATCTGAGAGTTGTGCTTGAGAGGTTGAAGTCTCATCAGCTGTATGCCAAGTTCAGCAAGTACAAGTTTTGGCTTGAGAAAGTTGCTTTTCTGAGTCATGTTGTCATAATTGAGGGAGTTGCCATTGATCTCGAGAAGGTCAAGGCTGTTGTGGAGTGAGAGTCTCCGAAGACAGTCTTTAAGGTGAGGAGTTTTCTTAGATTGGCAGGTTACTATCGCTGATTCATTGAGAACTTCTCTAGGATTGCTAAGCCTATGACTGAGTTGACTCAGTTGGGGGTGTTATTTGTTTGGTCAGATGCTTGTGAGAGGAGTTTTCAGGAGCTGAAGATGAGGTTGACTTATGCACCTGTTTTGACCTTGCCGGATATTCACCAAGATTCCAAGGTCTTCTATGATGCTTCTCGTCCGGGTTTGAGTTGTGTGCTGATGCAGAACAAGAAAGTGGTTTGCTATGCTTCGAGGCAGTTGAAGAAGCATGAGTTGAACTATTCGACGCATGATTTAGAATTGGCAGCTGTTGTCCATACTTTGAAGATTTAGAGGCACTATCTGATCGGCAACAGATGTGAGATCTTCACCGACCACAAGAATCTCAAGTATATCTTCACCCAGGCAGAGCTGAACATGAGACAGAGGAGGTGGCTTGAGTTGATTAAGGATTACGATCTTAGCATCAACTATCACCCGAGTAAAGTCAATGTGATAGCCGATGCTTTGAGTCGCAAGGCTTATTGTTCTTTCTTGATGTCTGGGCAGTTAGAGCTTCTTGCAGATCTGACCAGTTTGAGAGTTGAGATTGTTCCTCAAGGTTTCTTGCATGAGCTCAGGTTGCAGCCGTTGTTGATTGAGGAGATCAAGTGAGCTCAGAAGCATGATCGAGTGGTTCAGTTGATCTTTAAGAAGATAAGGCAAAGCACTGGGTTTCTGTGTGGATCAGCAGGGTGCTTTGTGGTTTGAGGACCGTATCTGTGTTTTGAGAGTGCCAAAGTTGCGAGATGCTATTGTGAGAGAGGCTCATGATTTGAGGTATTCTATCCATCTAGGCTACACCAAGATGTTTGAGGATCTGAGGACTCGTTTCTGGTGGGTTGACATGAAGGCAGACATTGCTGAGTATATTGCCTTGTGTGATGTTTGCCGGCGAGTTAAGGCTGAGCACCAGAGACTGACTGGATTGCTGAAGCCATTGTCGATCCCTTCTTAGAAGTGAGATGACATCAGTATGGATTTTATCACAAGTTTGCTGTTGATGTTTCGTCATCATAATGCTATCTTGGTGGTGGTGGATCGTTTGACGAAGACTGCTCATTTCATCCCTGTGAATGAGAGATACTCAGTTGATCAGTTGGCCAAGTTGTACATTGATCACATTGTGAGGTTGCATGGTGCGCCGAAGAGCATTCTATCAGATCGCGAGCCTCAGTTTACCGCGAGATTCTGGAGAAGCTTGCACAAGGCTATGGGTACACACCTGGTGTACGGTTCAGCTTATCATTCTCAGACAGATGGTCAGACAGAGCGTGTGAACCAGATTCTGAAAGATATGTTGAGGGCTTGTGTGATCACATATAGACAGAGCTGGGAGGACGGTCTTTTTTTTTTGCGAAGTTCTCTTACAACAATAGCTTTCAGGCCAACTTGGAGATGTCACCTTTTGAGGCGTTGTATAGTAGGAGATGCCGTACACCGCTCATGTGGTCAGAGGTTGGTGAGAGGTCTTTCTTTGGTCTTGATTCTATCAAAGCTGCAGAAGAGAAGGTTGAGAAGATCAGAGAGCATCTCCGGGTTGCTCAGAGACCTCAGAAGAGTTATGCGGATAAGAGAAAGAGGCCCCTTTCTTTTGAGGTTGATGATTGGGTGTATCTCAAGGTGTCACCTCTCCGTGGCACATGTTGCTTCCTTGTCTGAGGGAAGTTGGCTCTAAGATTTGTTGGTCTTTTTCGGATTCTGAGAAAAATCGGTGAGCTTGGTTATAGGTTGGAGTTGCTATCCGAGCTGCCGGGTGTGCATCTTGTGTTCCACGTCTCTCACTTAAAGAAGTGTTTTTGAGTGCCTAAGGAGCAAGTTGTCTCTGATGCTTTGGATGGACACGCTCGAGTACCTAGAGTACCTTGTGAAGATTTTTTATGAGACATTCAAGTAGACGAGAAGGTCCAAAATCAAGTTTCTCAAAGTCTAATAGAGCAACCACACCGAGCGAGAAGCTACCTGAGAGAAGGAAGAGAGTTTGAGGAAAGAGTTTTCCTACCTGCTCAAGTCCACTTCTTGATCTTGAAGACGAGATCCTGTAAGGAGGGAGTATGTAACATTCCAAAAATTTCAAATTAATCGAATTAAAGTTTATCCCAATTTCGTTCTGTTCAATTTCGAATTTCTCTTTTTAATTTTCTGGCATCGAAATAATTTTGATCCACAGGCTTTTGTTGAGCCAAGATTATTTCTCACAGCCCTTAATTAATTCCCAAACCTTCTTACTTAATCTGTCCTATAAATATCCCCTCCATCTTATCCTTTTCCACCAACCCCTCGTTCCTTTCTCTCTCTCAAGTTAAGCAGAGGCACGCCGAGCACGGGCGAGCAATCATCGCCCCTGCTCCATCCCGAGCTGCGCCGTCCAGATCACCACTGCATCGCCGTCCTCGCGTCACCCGCGTGACGCAACCACGCACTGTTCCTGTCGCCATCTGCGTCGTCCTTTTGCTGCGCGTCGCCCGTCCTGAGCCGCTACTTCAATCCTCGCACCATCTCAGTTCCAGCCTAGCAGCGCTCGACCGTCTGCGTCACCTGATTTTGTCGGCTGCGTTGTCTCCGATCTGCTTGGTATGACCGCGTCCCGTCCAACTCTCTGTGATTTTGGTTTGCTTGTTCGGTCCAGGTGGGTTCTCTCAATGATCTGGTCTGATTTGTGTTCTCCATTGCGCGCAGCATGTGGAAGCTTCAGCTGTGATCGATCTGTGGCAGGTGCGTTGGTTCGAGGAGTCCGACTGTCGGTGCACGTGCAGCAGTGAGCAAGGTGTCAGGATCCAATTCTCCATCAACTTTTCTCAGCATCGATTTCTTCGGTCTGGCCCTTGGTGAGCTGTGCAACATCTTCTCCTTTTAATTTCAGTTGCGTGCGCTTGGTTCCCGTTGGAGGCGCAGCCGTAGCTCTCATGTCTGTGCAGAAGCTTGGTCGTTCTCCTGTATGAGTGTGAAGTTCAGTACTAGTCTAACAGAGCGCTGGTTTCAGATTCTGGCTTAGTATTAGCTTGTTGGGACCACGTGAACAGGAATCAAGTTTCTAGGACGTGGTTTAGGAGGTGAGTGCAGAGCTTGAAACTTGTGCTCCGTTTGAGTGTAATAAGTTCTGTAGTTTAGTGCGAGCAGACAGTGTTGTTTTGGTTCTCGAGCAGAGAGAGGCGATGGTTAGAAGGCTTGGTCCTGTGTACGGAGGTTCTGATGTGACGTCTTGATCAGTTGTTGCCTGGTTCAGTGTAGCTCAGTGGTGGTTCAGTGTTTGGTTTGGCAACAGCATTTCTATTTCTCAGAATTTCTTTTGTCTGGTTAATCCCCAGCGATTTTTGGAGAACTTCGTTTAGCCTCAGAAGATTTCTAAAATTGTTTCGTTAAATTTGTCTCATCGAGGGTGTCGTGTAGAATTTTTCGAAAAATATTTTGAGCACGTTTAGCCTAGTAATTTAAATTTAGATTTAATTATCGAATTTATTATCACGTACGTAGTGTCTTATCTCTATTTGTGTTGTGTTTAGCTAGTGATCTTGAGGAGGGGTACCGCGAGCCTGCTCAGTTCGACGACCTGGATCTCGACTACGATCCTGAGCTGTCAGGGAAGCCGCGTTCTTTGATCACTTTTATACCCAGTATTTTAATCTACATGTTTTGTTTGCAACCCTAATTTGTATGTCAATTATTTTAAAACATGCTAGCAATATTCTTAAGCCGTGCCTATTTATTGTTCCACAAATACGAGCCCTAGGATTACTTTAGAATAATTACTTTATTTTTATGCTTAGCCATGCTTAGTCGCATTTATTTTTATTTCACAACTATCACTATAAAAATTGAATGTGTTAAATGATTTTGAACTGTGATTCAAATGTGTGAGTTTTGCAAATAACTATACATAACTATTTCGTGGGGACAGGATAGAGTATGA
The DNA here is from genome assembly GCA_001602295.1 of Zoysia matrella. NCBI lineage: Eukaryota > Viridiplantae > Streptophyta > Magnoliopsida > Poales > Poaceae > Zoysia > Zoysia matrella. The sequence goes on along the minus strand of BCLG01000368.1, from coordinate 7,976 downwards.
GAAGCTGGAGAACTTTTGAGAAGTCCCTGTGGGTGTACCTGTGGCGGGTATAACGGGAAGATTTGGGCTGAGATCTTTCCGTGAGGCTTGTTAGTTGTTGGTGTTGAGGTTGGAGAGAGTGCCTGCCTCGGCAATTAAGCACCGAGTCCTTCGAGCCTTGTACGCTCAGTTGACAACCTTACACACCACGTTACCCTGTATGGGCAGTGGCTTGATCTTGAAACTTACTGAGACTGGTTGTTTACTCGTGAGTTGGCGGTATTGTATTAGTGTGATGTAGAACTATGACTCCTCACATGAGATCGAGATACCCCATGTAATCAATGGTAGGCTCTTCACAGCTCTAAGACTCAATTGCGTAGGCACTTGGGATCTCTATCTTGGAGGACAGATAATACAAATTAAAGCTTGTGGACGAGTTTTGTGTGTTGGTCGGGACTACGACGGTAGTTTCCGATGACGCTTCTTGTGGGCCTAGGTGCATAAACTCTGCAGAGTTACAGTCAATGCGCATTGCCACGTCCTTTTTAGAAGGACACCTCCTAAGTTGTGCTCCTTATTCAGTATTTTGTTTTCTTTCCTCCTTTTCTATTTCAAAATGTTTTAGACTCCGGCCTTTGAGCTGTGGCTGGGTGTGGAGATTACACTGCCATTTAAAATGAACCCTCGTCCGAGATAACAGAGATCTTTGCGGGGCAAGATAATAAAAATTGACAGTTTTAAAACAAAGCTTTCTTGCATCTTTAAAATGAAATAAAATGTTTTAAATTTGCATTTAGCACTTGAGCCAGCCTTTATCTTTGAAACTATTTGCATGTATACATTGTTGATAGGTAGTACGCGGTTTGCTGAGTATTCGTACTCACAGCTTTCTAATTTGTTGTTTTTAGAGGATACTCTCAGCTTCGACTTCGCTACCGCTGCCATGATGATGCTTCCATTGCTGCATTCGATGGATTTCTCGATAGTGATTTTTTTGCTTTGAGATGTTTGTGGCCTGCGTGCCGATGGACCCCTTTAGAGGATTTTATTCTAATAAATTTACATTGACTTGCTATTTTCTATTCTCGTTTCTTGTTTAATAATTCTATTATGGTATTTTGATTGATCGCTTGTGATGTCGTGCTTGTTAACCTTCTGGGATTGGCAAGGTCACGGAAGATCGAAACTTATCGAGTCGTTAAACTGTGAGTGGTTCGGAGATGCCAAACAAGCATAGTATCATGCTCCAATACCACCTCCAATGAGAGAATAGATATACTTGCAACGATGAAAAGTATAAATCATAATATAGATGAATGTTTGGTTTGCTTATAGGATCATTACATTGCCTTCATTTGTCATTTCTTTATCTATGCAAATAATCATAATATAGATGAGTGTTTGGTTTGCTTATAGGATCGTTACATTGCCTTCAATTGTCATTTCTTTATCTACGCAAATAATTTATGAGAAAATAGAGCACTGATATTCTGCCTATATCAGTGGCATAGATTTCGGGAAATGAATGTCCTGTCCAGACTATTGATAAAATGGTTAGATAGAATGTTTGTATATATGGAATAGTCAGCTGTAATCCCGTCATACCCTCCTGTACATGTGATGTGTGTGTGTATATATATATATATATATAGCCTAGCAATGAAAAGAAAATGTACGGCGTGTTTTCCTTATAATCTCACGCTTTAAAATCCATATTAAAATTTCTACTGCTAGAGTCGAGTCTGACCAGGACTTTATCACTGTACTCCCAAAAATGTGCTCTTATATGTTTTTGATAAATGGGACCAGTAGAGGAATGGAAAGAATCATGCATCAAACAAGGATAAACAAGAATGTCGAATTAAATTCATAGCGAGAGTAACTAATGTAAAACTGGAGAAGGAAAAGGCTATACATACATACTGACCTCGCTGCTTGTATCATGCTGATGACCGTAAGGCACCAGAAATCATTCCTGTGCAACGACGTGACGAAGCCGCCGTGGAGCACCACTGTCGACCACGTCAGCGCCAGGTATCCCAGGCCCTTGATGGCCAGCAGAAGCTAGGACTGGAGGAGCACGTAGTTGTTGACCAGTCTCTCCTCCGGCCGCACCGCCATGGCTCCATGCTTCTCGGCCCTCTTCTCGTCCAGCTGCAGCAAGTGCCCAACAAGCTTCTTGTAAACGCGAAGAAGCTTCTCGTACACGTGCGAGATAATGCCATCTTCAACTATCTGACGATAATTCTCGTAGAGATGCTTCAGTCGGTCAGATAGGCGGCTGGCTCCCTCGGCTTGGTCACTGCCGGCCATCCTTCTCGCCGTCGCTGGAGCTGGATCCACTACTAACGCGGCAGCTTAGGACCTGCACGGTGTTGGCGTGAAAATTAGTGAACCTTCCTTAGGTTCACCTCCGAACCTCTGCGATCAATTTGAAAACAAGTTCATTTGATTAACTAAAGAGATTTGGAGGTGAACTAAGTTTCACTAGTTTTCACCCTAGCACGGCGTCGCTTAGATCCAAGGAAGGAGATGAGATGATCAGTATACTATAGAGATTGTCAATGGACCTCCGACATCAACTCGCCTACCCATGTCGTTGTTTGTTAATTATCATCCTCTGATTACTATAGTTGTTCACGTCATGTGCCTCCTGTTTTCTTTTAGTTCTTTTATCACCTATATACCTCGAGATCTACGTGAGCATGTAGCTCTTCCGCGGGAGCTTATACTTAGATAGCCCAGGGTGAAAATGGCAACGGGTACACCGTCCGCCGATGCTGCCCACGTTCGCCCGTACCTGCAGCGTACATTTCTTACCCACGGCGGGTATCAATCCATGCCCGCGTCCGTTACCCCATAGATAATTTATTTCCGCAGGCATACCCGCGTGCCCGAAAATAACAAGGCTAGCAGAGAACAGTCACCATTGGGACTCGGGAGCAGCAGGCTCGCCGAGACGCCGGTCCGCCGGAGGAGGAAGGACGAAGGGCAGCAACCAGCTGTGGATCTGGAGAAGAGGAGAAGAGAGGGTGGCGGACTGGCGGCCGGCTGAGTGGCGGCTGGGTATGGGAAACCCTAGTCTCATAGCTTGTTTATATATGTGCACATCGTCACATGTTAGGTTATGCTAGCAGGTACGTGGGTATTCGTGTACGGGCGAGGTTTTTTGCTACCCATTTTTAATTTGTTCACGAATTTATAATCATATCATCATCCGTATTCACAGATATATATTGATATCTAAACTCGTAATAATTGGGTCGGATACCCATGGGTACGTGGATAAGCGAGGGGAGAGAAGCCGGAGGGGTATGGGAACCGGAGCTGCTGGAAAGTAGGCTGAGAGCCGACGAATCACGATCGAATGAACGTAGTCTGCAGGGTTACACCGTAGTTTCTACAGTGTTGCTTTCTATGAAAACACAGGTCTTATAGATTAAGAAAAAAAACCTTAGAAATTCTAGAAAATAAAGCAAATATCCAGCCGTCAGATGCTAGAAAACGACTCTCTCCATCCCAATAGAAGATAAGTTTTGTTGATTATAATTTTGATCAATAATTTATATAAATTATATATTATAAAAATACTTTTTATGATGAATCTAAAAATATAAATCTTATGTTGATTAAGTAAATCAAATTTATAGAAATGATTAGTTAAAGCCATATTCAATAAAACCTAGAATAAGCTTACGAGGGAGTAATAGCCACTGGAAATATTGATAAAGTATATAAAAATAAACAATTACATTGAATGTTAAGGTAAAATACAGATATAAAGGAGTCTATATAACAGTTACAAACCATAAACAAAACTCATATCAAATATTATACATATAAACACAAACGAAAATTTATATTACAAATTATTAAATTATTATTCTAATTTTGTGTATATGTCAAAATATATGTCCCCCCCCCCCCACCCAACTCGCCTCCTCCAATGAAGGCAGCGGCAAGGGCCGCTATATATATATATATATAGAAAACAAGGACAGCTAGAAAAGGATGACCATGACAAGGATTATGGATTATATTTAGAATCTTAGAATGGTAAGTAAATTGGAACGTACAGATGGAGTGATTTTGCTGCTGCATTGTTGGTCAAATGTGCGGTTCTAAGACTACGAAAATGATTGGGTGTGAGTTACTGGTTTTATTTTATTTTTTTTTTGGATGCGTCAAAAATCCAATACTGCAGTACGGAATGTGCGTTTATCACACAGAAGATGCATCTGCTGATTGGACATGCAAACGTCTAAATAAGTTGGTTTCAAGGTTTAGAGACCAATTTGGCCTGCATAGAAAGAGGGATGAATTCTTCTATTTTGGCGTTTGAAACCAAGATCTGTGTCTTCAGTTCAAATGAAAAAAAAAAACTGAGTTTTTGACCTTGACAATTGGCAATTCTGGTATGATGATAGCGGTCGGGGGAAGTGATTGTATTTTCAGTTCCGACAGTTCTTGAAGTAGATTGGATAAGAAATATTGCACTAACAATATCGCCGCGTGGGGTTTGACGTACGGCGAGGTGGTGGCCATGGTGAGAAAGCGCATGGCGCTCGACATATTTGGGAGATGCAGTTTCCAGCGTCAACTTTTAAACGACAGGACTCGCTCAACAGCTGGGGTTTACTTACATCGTCAGCGATTAGTCGAACATCTGGACCGGCAGACTGCATGACGATTGACGGTCTTGCTCTGCTGTGTGTTAATGGTGAAAATTGACGATCGCTTGGCAACAGTCTGTCTTGTCCGCCACGTCGAGTTTCCACTGCACAAAAGTCATGTACCAAGCCGCCGTTTCTGACCACTTCCTGCACCTCGAGCTCATATTACTCGTCCACGCTATATCTGTATATGTATAAAGTCATGGTCTTCCACTCTGCCTGTCCTCTTACTAGTCTGCCTCTGCTTATCTATTCTTCCTTCCTGTTTTTGCCTCCACATAGCACTACTGAAATGAGCCAGGACTTGGACGAGATCTTATACAAGCTGAAGCTGTGGCTGCAGAGAGTGCCAGGGTTCGAGACGGGCCAAGGTCAGCTGCAGGCAGCCATGGTGAGCGAAACTCTCGACTCTACCAGCTGCCCGGTGTTTCGCCTTCTACTATTCTTGTTCCTCACCATGTCGGCCATGGCCGCCCCCGAGCGATCGCCACCGCAAGGCAAACTGAGCAAGACACAGGCCGGCATCCTGCGAGACATCTCAACCTTGGTGAGCTGCGACATGGCTTCGACGTCCGTCACCGCGAGCTGGAACGGCAGCTCAAACCCGTGCCAATGGAACGGATTCAGCTGCTCCACCACTCCCGGCTCGAACTCGAGGTCCAGGACCGCGGTCGTCACCCGTCTCTCCTTCTCAGGATTCGGCCTCTCCGACGCCGCGATCCTCGCCGCCATATGCCGTGTCGGTACTCTGCGGCACCTCGATCTGTCCAAGAACTTCTTCACCGAGTTGCCAGGGCAGGTTTCTCCATGCCCCATGAAGGGCAGTTTGCGAGCGCTGAATCTCAGCGAGAACAAGCTGGCTGGTGGTCAAGGCATCGGTTTCTCCGGTTTTCCCAAGCTCGAGGTACTGGATCTGTCCTTCAACGCGTTACGCGGTAACAACATAAGCGCCAAACTGATTGATCTGCCGAGTTTGAGGATCTTGAACCTTGGATCCAACGGCCTCGAAGGCTCTGTTCCAACAACCATGGCTCCGTCTCTGGAAGAGCTGCGCTTGTCTGGTAATCGGTTCAGCGGTCACATGCCGACGGCGTTGTTCAGGTACACCAATCTCACTCTCCTGGACCTCAGCCAGAACAATCTGACAGGTGAGATCCCAGATGAGTTCTCGAGCTTCGCCAGACTAAGCACTCTGATCCTTTCAGGTAACAACCTGACTGGGGCTATACCAAGGACCTTGTTGAACCTCACCGCACTGTCACGTTTTGCCTGCAACCAGAACAGACTTCACGGTCCGATTCTGAAAGGGATTACGAAGAACGTAAGGATGCTGGATCTGAGTTACAACCGCCTCAGCGGGGAGATTCCCTCTGATTTTCTCTCGCCTGATAATTTGGAGGCAGTGGATCTCACTGGCAATAAGCTTCAAGGGCACATTCCCAGAAACTTCTCACGGAGGCTTCACCACCTGATGCTTGGTAGAAACTTGCTCGATGGAAGAGTACCAGAGACGATCAGTGATGCCATGACCTTAGCTTATCTGGATTTGAATGGCAATCAGCTTGTGGGTTCCATACCATGGCAGCTCGGCGGATGCAGGAACTTGGCACTCCTGGACTTGTCTTCAAACAAGCTGCAGGGTGATGTACCTGATGAGCTGGGAGACCTTCAGAAGCTGGTGATGATGAAGCTCCAAATGAACAATCTTAGTGGACACATCCCCAACTCATTGTCCAATTTGAAAAATCTGGAAGTACTTTTCCTTGCTCAGAATTCACTTACTGGAGACATACCTCCCGAAGCTGTTCAGTTGCCGAAGCTCTGCTTTGTGAGTTTTCATGGCAACAAGCTCAGTGGATCGATTCCCTCCCCGATCAGCTCGCCGCAGTTTCTGCTAACTCTTGATCTTGGGGACAATGAGCTCACAGGAACAATTCCCTTAAGCATTGGAACATTGAGTAACTTGGAATTTCTTGATCTTTCACACAACAAGATATCAGGTCAGGTACCGTTCTCATTCGCACACCTTCAACGACTAACATACTTGTTGCTATCCCACAATGAGCTCTCTGGAGTCCTACCTGTCTTGCCTAGAGGGGTGGATGTTGATATAACCGGAAATCCAGCCCTCACATATGGCACGGAATATGACAGTAATCCTGACAATATGACAGGCAACAAATATGATATCATCAGGTCACCTATATGGGCTGGAGCTGTTTCTTTTTTAGTTGCCTTCATAATCACCTTCTACAATGGCATCAGGAAATAATAATAATCACTCAAAGGAGCCATTGATGTGGCGTCTGTCACATTACAGTTGCATCCACTGGAACAGATACCTCAGCAGTCAGCAGTTACTGGCTTATTGTGACTCATTTTCAACTCCTCGGTTCCCTGTAAATTAGTTTTCACATAAGCGATCGGTGTCTGCATACAAGGCTCTTGGATTGGGTATAGCTTACGATGTGGAATAACTAAAAAAACTATCATTTTTTTCTATTTCTCTTTTTTTTTTGGCCAAAAGATGACTCATTTGAGGTATCGTTTCTTCAGTAGCCATTTCCATTTTGTACAATAATGGAAACTTACAATATATGGCAAACATTTAGATTTAAAATATAAGAAATGCATGTTTGTACCTCCTCTAGCTTTTGATCGAACATTTAAATTTAAAATATAAGAAATGCATGTTTATACCTCCTCTAGCTTTTGATCGAACTTTTAAACAGTAGCTTGAGGGTAATGGTCTGGTAAATTTCGTGTCTAACCACTGTAGCATACATCTTAGGAGGATTAAATACATTTTCAGTAGTGTTGGAGCCATATGCTGCCACCAAATTTTGCTTGGTTGGGCCAAAGAGTAGTAGGAAAACGAAACCTGGAGTTTCTGGGTTCGGAGGAACCTTTTAATCCATAATCACGGGCAAATGCATAAATGTATTCCTGAAAGAGAAGTGGGTAAATGAAGTATTGCTGATGAGATTTCTGTTTTTTTTTAATGCCCTTCCAATTTTTCCATTTTTATTTCTGTTGAAATCTTTTCTCTGGGTCTAGGAGTGTAGATCCGAGAGTTTCCGCGTCGGGATTAGATCTGTGGTTCGGAGGTGGTCAATACCTTCGGATCCGGTCGCCGGAGTCGAGGAAGACGATCCGGCCATCTGCTCTTTGTCGGTGCGGTCCTCTGCGTTTGGGCAGCGTCGGTCGGTGAAGAGGGCAGTGGCGTTGGAGTCACGGCGACGTCGTCGATCTCTCGGTGGCGGCGGTCGTCGTGGCGGTGGCGCTTCCCGTCGGCACAGCGCTCCCTCACAGCTCGGGTTT
>BCLG01000367.1:184549-210221 GCA_001602295.1 Zoysia matrella | reverse complement strand
AATGTACAGGCGCGGCCTCATTTTTAGCACGAATTTGTAGTTATTCCTTATTTCTAGGGAGCTATACATACATGTACATTTTATATACTGCTGGTATAAGAGTTGGTGTTTGATTTTTTATCATCTCATGGGCTTGGCAGTGTGAATTTTATATGACTTGGACTCTGGTTATTGACAGCTGGCCCCACATAGACAGAAAGTCAGAAAACAGTGTGATGTATATTTGAAACTGTGCATAAGAAGTATCATATAATACAGTTGGATTTTCTTACGTGCCTTTTTTTCTCAATTGTGTATCACTCACACACACACCCCATAGACACACAGGACGCGCACACACACCAAAGACACATAGACACACACACACACACGCATGCACGCACGCGCAACATGGCACATGACACACAAGATACTGACCGAAACGCAGGCCATATCAGTATATATTGAGCGATTCTTGTATAAACATACTGTTTCTATTGTGGATTCTTCCAAAACAATTTGTATTCACAGGTCGTGGGAAGTGGTTCTTAAATGAAGTGGTTTACTCATGCATGTTACACAAACTTTACAGTATTCTGTTATGTGGTTGTTTGAAGAGGTATGTCACTTACCGAAAAATATGTTATGCTCACGTGCATGGTTTTCTTTGAAGGCGTCCGGTAGTTAATTTGTAATTCAACACAGAGGGAGTAACGTGAAATATCATAAATTATAGAAATTCAGTATCCTTATCAAACTGGTAGTAGAAATATTAGAATAACTGTGACACTAAAGTTCAGCTAGTTTCGAATTATGGCCTCCAAGCAGCTTTATCAGGTGAATTATAAGTTTTTTTCCTTTAAGATATAACTCTCATCTGCATTTGACTCTAGATAGGTAATACTTCTTTTGATTTTAAAATATTGATACTGTTTACTTCTAACATCAACTTTGACCATTCATCTTATTTTAAAAAAAATTTAAATATGTAAAATTATTAATCGTGTTTCAAATACTACTAATGATAAAGCAAAATATAATAAAATAAATTATATTTATTATACTTTTTTAATAGAACAAATTTTTAAAGTTGGTGTAATTAGTCAACATGTCTTTTAAAACCGGGTAGAGTACCTTAATACCAAGAGTTCTTCCCCAATGGACATAGACAATACATCGTTGAAGGGAGTGGACCATCAGATAAGCGGAAGAGTATGTCACTTTGAGCTTATCTTTGTAGCGTGAAACAGGCTAGGAACGATTGGTCAAAAGTCACTTCAAATACAAAATATAAATATTGAATGAAATTTGATCGAACTGTTAGAGTAAACCGGTAATTTTTTTCGGTTTATTGATCGATTTATCGACCGTTTTCTAATTTCATCGGTTTTGAACTTTTAAAATTTGAAACCGAATGGTTCTTTCGGCTGGTAGACCGGTTTTTAAATTCTAAATTTTTGAACAGAAAATCAACGTACAGAGGAAACCGGACTGGGCCCAGCTTCATAAAAAAAATAATTTTCAAAAGTTTAGTGAACCATGCTTTTGCAGTCAATATAGAAATGTCCTTTCCGTGTGCTAAGAGGCGCTGTGTTTTGGACACGATGAAGCACACGCGAGGAGCACACACCGCGGCTATATAAACGACCTCGCGGCTACACCGGCTTCGTTCCCGCGGCCAAGCACACGCGTCCACCACCACCACCCTCCCTGTCGACTCCGGCACGATGACGCGCCCTCGCGCCGCGGCCGTCTTCCTCCTCGCCCTCCTTGCGACCGTCGCTACCGCCACGGCCGGCAGCAGCAGGGAGAAGCGCGCCGCCGGCGTATACATCGTGACTGTGAGGCCACCGGCCACCGGCGTCAACACTGAGTGGTACCAGATGCACATCCTCGCCGCCGCGCTCGGCAGGTAAGTGCCAGACCACGGCATCAAGTAACCATTTCGTCATTGCTCTGCTCTGTTCCGTTGCCTGACAGAGTCCGTTCTTGATTGTGTTGTGGCTTTGGTCCCCCTGATTCGCCAATCGCAAGCGAGGAGAGGGCGAGGCAAGCGCTGCTCTACAGCTACAAGACGGCGACGAGCGGGTTCGCGGCGAAGCTCACGCCGGCGCAGCTCGCCGCGTTGCGGAGTGGGTTTTTCGATGAGCTCCTGATGCTTCTGACTCGTTACAGCTGATTTGCGATTCTTGCATGCTGATTTCTCGTCTGAATTCTTTCTTTTTCGGCGAGGACGCGGGCCTCGGATAGCGTGTAGCAGAATCTCCGGCGACATGGTTTGCATTGATTCGTCTAGCGAGCGGAGTAGTAGTTCGCTTGATTACCCGTAAACTCCCACATGGTCTTCACATGATCCTGTCAATCCTTGCTTGACAGTTAACAATCTGCCATAAAAAAAATTAACAAAGCATTTGAGAATTTGAGACCAATTTGCAAAGTTTAGTCAATAGGGTAGCAAGGGAAGAATCCTTTTGCCAGTACCGAGGTCAACGTAAGGCGTGAACCCCTTTAGTCGTCGGTGTACCTCTGCTGAGGCTGACTTGGGCAAACGAGTACTTCTTCCGTGCAAGTTCCTATGGTTTCGAATTTCAACTGATGGAACGTGTAAATTTGAGTAAGAAGCCACGCGTATATTGTCCCTGCAAGTTCCTCATTTATCCTTATACGAAAAAAAAAAGGTCAAGCAAAATTTTGGTTTACGGTTCTGTCAGTCAACGCGAGATGTAAAAAATAAGGTAGGGCGCGCCACAAAGACCTGTAGCTTACAATATCCTGCAGCATTTGGCTTGGACATATGCTGGCTGCAATATGTTTGGAACACAGGAAACTTTCTTTCGAGGCCTTCAAAAATCTAAAGAGTTTATTGTGTTCCTACAAAATTGATGCTAGTTTTGCACCTAATTTTCTCTCTCATTTTTTGGGCAGAGCATCCTGACGTTCTCCAGGCGCTGCCTGACGTTAAGTACTCCCTTCACGGTGACAGCAGTAACATCAACCTCAACAACTGATCCGCGCTTCAGGGGCTTCACAAAGATTCATAATTCTGCATTGCTCCTTCATCATTCATGTATTATGATTGTTATTGCGCGTGCGAAGAAGTGCGTACTCCTTGTGCGCGTGTAAGGTGTGTATGACAGTAGAGAGCAAGGTACACTGTCAGAATGTAGCGTCGTTCTTCCTTTGTCTTCTCTAGCTTCTCTGTGCGTGCCGCAGAGTATATAGCCAGCAATTCGCAGCAAAAAAAAAAAAAGAGTGTAAAGCCACTGTATTCCAAATGCTGAATTTGGACATTGTAACTCCAGCCATTGTTTTTTTAAGGTGAAAGAAGATTTAGATTAATTTATAGATGAGTGTATTATCAAATTACAAGCAGTCTGAATTGCTCCATAAAACTAATACATCTAAGCATACTCAAATATTGCTCTTTATCTTCAATGTACTCATACATCAAGTAGATTCAAATCTCAATTCTAAACATGTACGAAGATGACCGCGTAGTCAAACACAATAAATAATCTGAGAATAGATGTCCAAAGATCAGCGACCAACATTCCTGTAGGCAAAATCGAAATCGATTTTGTTTTTTTTTTCCTTCTTTCTTGTGTCACTGAAGAAGAAGAAAAGCTAAGACTAATCTTCCCGACTCTCAAATCGAAATCGAAATCGAAATCGATTTTAGAGGAAGATTTTTACTCACATCGTGGCTGGATCTAACCACAATAAAACAAAGAAAAGGTTGGAGAAATTTATTCCACAGCAAACAACATCATCCCCGCCTTGATGCCATCGTCTAGGAACCTAATTCTCCAAACCATTGTTCTAGCATGAAGGGCAACGACACTAGATCAAACAAATACATCTCAGTTTTCCTCTGGCCAGCCCCGGTTGTTGACGTAAACTTTGCCAACAGCTGATCGCAGCAGCGTAAAGAACACAGCCCAGCTTATACTAAAAACATCGGGACCAGCAGAACAAAGCTACGCTCAAGACAGTGCCACATACTGTATGCTAGCAGTGGTTTATCATCTATCTGGTCCGGCACGCGCGTCGGTTGAACCGATCCACTTCGCCGCCGCCCTATACCACCAACCGCGACGACGACCACGCCGCGTGTGGCTACGAGCGGTAAGGCGGCCTACCAATTGTACATTGCGCCGGCGCTCAACGACGTCAGAGGCGGCTCTGTTTTCGTCAGGAGCCGTCCGATAACCTTACTGTTCCTCATGGATTTTGTTGTTCTTTGACGGAAAGGCGTGGCGTTGTTTTATCTTGAAATGAAATCGCTGTCTGCCTGTCTTTATTATTGTGTCCATAAGGTAAGACCATATACTGAAATTTCAGTTGGGGGACGGAGCAAGATAACATATCCATGCAGGTTTTGTTTGGATTGGGGTTTTATTAGAGCAGAGTAGCAGCCGACCAGTTTTTAAAACAGAGTCCAATATAGTCACCGTCTCCGCTTCTTTCGGTCGCACGCGCGCGGCAAACAGAACTTGAGGCTATGTCAGCGGTACGGGAAAGCAGGACGAAATGGTACCTAATTTTGCTGCAAAGTTGCAGTGGCACGCATTGCCTCTCTGTAGTCTGTGCTGTGAGTACTATTCCCGTTCTTTCAAAACTCTCTCCGTTACAAAATATAAATATTTCTAAATTTAGTCAATATCAAATTTATATCACTTTGATCACTAATAATATATAATCGATAATGTTTTATCATAAAAATTATATTTTTTGAATTTATCATTAAATAAATTTTCATAAAAAAATATATTTTTATATTAAAAATTATTTAATTTTTTAAATATTATTGGTAGAAGTTAAAAAAAATTTATCTTATTCAAACATAGAAATACTTATATTTTGAAATGGATGCAGTATATCATTATAGCATTCAAATTTTATACCGTAAAATATGTCATGCTCGCTCCCAAAACTCTCTCTTTCCTTTTAAACCTTTTTTTTACACACTCTTTACTTTTTCATCTTTAATCTTCATGCTCAACTACTAAAACGGCCTTCGGGGATGGAGCAAGTACTTTTTTTTATAACTGTCCTTTGAGTACCTGATACTGCAAGGAAAGGAAAAGTGAACCAAGGTGCTTTTCAGTGTCATATGAATTGTGTAGCACGCGTCAACGGAAGCAAAAAGCCTGGCCGGACATGCATGTATGCACCAGCGTTTTGGTGTGGTTGGAGATGGGCATACTAATTCATGACGTATGACTGGATGAATTATACACACTCGTGTGATGTATGTCAGGAAGAAAAAAGAATTATGCAGGATAAAGATTGTAGATAATATATTTAAGGATATGTGCAACACACAATACTTAAAAAAGTGCTTTAAATAAGACGAAAGGTTAAAACTGATGTTAGAAGTTAATGAAGTCAGTATTTTAAAATTAGAGAAAACGGTACAAACCTAAGTGTTGATCAGTTTTGATTCGCTTTGGATTCTTGGACACAGTTACCAAACACAATCTTATATGTTGAGGACAAGGTCATATAATAGCGACGGGAGTTTTGTGACATGAAGAGGTATGTTTAGATGGAAGAAACAATTTACTTCATTCGCTCTTCAGCAGATGATGTTGCTTAGTTCAAATTTTCATGAAAATCAAGTTTTTGTTACTCGTTCAAGTGGTGTATATAGGCAATGCCGGTACACACATGGAAAGTCAAATTAAGTACTCTCTTCATTCTAAAATATTTATTTTTGAGTTTAATTGAACCTTAATTTGAACAATAGTTTTATAAACTTGAGCACTTCGGCAACATAAAAATTATAGAACAAATACATTTCTCATAATGAATATAAAAGTAAAAGTTTCAGTTAATGAATTGACTAAATTTATAGTACTCTATCCGTTCTAAAATATAAGTATTTTTAGTTTTGATAAAGTCAAAATGTTTTAACATTTACTAATAATTTCAAGATGAATTCAAAAATATAATTTTTTATATAATAAAATATTATTAATTATATTATTAATAGTCAAAGTGATAAAAGTTTAACTTTGACTCAATCTAGAAATATTTATACTTTGGAACAGATCGAGTAGTTACTAGTAGATGCACATTTAACAAACACAAAATATAATTTTTTTTAGAAAAAGGAGTAAGCAGCAAAAAAATCTTTTTGAGAAAGAGGTAGTAACACGTACTACCTCCATTCTAAAATATAATTATTTTTAAATTTAAATAAGATCAAATTTTTTTAACTTTTACTAATAGTATTGAAAAAATACATAATTTTTAATATAAAAAAATATTTTTTATAAAAGCTTATTTGATGATGAATCTAAAAAATATAATTTTTATATGATAAAAAATTATTAATTTTACATTTTAATGGTCAAAGTGATAATAATTTGATTTTGATTAAATAGAAATGATATGATGGAGGGAGTAAGATCGTAGAAAGTAGAATTACGAAACGTGTCTCCCAGAAATAATAATAAAAAGAAAAAAGGTCGCGCGAAATGCCACGTGGCGTAGACAGCCGTTGACGAATCTTCGACCGCGCCGACGCGTCTCCCGGACCTCCCGGTCAGGTGTCGTGCACCTCGTGGCAGTGCCGGTTGCGCAGCACCCTGCCAAACTCCACGCGTTTGGCGTGCGCCATCAGCCAACCCAAGCATCCGGACCGCAGGCGCCGCTGCTCCGCTCACGAGCGCTCGCTTCCTCCTCCTCCCGCAGTGGGGGGTGCGAGTCTCGCGGGGCCAGGCCGGGCGGGGCGCGGCGATGCTCGCGTGGAAGGAGAAGGTGGCGGACAGGCTCGCCCGCCTGTTCGCAGATTCCCCGCCCACCCCTGCCGCCGCCCCCATCGAGGCGCCGGAGGTGAGATCTGCCTCCCCACCCCATTGCCTAGCGCCTCCTCACGCTCGCATTGTTCCGGGCCCGATCTCTGCCTAGTTTACGCTTCCTATTTCTGTGTGGATCCGTTGGTTGGTGGTGCGAAGTAATCGAGATCACGCGGCCGCGCTGCTTATTCCCGTGGTAAGATCGATTTTTCTCTTCGTCTCTAGGATCTTGCCCAAGCTGTGGGCAGTTGAACTAATGGACGGTCGATTTCCTGGCCCTGTGTTTGGTCCGCCGTCTGCGTTTGGGTTTGCTTGACAAAAACGGACGGCTGAAGCCTTACTCCCGGGATAGTTATTGGCTGACAGCTGTATTTTACTTGATTCGAACAAGAGGATCATGTGCTGCTTTGGGGGATCTGTAATGCTGTGCTCCATAAGACCGTGGGGATCAAGTTTTCAAGAGACGACTTCTCATATGTGGTTGTTGCCCCAGGCTTGTGCAGGCTTGTGAATTGTGAGAAATAGTGACATCGATAAGTTGTATTTATATGCATTGCCTCGTATATACTGTGATGATGACGAATATTTGTAGGTAATGTAAGTTAAAGCCTAGCTCGTTACTCTTAGCACATGTTCAGTGAACTGAGAATTTGTTTGACATCAGACCCCTAGCTTTATATGTATTATAAACCAAATATCTGAAATTTTTTAGGGTTATTTTTTTCTTTTTTCTTTCTTTTTTGATAAAAGCCAATCCTCATTAAATTGATGCTACATGTTAAATTTGAGATTGTTTCTATGGAAAATTGCTTATCGTTTAAGTTAAGCTTGTTTTATGTGCCCTGTGTTTTAGACGATACCTCTTGCTTTTGAACAATGAAAATTGCTCTGGCCTTGGTAGCCAACTATACATAATAAATCTGTTGCACACTATACTTGAACAGTAGGACTTGATAAAGTTTCTTAAGGAACGCAAAAAAAAAAAGGTAGCTTTAATTGATTTAAGTAGTTTGTAGATGTTGTATCTTGGTCAATTATGATGTCTTGGTGATAAACATTGCATTCCAGACTAAATCAAATAGCCTTGGCTCAATGTTTTGTCGATTCAAAATGCCTTTTGTTCTTGAATCACCAATGGCTTTCCATGGCCAGAATCTACTTGCACCTATAGTTTCAGCACCATGTAGAGTTGTGCAAAACTAGTTTGAGAAAACATTGCATTATTGCTTCATGATGATTGATGTTGATGTGTTTTTTTAATATCATTAGTGTGCAGATGCTGCTGAATTTTTTATTAACTAGCGATCTATTTTACAATGTCAGATGATGATGATTTTTCTGTTAACTAGTGATCTATTTCCCTATTTGGATTTGAATTGTTCATCTTTTGTGGCCTTCTCTTGGGATGTTACAATAACAAGCAGTTTTTCAGGCAATACGCTTCCCAGCGGATCATTTTACTTCCCCCCAAAAAGCATCTGTATCATCTTATGTGTTGTCCTTTCTACCAACGTCAAACTTGGGACATGAGAGGAATTCACCTTGTTCAGAAACATTGAGACCATTACCTCCTGAATCGCTTACTAAGCAATGGAAGAGGAATGGTTTCACATGTCAAGATCCACCGCTCGAATTTAGTGATGAATCTGGTTCTGAAAGCGAGAGAGATGAAAGGAATGGGGATTTTAGTAACAGCCAGATCCTACAGTCATTCAGATCCATCGACAACTCAAATGGAAGTGCGGAAACATCAACTTCAGACTGTGCTGGCAGTATTCATTATCTCACTGAAAAGTCAATATTTATATCTCCAAAACTGTTTGCATTCTTTCAATCTTCTCTCCCTGGAACCTTAAAGGGATGCCACTGGATATTGCTCTACAGGTAAACTATTAATCAGCATGTTACTCCCTCCGTTCTTAAATTGATGTCTCTGTTGACTTCAAACATCAACTTTGACCACTCATTTTATTCAAATTTTTTTGATAAATATCATATATTTTGTTATAATTTATTTTATTATTAGAGCTATTTGAATTACAACTTCAAATTTTACACATTTAAACAATATTTTTGAATGATACGAGTGGTCAAAGTTGAACTTTGAAGTCAACAGCGACATCAATTTAAGAACGGAGGGAGTATGTTTTACAGTTAGTTTGTTATCTGAAAATGATTTACTTGTGTTTATCTTTATAATTCCTTCTTTTTTTTAACAAATGAAGTGCAGTACCTGGAAGCATGGGATATCTCTTAGAACACTTCTACGTAAAAGTGAGAGTATTCAGGGTCCATGTCTATTGGTATGTCAAACAAAGTTTTCTTTGAATTTTAAGGTCTTCTACTTGTTTACACTTCTATATGAAATTAAGGTCCCTATTTAGTTTTTCAAAACTAGGCTTTAGTCTGAATATGGTTCCCTGTTTTTAATTAGATTGTTGGAGATATGCAAGGGGCAGTGTTTGGTGGCTTATTGAACAGCCCTTTGCGGCCTACAGAGAAACGGAAATACCAGGTCAGCCATAGAGAAACTGCACATTCTACTTGCTCATATGAGCACAAGTCATGATCTAATTTTTTATTGAGCAGGGAACAAACCAGACATTTGTGTTCACGACAATTTATGGTGAACCTAGACTTTTCAGACCAACTGGTGAGTATTTTTGTGAAACAAAACATTTGATATGACAAGATGATAGATTTGTGGTCATCATGAAAGAATATTGATGGATTGCGACCAGCAGCCAAAATTTGTTTGAATTGTTTTACAAATGCCTAGGCTTTTCCATTTGTGTGGGATATATGTTTCAGCATTAGTTTTATCTGGCCAGTTCCTCAGCATTTTGCCCTGTACCTCTCTACTATAACCACTGGTTTCTCAGAGAAGTGTGCTAACATGATCTTTTAGCATTATTATTTTTTATGCTCAAATAATTCCTTGGTTTTTAGCGTTAGTAAATGATGGTGGATTAGTGCATATGGAAATTATACCAAACACATTGCTTTATAATATAATAACTCGTTCCTGTTTAATGAAATTTCTATATGCCTTCATCCATTTTCATAATTGTTCTTGAGCTGTTCATTGATAAGAAAATTGAACTTATGCTTGCTGGTTCAAAAAACGTTTACATGAACGCATATCCAGGTGCCAACAGATATTACTATCTGTGTATGAATGATGCTCTGGCATTTGGAGGTGGTGGAAACTTTGCACTTCGTGTTGATGAAGATTTGTAAGTTTCCTATGTCGTTTGAACATTTTCTCAGTTTGTGAATATAGTATCAATACAGTACCTACATTCTTGTTGAATAGGTTACATGGAAGCAGCGGATCATGTGAGACATTTGGAAACTCATGCCTGGCCCATACTCCAGAGTTTGAACTAAAGAATGTTGAGGTAATATGTTTTTTTCGGTAGCATAAAGCTTGTTTTGTATGTTCATATCAGCATGCAATTTGGACCTTTTGAATATAAAATGGGTGAACAACAGGCAGTTGAAAAGTGGCTTATTTTATTAAAATATTTTGAGTTTCATGCTGATAAAATTGTCTCTTTTGGCCTTCAGATTGTTATCATATTGAGTGTGTACAATCTTCTATTGTAAAATTTTCCTGTGTTGTTTTGGTCTGGTCTATGTAGGTATTTGAAGATGTTATTGGTTATATATAGATAGAGTTTTAAGTTATGCTCACTTTTTTCAATGATATAAATTTATGTGTACATAAAGTTCTTGGGCACCCCAGTTTATTTGACCTACATAGGTGGGTAGGAAGCTGGATGGTATTGGCGATGCCATATTTTGCAATTTTGTCTTCCATATTTTCAAATTAGTAAAATGTTATGGAACAAACTACTTACATATTGAACTGCTGAAGTTGAAATGAATTGTGGAGTAATGGAACAGAACAGCATCATATTCTCATTTGTCTTGTTTTGTGAGAATTCGGATAGTGACTAGTATTCAGTTGAAAACACATTGTTTTGAATCGAATGCAAAATGTCGAATAATTCCTAGCTATTTTGTTTTCCCACATGCATTTTCCATATTGGTAAAATTATTATGGGCATATGCCATACTGACATTTCCTTTTGTACAGCTGTGGAGTTTCAGCCATTCATGGAGTCGCTCTTGTAGCTGATTTTAGCTGCTCATATTATGTATACATACCCGTGTTTATTTATTAAGTGTGCCTATTCTTAATATTCTTATTATCCTTTCCTTCATTAAATCAATCCATTATTCCTTTGTTTGTATAAGTGATTCCTTCCCAGAACAGCAGTTCTGAATCTGAGGTACCAGCAGTAAGATTCCACCGCGAAGGGCGTCGTGTGCCTGAAAGGCGTGAGGGCTATGACTAAAGTGAGATTGATTGTGAAGATAAGACTGTCCAGGATATTGAGCTTAAATTATGACTGATATGTCATATTAGTTCAAAGTTAGGGATTGTCATTATAACACAGCAGACAATGACGAGGTCTGGTTTGTTAGATCCTGCAGTAAAAAAAAAAGATTTGTTTATGACTGATCCGTCATTTCTTGCTCTTTCAGCAAAGAAGATGCGATGCGAATAATATTCCATGACAGATTATATCGTTTTGACGTATCGTTTGAAGATGTTATTCGACAGGACTCCCATCAAAGTCATCCCGTTATTTTCGTAGCGTAAGCCACGGGTGGTCCCAGGATCGGGCCAAAGGTTAGCATAATTTGGGCGATATTGCCTTTTCTGTGTTTTTGGGCTGAAACTCAAGCACTCGCGATGGAGGACGAATTTACTCCTGTGGTTTGCTGTTGTGTCTGCAGGTTGAAGACTGCAGCCGGCCCATGTTTTACTGGGTTATACTACTGGTAAAGAACGATGGGTCTTTTGTTAAACTGGGTCACGACTCAGACCATGGTCTATGGGCCCGACCGCCGGACGATTAAAAAAAAAAAAAAGAGAGAACGTCCTTTCGAACGGATGCTTCAACTTCCCTCACTGCTTCTAGACCTCACCACAAATGCCCCTTTCAAAAACACATCGCGCATCGGGAGCCGTCCGCACCTGCTATCGGACGGGAGGGAACCGCGTCCGTCCGACAGGACGTCCTGCCAAAATCCGCTCATCCGGCGACCCGCCAAGCTTAAGACTCTCCCAAGACAAGAAAGAAATGCATGCACGTCTCACATTATTTTCCCTTGGCTTTTACTTTTCTCGGGAAATCGTTTTCGATTTTGTGAGAAACGTGAGGAGGAAAAATGGGCAGACAGAGACTTGGCAACCATCCGGCTGACTTTGTGCTGGCAGGCGGTAGCCATGTACAGTGGCGGATCCAGATCCGGTGCTGAAAGAGCTGCAGCACCAGTGGCCAGGCTGCGAAGCATTTCTATTTAATAATAGTTAAAAAAATTGTTTCACTCAGACTCAGCACTGATCTAAGTACCAGTCCAACACGGCAGCACGGGCCTAGCTCTATTCTTGATCCGCCACTGGTCATGTGGGTCTGTCTCCGTGTCGCCTCGGACGTGGTCATCGCGTGTCAGAAGATACCGCTGCCGCGCGCGGCGCCGCACGTGGCGACGTCGTCGCAACATACCATTCGCGGCTGACCGGCCGTGTGCGCCATCGTTGAGGCAACACCGCCGGAGACGCACGCCGAGTCGCCGAGCACGCGGTGGTTCGGTTAGTACTAAAGCACAGAGACGTGGCGGTGACAGTATAGGTTTAATTTTTTTATACACCGTCCAATATATTTATTTCTACAAAAATCATGGTTTTAAAAAGAGGTCTAAATTTTGAGAGACCTGGTCTCTTATAAATCATTGAAGACCCGGTTCTTCATGTGAACCCTAACTGCAAATTAGTTTTTCTTTTTTTCATATATTTAATTTGTAAGGTGATTTGCAATTGCGATTAGACATGTGTCATATGCAGAAACAAATCTTTCATGATTTACCAGGGACAATGTCTCTTATAATTTGTTTCCACGGGTGGATCCCTACGTGGATGATGAGCGGAAGGAAGAATCACCGGTATAATTTCTGTGGACCCCCATGTGATCTTGCGTCATCAAAGAGTTTCTTTTTGAATACTCCTAACAACAGATCAACAGGGTATCTGATCGTGATCTTCGTCTCGGTCAACAGTAATAGGTTAAAAGTAATGCTGGTAGGTAAGCTTGTAGAGTACTCGTACTAACTGGAGCAGGGCGCCTCTGACGCGTATTGGTCCTGGCCCCTGGGTCGCAGGTCGCGGTCTGGCTTTCGTCGCGCCAGGGATCTGCGCACAGTGCGCGAGTTGGTAAAATATCACTCTCTCTCCATTCGAATAATTATAAGTCAATTTAGAACTTAGAAATAAAAATTAAAGAGAAGTAAAAAAAAGTATGATGTATAAAATTTATTGAGAAAAAAAAATGTGTTAGAAAAATAGAAAACTGTATTGAAAAGTGAGAATAACATAAATTAAAAAATAAAATTTAAATGCTAAAATAATTTATAATTATGAAAATAGAGAATATATTTTATTATATTTTTTATCATTAAAAGATTTTAAAACACAACCAATAATTTTACATATTTAAATATATTATTTGAGTAAGATAAATGATAAAAATAATATAACAATTTAATAAACCAATATTTTAAACCAGACAGAGTATACGAGAAACCCGAAGAAAAAGGGAGACGACCTGGCAACCAGCTATAGCTTAGCAGGAGTAGTTTGCTCTGATACTTCTTCTGTCTCAAGTCTCAAAATATTGATACTTCTTTTGTCTCAAAATATAAATATTTTAAGTTTTGGTTACAATCAATTTTTTAACTTTGATTATTAATAATAAAAATTTTATAAATTTTTATTGCATATAAATTATATTACTAGATTTATTATAAAATAAGCTTTCATATTATATAATTTTTAATATTATTTTTTTAATTTTTTAAATATTATTAATCAAAGTTAAAACAATAATTTTGACTGAATTAAAAAATACATATATTTTAGGACCGAGATATTACTCCGTATCCACTTCAGAAGGGTCGTTGTCTCCGTCGAACGTGGTCACTCAATCATCGAGTGTTGCTAGGACAAGGCGCGCGCGGAGAAGATAGCGCCGCGTGGGTCTTGCCGAGCACGCGGTGGTTCGGTGTGTATAGATTGTCTATCTTTTTAGGAGTTTAGATTATTAATTAGATTATTCTTTTTATTTGTAATAAGATGAAATAATGAAGTATGGTGGTGTATATTGTTGAAATGGAGGGATGTCATAGTAAGTAATTTTGATGAAAAAGACATGGATATTGGGTCTTTTATAGCAAATAATATGAAATAATCTTTTTTGAGATAGATTATTATTATAATCTAAATATAAAATTATATAATTCAGATGAATAATCTATCTATTTATTTTTCAATTAAATTATTTAATCTAAATTATATAATTTAGGTGAATTATAATCTGATGAAACAAACAAGCTCTTAATCTAGTTCAAGTGTTCTTTGTAGACAGTCTCTAGCATATTAAGTTGTTTTTTAAATGTTATGGTACCACTAGTATGTTGAAAATTGAGTGCTAACTCTGTAGTTAGTATCGTGGGGTAGAAAAGTTAAAACTAATGACTGTCCAATTCAATCTACTTTTCGATTATTTGATCCTTACACCTACCAAACAAGTTCTTAGACAAAGTAAAAGAGTTCAATGCATCAATCCATCTGTATTACTCAAAGTTAAATAAAAAAAGTCTTCAACAACATAATACAAAAACTAGATGAGACAATCCCACATTTATATATTGAACCGGACGATCAAAATCCGTTTATATAGGATCCGTATTCTCTGCCTTACCCACTTCTACAGTAAATATCATACTTTCTTAATACTAACAACTCATTATAAAATCAACGCTCTATGATTTAAGATTTTTTTTAAAACTACATTAGTTTATTTGAATAACAAAATTAATGCGCCATAAAATTATTAATAATTAAATCCATCGTTAATTTTATGATGAATAGTTAAGAGTATAAATAGTTTGCATACAAGCAAGCGGATCCGGATGATGATTGATGAGCCCAAGAAAAATCGCTAGTGTGATTTCTGTAGAGCCCCATGTGGTCTTGCGTCATCAAAGAGTTTCTTTTTGAATAACAACAGATCAACAGGGTATTTGATCGTGATCTTCGTCTCGGTCAACAGTAATAGGTTTAAGTAATTCCGGTACGAAATAGGTAAGCTTGTAGAGTGATTTTTTCGTTTTTTAATTGATGTTGTTGTTGATTTTTAAATTTAATTTTAAATATTTGTTTTATTTAAAATTTTTTTGGAATGTATAAAATTTTAAGTTGTGTTTTAAATAACTTTAATGATAAATTAAATTATATTAAATATATAAAATTTATTAATTTTTTAACTCACAGGTCGTAGTCTGGCTTTCCTCGCGCCGTCCTTGCACCAGGGACCCGAGCACAGCGCGCGAGTCGCGGTAAAATATCATATAGAAAGAATATTTTATTTGGTCTTAAAAAGTCACCGCTTAGGCTTTTTTTTATTTTGAATTTTCTTATTCAAAACTAAAAATAATTTCAGTTTTAATTTGTTAAAACACTATCACATTTTTATATAAAAAATAGTATAATTTAAAAAAATTAACAATGTTACGATTTTATTTTAAAAAATAGTGCACCATCAAAATTATCACAAATATAATTTAAACTTGTGGTGGTTGATTTTTTAAGGGGTAAAATAGTCATTTAACCTCATATTTAACACCATTGGAGGTCTAAACTAACAGAAGGTTAAGAAAAAAATAAAAAAATAAAATCCTGTCCAGATAGAAAAGTTCAAAAAAAAAGTCAAAAAAGAAGCGGTGACTTTTTAAGAGCAAAAAAGAATTTTCTCAATATCATACCCTCTCCATTCATATAATTATAAGCCATTTTAGTACTTAAAAATAAAAATTAAAGAGAAGTGTAAAAGTATAATGTGCAAAAAAGAAGAAGAAAGAGACAGAAATAAAAATTTATCAAAAAAAATAAAGTGTGTTAGAAAAACAGAAAATAGTATTGTGAAGTGAGAATAATATAAATTGAGAAACAAAATTTAAATGCTAGAATAACTTATAATTATGAAAGTAGAGAATATATTTTATTATATTTTTTATCATTAAAAGATTTTAAAACACAACTAATAATTATTTTATGTAAATATATTATTTGAATAAAATGAATAGTAAAAAATAATGTAACAATTTAATAGATCGATATTTTAAACCCAGAAACGTGGAGAGGGAAAGGGCAGACGGACCTGGCAACCAGCTATAGGCTAGGCTAGGAGTAGTTTGTTCTGATACTCCGGATCCGCTTCAGGAGGGTCGGTGTCTCCTTGTCGTCGGACTTCACTTGGTCCCTCAATCATAGAGTGCTGCCGAGAAAAATAAAAGACAGAACGTCTGTCCGAGCGGACGCTCTTCGGCTGGCACTAATTTTCGAGTCTCACAACAAAGCCTCATACAAAAATATGTGGCGTCGACGCGTCGGATCGAATGACACGGAGCCGAGTCCTGCCGGACGGACGTTCAGCCAAAATCCACTTAGGAGCAAGGTTTCAGGTTTGATCTCGAAAACCTGTACCAGTTGATTGGTTTTTTGAAAAGTGAATTAAAAAATCGGATAAATTTAAAAATTAAATTTTTTATAGAAAATCGGTCTGTTTTACTAATTTATCGATCAGTTTTTTCGATTTTTTGATCGGTTTTTTTAATTTGAAATCAAATCTATTTGAGTGGTTTTTTATTGGTTTTTTTTTATCAGTCGGTTTGATCAGTTTTCGAATTTTTAAATTTTTTTAAATTTTAAATTTTTTTTAAAAAAATAGACCGACTTTTTAAACCACACCAGACTAATTTTTAACCAAAACTGTAAAAAGCCACCGATTTTCACCGATATTGTAGAGTGCTGCCAGAGAAGGGCGCGCGGAGACAGTACGGCGCGCGGCGCGTGTCGGCCTCGTCGCGGCCGCCCGCCCGTGTGCGTCCTCGTTGAGGCGATACTGACAGTGACGCGCTTGCGGCTTGCCGAGCACGCGATGGTTCGGTGTGTATATATTGTGCTTTTGGTTGACCACTAAGGTTGCTTGTGCTGGTGTTATTCATAATTTTTTAGATGACACCATCCGATATGTTTATTTCGTTGATTGAAGGGCTTGATCTAACTTTTGTTTCATTGGTGAGATGGATCAAGATCGAACATGATACTGTAGTTTTTGCCAAGTCAAGGAAAAATTAATTTATGACCACTTATAAAATATGATCTTGCCGTAATAAATAGTTATTTATAATAAAAAATGTTATTTATTATTAATTATGTAACTAACATGCACGCTTAGACATAGTAATATTACTCATAGTTAGATAAATACGTACATCCGTCTTTTAACCAATTAGATAGTAGAAAAACAAGATGAGACAATGACTCAACGGGGAGCGGGCCACCAAAACTGTCCACCCGAGGATCACGAGCCGACCGGTAGAATTTCTGGATCCCCGTCTGGTCTTCCGTCCGGTAACAGGATACCTTTATGTAATGCCAGTAGCCAAGCTTGCAAGCTCTACTAACCTGGAGCTGGGCGCCTCTGACGCGTCCTGCCGCCTGCGTCGCTGTCT
Organism: Zoysia matrella; assembly: GCA_001602295.1. Lineage (NCBI taxonomy): Eukaryota > Viridiplantae > Streptophyta > Magnoliopsida > Poales > Poaceae > Zoysia > Zoysia matrella. The sequence goes on along the minus strand of BCLG01000367.1, from coordinate 192,792 downwards.
CGCTTTGCTCGCGCCGTCCTTGCGCGAAGCTTTGCGGAAGCGCGCGCGTTCTGGTAATGGCGTTGACGGCGGCAGGGCCTCGCCTCGGCCATGGATTCGCTTGGTTCGAGGCGCTCTGCTCGTGCCGCCTCTTCCTCTTCGTCGTCCTTGCCGTCGCCGGCTCCGCACAGAGCCTGCTAGCCTTCGCCTCCGCCGGCTCCGGCTCCGGGAAGGTGGTGACGAGCCTCCCAGGTTACGACGGCCGCCTCCCTTTCTACCTCGAAACAGGGTGAACACCTGCACCCCTCTCGCCGCTCTGCTCTTACTTGCTCTTCTTCCAGTAACTTCAATTTGGACTCTTCATCACTCGTTCTGCTTTCGAACTGTAACTGGATCAACGGCGCCAGGTACGTCGAGGTGGACGAGGACAACGGCGCCGAGCTGTTCTACTACTTCGTCGAGTCGGAGTCCGTGTCCGACGACGCCGCCGACGCCCCATTCCTCCTCTGGCTCACCGGCGGCGACCGGTGCTCTGCCCTCAGCGGCCTGGCCTTCGAAATCGGTACTTTTCACCCTCCGTTGTGAGATCTTAATTAAAACCAATCTGAATTACTTTCAATATACATGATGGTGAATTGGTGATGATGACGATGAGCGCAGGTCCGGTCAGGTTCGTCCTAGAGCCCTACAACGGCACGCTTCCACGCCTTCACTACAACCAGAACTCCTGGTCAAAGGTCTCATCGTCCTTGTACCCCCATCATCTTCTTCTTTCGATATTACTATGTACCCTAGTACTCCCTCCGTTAAAAAATATAAGCATTTTTTAGTTTAGTCAGTTAAACTTTTATCACTTTGATCATTAATAATTAATATTTTATTATATAAAAATTATATTTTTTGAATTCATCATTCAATAAACTTTCATAAAAATTATACTTTTATATTATAAATTAAGTAATTTTCTAGATATTATTGGTAGAAGTTAAAAGATTTTGAACTTATCCAAACTTAGAAAATGCTTATATTTTAAAACGGAGGTAGTGCTATCTACAGACCAGAGAGTATCTGAATCATACAAGTTTCGTTATTACTCCGTTCGGTTTTTTATTACTGATGTTGATTAGTACTCCATATAACTATCATCAACCATTAAAAATTGAAGGGAGTAGAAACTAAAGAAAGATTAATGGCGTGTCTACATCTTTCTTTTTTTGCTTCAAGAATGCTTCTTAGTACACATTTCATTAATTAAGAGGGTAGCATGTCTATTCTGAATAGCCCGTGCATGATTGTATTGGTATTCAATCTTAAGCTTAGCAGTACAGTGGTGCTTGCCAATATAATGATTTGTCATGTTGCCCTTTTCCCTAACAGATTCTTGAATTATCATCTCATCCGCTTCCATTCTTTGCTCTCTGCTTTTATTTTTGTTCTAGATTCGTTACATTATTATTATTTCATGAGGTGTGTCTATTAGGTATTGACAAAAACTTTCCTGGAAACTGAAACGAATATCATCAAGTGACAAATAATTGTTGCAAAAAGATTCTGAAATATGGTGTTGGACTGTTGGGATAAGATTTAGATTTCAGAGTAAGAAGACTTGCATAAACTGTATTTCAATCAAATATTTTTGATGATTTATTGCTTTGTTGGAGCTCCCTCTGTAACCATCTTACAAGTATGACATCTTGCATAAATACAATAGCCTCCACTGAGATTTTCAAAAAATTCAGAAAACTCCTCTTTTGTATGGGAGTGCCACCAATTAGATGGCTATGACATCTCGGTTTGATGTCTTAGCAGGGATGAGGGGCAAATCAGGCTAATGCAGAGGGAGGGTCTCAATTGAAAATGGACCAAGATATTGGAAATGATCCAAATTCGCAAAAATAAACATGCATTGTAGAATTTGGAGTATCAATTCGATTCCATTTGAGAGAGAGAATGCATATGCCCTTGCAATGGTAATAAAATTACAACCCTACAAATTCTGTATACATTTGCAATTGATGTGCAGAGTTTCAATCATGCCTCTGTACCTATACGAATTTCAACATTTTTAGCTGATGGCAATCAACAATTGATGGTCGGATAAATCAATCTGAACGCAGGTGTCACATATCCTTTTTGTTGATTCACCTGTTGGGGCTGGATTTTCCTTTTCGAGACAACCCAAAGGCTACGATGTCGGAGATATCTCAGCCGTACTGCAACTGCGTGAGTTTCTCATCAAGGTTGGCGTCCCTGCTTACTTTACCATTAACCTCATTAGCATTGATAGATGGTGTAATCTGTATGCATCCTAATTAATTAATTTGAGGATGAATGTTCAGTGGTTCAGTGACCATCCCAAGTACCTTGCCAGTCCTTTCTACATCGGTGGAGATTCGTATGCTGGAAAGCTAGTACCTTTCCTCGGGCAGATGATTTCTGAAGGTATTGGCTGCTACCGTTTGATCTATATGAGACACGATATATTTCGCATTTATTCGTCAAACGTGAAGTTGTAAATTGTATGTAGAAGTTCATGTACTAATCATCCACATGCGCTACATCCTCTTCAGATGTTGAAGCAGGAAGGAGACCCCTCCTTAATCTCAAGGTATCCATCAATTTTCTTTTGCTGAAAGGGAAGTGGCTGCCTTTATGCAATATGATCTATCATTCTGAATAAATGCCATGTTATGCTGCCGCTGACCGATATGGCCTTACTCTGGTCCGTTTTCTCTGCTCTCAGGGATATCTGGTAGGTAACGCAGCAACGGGAGAAAGTGTCGATACGACTTCTAAAGTGCCTTTTGCTCATGGATTTGGTATAATATCAGATCAACTATATGAGGTGATTTGATTAACCTCTTCTAGTTTTGCATGGCCATTCCGTTCTACATAACTCTTTGTTTTTTTTAAGCTGCTATCCGCTGTCATGTTAAAACGTCCTTTTGCTCGTAGACGATACTGGGGAACTGCCAAGGAGAAGACTACACCGATCCCTCCAACGTACTATGTGCCCAAGCTCTGGATAAATTCAACCGTGTAAGCAGAACACTTGTCTCTATCAACGGAACACTTAACACGCAGACGTTTCTCTGAGACGTCTGGTTAATTTGGTTGTCAATGATGGAGGCTGCCAGTTGAATCCATCGATTGCCTTCTTGCAGCTCACCCAAGAAGTTCAGGGTGCCCAAGTTCTGCTGGACTCCTGCGTTTACGCGTCTCCTGCACCAAATGACGACGCAGACAGCAGGGTGGACGGCTCGAATGGCAGAAAGATCCTGAAGGAGGAGATCGGACTGGGGCAGCTGAAGCATCCACCAGCTCGTCCGACATTTGGTTGCATTGTAAGTCACACACTACTCTCGGCGGGATCACTAACAGCACCGCTGACGAGACCAGGGCACTGATTTTCAGTGAGTTTACTGTATCTTTTCTTTGTGTGCTATGCTTATCGATCACTGCACGTGCTGAAGACGTACGGGTACTACCTGTCGTACTACTGGGCGAACGACAGAGGTGTCCGAGACGCTCTTGGGATCAAGGAGGTGCATGAGCTACCTTAAAGCTTCGATTCAGTACTTACCTTGTGTTGGCACTGATACTGACCGCGCCTGAATGATGGATGAACTCGACCCGACCACCAGGGGACCAAGGAGGAATGGGTGAGATGCCACGACAGGGACCTGCCTTACTCGTACGGGCTCGGGAGCGTCCTCAAGTACCACAGGAACCTGACGGCCAGAGGTTACCGCGCCCTTGCGTACAGGTAAGTCTCACAGGTTGTGTGATAAAACCGCCTCACGGTCGAGGTGACATCCATCCATGGCTGGTGCTGGTTGCAGCGGCGATCACGACCTCATGGTGCCGCACCTGGGCACGCAGGCGTGGGTCAGGTCGCTCAACTTCCCCGTCGTCGACGACTGGAGGGCGTGGCATCTCGGCGGCCAGGCAGCCGGGTGCGTTTCTTCGGTCCCCCGTCTCCGGCCGCTTCCTTCTGCCTCTGTTTCTGTTCTTGCGGATGGCTCACTGAGATCTCCTTTGCAGGTTCACGATAAGCTACTCGAACAACATGACCTTCGCAACGATCAAGGTATGTGACACGCGATCGTATCATATGAGAAATATTTTTGGACTGGAAGAAGTAACGAACGGATCGGGTGGGGATTGGGGTTGCAGGGTGGCGGACACACGGCGCCGGAGTACGAGCCGGAGAGGTGCATCGCCATGTTCAGCCGCTGGATACTCAATCGGCCTCTGTGACAATAAACCGGACGCGTACTGTGGACTGTTGGAAAATACGGCCGCGTATACTCTTGCTGTATTTTTTAATTATTTTTGCTAAGACAATAGTTTTTAGTTTACATATATATGGATTAGATTATTTGTTGTCTTACCGACAACAATTTAATAATGGTGGGAGCATTGGTACAGGGAAGACGTCGACGAATGCCTGAATAAATAACTCTGCTTCGAACTAGTGGTACTCTTGAAAGATCGATGCCTGAAACACGTGTATAAATGCTCTTCTCGTACGCGATCTCGCTGATGCACAGAAAATACGTAACTGGGAAAACCAGTTTGATAGGAATAATCGAATCAATAAAGAGGGTGTTTTGTAATCTTATCGACTCTTAAGTCAACAAAGCTCATATATATTTTGGCCACTGTATCCTGATGGATGTCTGATGTGCCTTGCGCAGGATTTTCCAACTTTTGAGGCGTATTTCTTCCGTTTCTAAATTAATTGATAGTTGACTTTTAACATCATTTTTTATTTAGCCTTATCAAAAAACTATAATAAATATTATATATTTTTTTATAATTTGTTATATTATTAAAGTTATTTGAATCACAACCAATAATTTTAGATATTTGTATTAATTTTTTAATAAGATGAATGATAAAAGATTGTGTTAAAAGGTAAACAATGATAACAATTTAAGAACAGATAAAATATACCCTTTGTTACAAAATTATCGTCTCCATTGGCTTTTAATATTATCTTTGACTATTCAACTTATTAAAAAAATTATAAATATTACTCCCTTCTTTCTAAAATAAGTTTATGTTTGGGTCCGAGCCATCTAGCTTTGAAAGATTTGATTAAATTTAAAAATATAGTAGTTGTACTTTTCAATTCATTAGAAGAAACACTTTTAGAATATGTATAGATGTATTGCATTATTATAGTCGATTAATTTATAAAAAGCTTATTGAAAGACAAATTTGACCATATGTAAACTCATTGTGGGACAGTGGCGATATGTATTTCGTTATAATTTGCTTTATTATTAAAGTTATTTCAAAAATAATTATATTATTTTACACATTTGAACTAATTTTTTAAATAAGAAATAATTAAAGACAGTGTAAAAATTAATAGCAACTACAATTTAGAAACAAAAGGAGTACTTGTGTACTTATGCAGATAGGTATAAATAGTCTGCTCTGTAATCAACAAGGGTAAAGCTGTAGTCCATAATTGTAAATGTGGTGATTTCTGTTCTCAATCAGGTTAATTATGCAACAACCTGAATATTGTCTATTATATTGCGCACCTCTAAAAAAGGGATAGGGAAAACTTTTTTTGAAACGCAATTGAGAACTAGAAAAATACACGAACAAATACCCATCCAAATATTGGCACGCGTACCCTACACCTTTATCACATTCAAAAAACTAGGCCAATTCTTCAGGTTATCACAGACGTCTCCCTGCAGGCGCGTCGCCTATCACTAAATGAATAATTACTTATAAATGCAAGTCTAAGGAATCAGGAATACCAAGCACGTGGCCGCGGGCAGTGAGGCCGATCGTGGCTGTCGGCCTCACTGCTGGGGGCAGCGCGGCAGAGCTGTTGCCTCTGGGAGTCAAACACAAATGTATTATTCCTCTATAAAAGTGATTTTAAAATAGAACTAAATAAATATAGACCGTTCATTTACGTTTAATTTTAAAACTTTAATTGTTCTTCTACCTCTGAGAGATAAAATATTTTTAATAATTATTAATTGTTAAATAATTTAATTTGAAAAGTTATCAGTGAGTTTGGGTAAGTGACGGTAATCAGAGACAGGTTTCTTTGTATAATTAATAGTTAAGATTGAATTCGTGTTTTATCTCTTAAGAAGTGAAACAACATCACTTCTCTATTTTAAAAGGACTCCACTATAAGGCCACTCCTAATAGCATATTAATGATAGTTTATATCTTACTTAATTGCTTTAACAAATCAATAATTTACTTATGTAGCAGCTTAATTAACATAGAGAGAGACAAGCCGTGTATTCTCCATTATCGATGACCAAAGAAACGAACAAAACAGCGATGGGAGACCTACTCGCTCTATTTTTTAATTGATGTCATCGTTGACTCCTAAATTTAATTTTAATTATTCGTCTTATTAAATTTTTTTTTGATAAATTTTATATATTTTGATATAATTTGATTTATTACTAAAGTTATTTAAATAACCACTTAAATCTTTACACATTCGAGCAAATTTTTTAAACAAAACGAATGATCAAAATTAATTGTGAAAGTCAACGACGACATCAATTTGAGAATGAAGGGAGTAGCTTAGTTTTCGAGGGCAGATCCCATGCAAGGGTACCCGTCACTACTAAAAAAGATATTTCAATATCGGATCATAAAATTTTACAGTGTCATTTAAATTGTGCAACATTTTTTATACGACACTGCTATAAATAGTAATCAATGTCGAGACGAAGAAACCGACACCGAAACAAATTATCATTATCAGTCATGGCTTCCGGTTTCCAGACCCACCATGTTTCTTGCCCCGCTCCACGCCATCCCGACTTCCACTACGACGGTGTGTGCGCTCATGCTTCTTACGTCTCATGGAGCGGAGCTGCCTTCAGCCTCGCGGTTGTGCATCCCATCCCGCGTGCGACCAGTCCAGCTCCCGCATAGCCCGTCTGTCCTGCTCCCCTCGCCCGCGGCCTGTCAAAATTTCCTTCGCGTGCAAACCGTTCAGCTCCCCTTCGCGCGCCTTGTCGAGCCCCCTTCACGCACCCCCTTTAGGCTTGCTTTCGACCTTAGTTTTCTTTCTATCTCATGCTCACTCTTTGTGCATGGTCTAAAACAATGTGAGCAATGTTTGATAGGATACACAGCAATTTACAACATCGTGATGAGATTAGGATTCGGTTTGATTCCAAAACCCTTGACGTGCAGTTTACTTCCTAACCAAATAAGGGACAAATGCTAGATTTGAGTTCGGATTCAATCTACAAGTTGCACAAATAAATCAACACATAGTTTGAATAATAATAGAATTCACTAGACCTGGAACAAATCCTATCCGAACCAATCCAAACGTAAACGAGCAAGGCCTTAGCTTACCGCACGCGGCTTCCAGGTTCTCGATCGCTGGTGCCGTCCAGATTCCTTTCCCTCACGTTTGAGTGCTGGTGAGTCTCATAAAATGGATCGAGTCATGGGTTCCAGACAATGCACCGGTTGTCCTGCTGCATCGTCGGCTCAGTCCGCCGGTGATTCTTCAAGTGATGTCCAAGTCGCCGAGTTTCCTGCAGGGTGGACAGGGTCATCTCTTGGGAGTTGAGACCTTCTTCAACCATGATTCATCTCCTAGTGTAGGGTATGATCCTGTAATCTCCAGATTTTCCTATTAAGAAAATTTAACACATAGTCTGTTATGACTGGCTGAATCTTTTGAGGCTTTTGCTCTAATTATAGGCTCCCCTGTAGTTGCAGGATTTAACACAGCCGTATTGTGAGGAAAAGTGATATTTATATAATATTGTAGTTTATCATTTTTAAAAGGTATACGAAATTATAATTGTGCTATTTTTCTTCTTTATACTGTCATAATTCTATTCTATTATAATTCAGTTCTGATTCCGTATTCTGTCATAATGTTATCTACTCTTTGATATTACTACTATGTTCCACTTCATTTCATAAGCATTGCTCCTTCAATTCTTTCACAGCACCTCTCTTTTCCATTTATTTAAGGGACAATTGCACCAGTGACCTACTTTAAGAAGCTAATTGTGCTATTGGCTCTATTTTTTAGGGTTTGCATTTATACCCTATTTTTCAAACTGAACTTGCCGTTTGACTAACACTAGAGATTTTTACAGATTTTAAAAATAATCAAAGCAATAGATAATAGATGTATTTTTAGATTGGACTAAAATACCCCTGAGTTTGATTCTTTCCCCACCCGTCCTGATCTGTCCCGTGACACATTGGGTTGGTGGCGGCTGCACGCAGGC
>BCLG01000367.1:172185-183963 GCA_001602295.1 Zoysia matrella | reverse complement strand
AGTGTTCTGAATCATTCTATTGGAAATAAGTGTTCTGAAAATTTCCATCTTGTTGGTACTACAACAAATGAGCCTCCCATTACTCCAATTTCTAGTGGAATTCCACCTACGGCAAGCCCCTCTATGCATAAGGTCAATGCAGAAGAGAAAGATACTTTGATGATGACTTGAATGAAAATCTTGAGGTTAGTAACACCAAGAGATTGAACTGGACAAAAGGTGAAGATGTAAGATTGGTAAGATGCTTGGTTATATTTTGTGTACTTTGTGCATGCATTATAGGAAATAATCAGATATTAACATTGAAATGTTCTTTGTTTAACTGTAGGCCTCTGCTTGGATACATAACTCAAAGGATCCTGTTAGCTGAAAATGACAAGAAGTTAGATCTATTTTGGGATGATGTTACTAAAGAGTACAACGAAACCACAAAAAGTAGCTGCAAGAGAAACAAAAATCAACTAAAAATCAGTTGGATCGTATCAAGAAATCAGTCATTGAGTTCCATAGGTGTTAGGTCAGAACCACAAAAGTATACATAAGTGGCTTCAGTGACGACCAGTTGACAAAGCTTGCTGAGAAAATGTACACCTATGAATATGGTGATATTTTTTTTTTCTGAAGCATATATGGAACATGGTTCAATTTTAAGGAAGTGGTCTACATATGTCAAAAAAATGTGAAATGGTGACCAGAAAGATATTGTGTTAATCCACCATAAGTGATGAATTTGGATGCTGCTTTGAACGTTGTCCTATGGGTCATAAGAGAGGCAAGGAACAACTTAATGGCAAAACAAAGGCACCTGAAGCTTACTCTGCTATGACTGACAAGCTAGGCAAATTTATTGAAGCATATTGGCTAGAATGGACCATGCGAAGATGTTAGAGGTGCAGCATTTGGCAAATAGTAAGATTAAGAAGCCAAGCTTAGTTATAATTAAGGTGGTGCAAGAACAAATTTGTATGGTAGATCCATTATTTGACAACAACAAATTAGTCCTGGTGCTGAGAAAGTATTGTGTTCAACATGATTAGGTGAGAGGGAGAGAGCCAGAGATCCTCGACAGTGCTTTGGGAAAGTGGTTCAGGCAAAAATATGTGTTTGAAGTCTGGTTCCATGTTGTCTCATGCAATAAAAGAACACAGGACATGGCGCTCTGACGTACAAATACACAATAGGCAATACTGTTGTTGAATTATCATGGTTAAAGATGGAGACATACTCGCAGCGAAAGCTTATGGCAAGATGTCATTTTGGGCACAAAGTTGTTCAGACCTAAAGCTATCGGTGATGGGAAGTATTGTGGAAAACTGCATGCTCTGACAACAGTCGTTGAAATGGTGAGGAGAGCAAATATGGTAAGAATCTTGGCTGCCATTGTTGCTGATATTATTATTTACTAACATGTTCAACTTGCTTCTTGGGTGTGGATGATTTTGCTGGTACACAAATGCTGGAGTTGGATCCTATTTATACATATATGTGATCAAGTAGCTCAACCAAAAATTTATTGTTTTGCAATAAGAAGAGGATAGAAAGCTTAAGATGATTTGGCAATGAGTCAATTATTACAAGAGTGTGCTGTAAAAATTTTATGATAGTTTTCACATATAAGGTGCCCTTTTTTATTTTATTCTCCCTGCACATGAATCGAAAGGCAAGTCATTGTAGATTTATACATGTGAAGGCCACATTCAACATGACATAGACTTCCACTTTCAAAAGTTAGATAATGTTGATCAATTCAGTTTTGTACTCACTGTGATGTCATTAAGCTCTAAGGGACACCATCCATGACATGACATCTAGCCAAGTTTGTTACTTTTCTAATTTATCGCTCTGGCAATATTTATACATAGGGTTCAAATTTTGGTTAATAAGAAAATTGAGACAAACCAAGGTAAGGTTATATGACACTGGACAACGATAAAAATTAAGCATTATCATGATGCATATTATGAGAACAAAGCAAAATAATTGTTGAACAATGATAGTCAACGCTCGCAACAAATAAACAAAGGTGTAGTAAATGTACCATTTGGAATTGAAGAGATCGCATACAAAAATGTTAATTTATCTTAGAATTGAATATTTTGTTTGCTACAACCTACCTACCAATTTTAATTTTTTACATGAACTAACAATTAAAGATGAGAAAAAAATGTATCGGGAAAGAAATATGGATCGAGCGCACATGATTATTGAGTAGAATATCTACTGGTAGGTTTTCCTGTTTTTCATGAAATTTAAAGACCCTCTAATATGTGATGCCAGATCAAGTACTTGCTTGTGATTGTGCGGGGCAATAGATCCATCATTTGACAACAATAGACTTTGTCATATTGTTGGGAACATATTGTGTTCAACACGATTATGCGAGATTGAGAGAGGCAGAGGTCCACGACAATTCTTTGAGAAGGCAGTTGAGACAAGAACATGTGTTTAAAGACTGGTTCCACATTGTCTCACGCAATAAAAAAACACAAGACATGGTGCTCCGACATACAAAAACACAATATGCAATATGAATGCCACAAAACTTATCAACTTTGAAAACTAATTGACTTCATATATTATATCTCATGAGTCACTGTCAACTGCAACTCTTATTACATGTACATACTTTACGTCATCTAAAAGCATACACCGCTTGGGAAAAATTATGGCCCATAGAGAGCAGGGTTTGCTGTAGCCAGTGTGTTAAACACAAATGACAGTAGTTGCTGTTGTTGAGCCTGCTGAAAGATCGATTGTTGTTGTGCCTGCTGCAGTATCTGTTATTGTTGTACCTGTTGCAGCAGTTGCTGCTGTTGTCCGTGCTGCAGGTTCTGCTGCTGTTGCAGTTGCTGAACTTGTTGCTGCACCTGCTATAATATCTGCATTTATTGTGCATGCTGCAACAACTAATGTTGTTGCACTTGCTGTAGGTTTTGCTGCTGTTGCACCTGTTGAAGCTGTTGCTGCTGCTGCATCTGCTGCAATATCTGTTGTTGTTGCACTTGTTGTAGTACCTGCTGCTGCATTGCTTGCTGCAAAATCTGTTGCTGGGCTATCTGTTGTGGCAAATACTGTTGTTGAATTGTCATGGCTAAAGATGGAGAAATACTCGCAATGAAAGCTTGTGGCAAGATGTTATTTTGGGCACAAGGGTTGTTCAGACCTAAAGCGATCTGCGATGGGAACTATTGTAGAAAACTCAATGCTGTGGCAGCAGTCGTCGAAATGACGAGGAGAGCAAAGATGGTAAGAATCTTGGCTGCCATTGTTACTGATATTATTGTTTACTAAGGTGTTCAACTCGCTTCGTGGGTGTGGATGATTTTGCTGGTACACAAATGTTGGAGTTGGGGTCCTATTTATACACATATGTGATAAAGTAGCTCAAGCAAGAATTTGTTTTTTTGCTATAACAAGAGGATAGAAAGCTTGAGAAGACATGGCAATGAGTCAATTATGACAAGAGTGTGCTATAAAGGTTTTAAGATATATAGCACATAAAAAGTGCCCCTTTTTTTTGTCTTATTCTCTCAGCACATGAATTGAAATGCTAGTTGTAGATTTATACATCTGAAAGCCACGTCAACATGACATAGATTTCCACTTTCAAAACTTAGATAATGTTGATCAGTCCGGTTTCGTACTCACTGTGTCATTGTGCTCCAAGAGACACCATTCATGACATGGTATCTAGTCATGTTTGTATATATGGGGTTCAAATTTTGGCGAATAAGAAAAATAAGATAAACATCAACGTAAGGTTATGTGACACTGGATAATGTGAAAAATTAAGCATCATTATGATGCGAATTCTGTGAAGAAAGCAAAATTATTGTTGGAGCATGGCAGTTGACACTCCCAACAAATAAACAAAAGTGTAGTAAATGTACCATTTGGAATTGAAGAGATCACATACAAAAGTGTTAATGTGTCTTAGGGTTCAATATTTTGGTTGCTATAAACTACTTACCAAATGTGTTCGTTACATGAGCTCGCAATTAAAGATGTGAAGAAATATATTGAGAAAGAAATATGGATTGAGTACACATGAGTATTGAGTAGAGTATCTACTGATTGGCATCTAGAAATTTCCACGTCAGCACAAACATCTTTATTGTGCCAAATCATATTTTATTTCAAAAATTTCAAACCAATTAAGACATTTTCACTGTTCTTTTGGTGCACACTGATGTTATCAAAACTTATGAAACGGTGATGTGTAGGCGATTCCCGATCTTCCGTCGGGTTGTGAAAACTTTCGATTTGGTGGAGATGCGACACACAATAGATCCGGCCTCGAATCAATATGATTCTAACCTCGCAATTGCAACACCACTTCTTCTCTGGTTATCTACGACGCAATACAGGATTGACCTCGCCAAAAAGGGTAATCTCAACCTGCAAATCAAAGAACAAAAGCAAGAACAAGGAAGAACACAATATAGATAATAAATCTAAATAAAGCTCATAAAGTTGGAATTCAACAAACTGTCTAGTGGCAAAATCCTTATTTTATTTCAAAATTGTGAAAACTATTAAGACATTTTAACTGGATGTTCTTTTGGTGCACATTGTTGTTACCAAAATTTATGGAACTTTGAAGACATCACTAGTGCTAATTTGTGATGCTAGATCAAGTACTGGCTCGTGATTAAGCTGGGCTATAGATCCATCATTTGATAATAACTGGCTTAGTCTCAAACATATTATTAAGAAAGTATTGCGTTCAACATGATTAGGTGAGAGTGAGAAAGGCACAGGTCTTGGGTGGTGCTTTGGGTGGTGGTTTTGACAAGAACATGTGTTGGAAGTCAACGAAGTGTAAAATTCTAGACACGTTTAAAGAGTTGCTGCTAGCACCTACAATTAATCTTAGTGCACATGCTTTTCATGAGAGGGAGAGCACATGATAGAATGAGATTTACCTTATTTTCAATAGATAAGCATACACTGTTGAACAACAACAAGAATGGTCAAGGAAGGAAGTAGAATGCACTTTCACTATTTTGCAATCACTGTTTTTTTTTGTATTCTGTGTTGACAAGCTCGAATATACGAGCAAGGGATCTTGAGAATGTCATGCTTGCTTGTATAATCCTACAGAATATTTTAGTTTAATATGACAAAGATATAGAGCAAGTTTCACTCTATTAGAATGAGGAAGCGAGCACGTCAACTGTTGAAGCAACTATGACTCATGGACAAAATCTTGAGATGGAAGAAGTGCTACAAAGAAATACCATTATTCATGATAGAGGAACATACAAAAACCTTCAATCAGATTTCATTGAACATTTACGGGACCAGTTTGGAAATTCAAATTTATTAGGTATATATATTGTTATATGTTCTTGACACTGCTGACATTTACTAGTGGCTCACTGTTGTACCTTACTATTTTTATAGTTATGTTCTTAGAACAGTACCTACTGTTGATAATTATTCAAATTTTATTTATATTATGCTTACACATAAATTTTCCTTGTAGTTCAAAAGTTGAAATGGAAATGGAGTGCTGCTATTTGGAGGATGTATGGGTGGCTAAAATATCAATTTGTCACCAGTTTCTGCTACTTGAAGGATGATGGATAGATATTCTGATAATTTTCTCATAATGTCTCTCATAGAGTGTTTGTCATGTTATTTTCTCATCGTCATGTCTGTTATATTGTCATTGTGTTTGTCCTTTAGCTTCACCTGATTGCAAACTTTAGAACTTGAATGTTGAACTGTTCTGCTGCAATATTTATTTTAACATGTTGGCTACATTATGAGATGTCATGCATATTATTGTATTTGGCCAAATTCTAGTTCTTTTAATCTGCTATAGTTTTGTTAAGGTAATTTAGCTTACTTATGTGTTGCCACGAAAGATCAAACCTCCTTTATGGATCATGTAAGCGAAGATTTTTTTTTTATAGAAACTAGTATGATACAAACTATGCTCGAAGGGATTAGCTAGGTCTAAAAGACATTTTCTTGTTCTCTCTCCTTTAGAATCTCCCTCTAGAAACCATGCATTGGGAGTGCTTAAGGAACCCCACAAACCACATCAATTGAGCTAGTTAGGTCCGCACCTGATGCGAAAAACCAATGATATTAATACTTATATCACCTCACAATCATCAAAACAATATAGATCAAGTTCACCTGATTATTTGGTCAGCTCAGATCTCCTACCATACCAATGTCGTCCTCTGCATCCTAACCGCAAACAAATAAACCATGACCCACATAATTTTTACACCCAAACCAATGTAATCTGCCAAGAATTTGATGATTTTATTCACCCCACCATTTTCTTACCCACAAATTATGCCCAGTTATCTCTTTCCTTTCTTGCAATCACCATTCTCGAAAGTGTCAAATCGAGTGATCAAGGGAGATGATCGATCGTCTGACAGGACAAGATCAAAGATATCGTGACCCAAACGGCAGATCACCAGCAAACACTGTGTCTGAACCGACAGATCACAAGCATTCGGAAAATTTTGGTAACAGAGACTAACCAAAACAAGGAAAGTTCACAGGCTCTCTCCTGCGACCTGAGGCCGAGATCACAGGGAGAAGATGAACTCTGGAATTATGATGAACAACTCTGAGGATACAAAGTACTTTAGGCTAAACTATGTAACTAACTAAGCATATTCTCCACTGATCTGTACTTTGCTACCGCCTCTGGTTTTATACTTCCAGCTACAGGCCAGCTAGCCAAAACTAACAGCAAAGTTCAACAAGTAACTCTGTTTTAACCAAAAAAGAAAAGGATAAAACAGTAAAAGAGCAATAGCCATCCGTTTCAAAAGGTAGCATCAATCTCAGCCGTCCAACTTGGTGCCACTAGTGATCATGACAATCCCCTCTGCCTTGAGAACACGTGCTTGTTCTCAAGGATAGTATGAAGGAAACTTGGACTTCAATGTCGCCTCATGGAAGGTAGAAAAGTGTGCTTAATAAAGGTAGCATCCTCCCAAGTGGCCTCAACATCCATCATGTTAGTCCACTTGATCAACCACTGAGCCTTCAAAATCATGCTATCTGGAACCGCCCTGCTATGAAGGATGAGAGCCAGTTCTGTTTTGACATACCCGTCAGTTGTAACCATTGGTAGATCAGGTGATGGAACATTTTTTTCTCCCAAGTGTTTTTTCAGTTGACCGATGTGAAACGCCAGATGGATCTGAGTAGAAGGAAGCTGCAACCTGTAAGCCATGTTACCAATTTTTCCAGGATCAGATAAGAGCCATAGAACTTTGTGGCCAACTTATGATGTGTCGGTGCTTTTAACACCAACACAGTAGAATTTAGATTAGGAGGGGGAGATCAGAGGTGCGAGGGTTTTCTTCCTGCGACTGCTGCCACGAATTTTTTTATCCTGCAGGTTCAAGCAAGGTGCCCTACATCCAGCAAACAGTGTGTTGAATTGGCCTTATGAGGCTAGAGGATGGATCGCAATGGCGGAGGATAGGCCCTCCTGCACGAGGAAGAAGATGGAGTTTGTGCTGCCATGGCGCGTGTTCTCTTCTGTGCATGTTGATATCTTGTTGTTTGTTCATGTGTTGTAGTTTAGAAGCATATTTGGCGTGGCCTTATATAGGGCTGGCCAGCACAGGGATGTGATGTGAGTCTTTGATCTACTGGAGTGGATGTAGGCATAGCAGGGCACATAGCATCTTTCGGACTGCCCTACGCGCCAGTCTACCAGGCAATTGTAGAGCTTCTGTCACACCCATCAGTTAAAAGCACTGCTTGTCTGTTACACTGGTGTCGAGAGAAACCTAGTGCCCAAGTCCTAGAGGAAAGCGTAGCACCCAAGCCATCTCCTACTCGGGGTGCAGCTGGCTTCAACTCGGAGATGGTAGCGATCCTGACTTGAGAGCTGGAGTGGGTCTTGTTCTGCTTTTCTTAATTTGCTTCGTAACTAGGCCATCTTGTTGGCCTAGGGCCTAGCCTTGATGGTGAGCCTCTTCATGGGACTTAGGCCCTCTTTGTTTCAACTTCTCAGCTGGCTTTTCCAGCTAAAAAGCTAAAAACTGATAAACTAAAACAAACAAGGTTCTGAAATGCTCGTTTTTGAAATGCTGAAAAGCTAGCTTTTGCAGAAATGAACTAAAAGTTGAAAAGCTCACTGAGGGTTGCTTTTCTAGCTTTTGGTGTGCAGAAAAGCTAAATGCGTATTACAAAAGCTAACATCTAAATTTCAAGTGCCTAGGAACGTTATATGGTGGGCATTGGAAAGACACAAGGTCTCAACAAAGTACATTAACCTCATTAAAGATATGTACAAAGATGTAGTGGCAAGTGTTCGAACAAGTGATGGAGACACCAATGAGTTTCTAATTAATATAAGACTGCACCAGGGTCGGCTCTGAACCCTTATCTTTTTACTTAAGTAATGAATGAGATCACACGAGACTTACGTGTGAACATTCCTCGGTGTATGCTTTTTGCGGATAATGTGGTGCTAGTGGATGAAAGTAAGATAGGGGTGAACCAAAAGTTAGAATTATGGAGCCATGATTTAGAGTCAAAGGGTTTTAGAATTAGTAGGTTTAAAACAGAGTATATAAGGTGTGATTTCAGTGCTACCGCAGTCGAAGAGGGACATGTTAGACTTGATGGCCAGGTGGTACTAAGAAGGATATTTTTTGTTATTTGGGTTCAATGTTGCAGAAAGATGAGGATATTGATGAGGATGTAAGTCATAGCATTAAAGCCGGATGGTTGAAGTGGCGTCAAGCTTCTGAAGTCCTATGTAATAGTAGGGTGCCACAAAAGCTCAAGGGTAAATTATATAGGACTGCAATTTGTCCTGCCATGCTATATAAAGCAGAGTGTTGGCCTAAAAAATGTGATATGCCCAACAGCTACATGTAGTCGAAATGCGTATGTTGAGATAGATGTGTGACCACACGAGGAGAGATTATGTCCGAAACGATGACGTACGAGAGAGATTAGGAGTGGCACCAGTTGAGATGAAGCTTATGCAGCATCGTTTGAGGTGGTTCGAACATATTTAACGAAGGCCGCAGGAGGCACCGATTTGTAGCGGAATGGTAAGTCAGCGAATCGGTGTGAAAAGAGATAGAGATAGACCAAACTTGACTTGGGAAGAGTGTGTGAAAAGAGATTTGAAGAATTAGGATATTGCCAAGGAGTTAGCTTTCGATAGGAGTTCGTGGAGGCTATCAATTCACGTGGCTGAATCTTGATTATTGATTGTTGCTCTTTTTTAGTTGTTTCTCGGGGTTTCATCTCTAACCTACTTCAACTTGCTTTTGACTAAAGACTTTAGTGTTGTTGTGTTGTTGTTGTACTTTTTTAACTAGCCACCAGCCAGTATTTTCAAAAGCTCAAAAGTTTCAGCTCAAACAAAGAGGGCCTTAGTCTAAATGGATTCGGCATTAAGGCCCCCAAGCCCATATCCCGACAAGATGTTTCCTGATGCCCAAGGCAATTTGCCTGTATGGTTGGAACTCCAAATAAACTATATCACCAGCACTGAAATTCCGCTCACTACGATTCTTATCAGCGTACTTCTTCATTCTAGCTTGAGCCTGAGAGAGATTTTCCTTTAACCTGGTTATCATCCTAGGCTTTTCAGCCAATAAATCTTTAGCATGAGAAGGTGGACCTGGCACCATTACTTCGTCACTGATCTGAGGAGGGGCATAACCATATAAAGCTTGGAAGGGAGTGCATGCACTTCAGAGAAGTATGGTAACTAGAGTTATACCGCCATTCAGCAAGGGGCAGCCAGAAACACCATTTGTGTGGTTCAGCAAATGTCATGAAACGCAAGTAATTCTCCAGGCATTAATTCACTCTCTGTCTGCCCATCTGTTTGAGGATGATGAGCTATACTGTAATGAAGTTTGATCTAGCAGGACTTGAATATTGCTTTTCAAAGGTCACTGGAAAATTGTATCTCTGTCAGAGAAAATGACTGCCGGATCAATCCCATGCAATTTCACCACCACCAGAACCACATCTTTCTCACTGGATTTAGGCAAATGCTCCACAAAATCCATGGAAATATGAGACCATGCCATTGGCATTGGTAATGGTTCTAGTAAACCAGGCTACTTGCAATGCTCACCTTTAGCTCTTTGGCACACAGCACATGCAGTAAGGAACTTCTCAATATGAGCTCTTAATTTAGGCCAATAAAAGAGTCGCTGCACCCTGTATAATGTTGCTTTGATCCCAGAATGGCCTCCCACTGCAGAACAATGCAAAGACTGCAATTATCATTATTCTTGAGAGTAGGATCATTGCCAACATAAATTCGTCCTTTGGATACCAGGATTCCAGCATGGAGCTAGAATTCATCGCTGCAGTTTGGGTGAAGAGCAAGAGAATTCAGAAGATCTTGACAATGAGCATCAAAGGCATAACTACACTATATCAGAGGTCCAAATAGGAGTGATCACCGATATAGTAGCAAAGTTTAACAAGTAACTCTGTCTTAACCAAAAAGAAAAGGATAAAACAGTAAAAGAGTTGCATCCATCTCAGCCGTCCAACTTGGCGCCATTAGTGATCATGACAGAAGATGCTTTGCAGCCGACTAGTTTGATCGACTTAATTTGAGTCTGATTAGTGTGGAGAATGCGATTCACCTCGAGATGGAGTGATGGGTGTTAAAAGGACTCAGCCCGTGAATTATTTCACAAATTATTTCGGTCTTTACTAAATTTTTGTTTAAAAATGAATAGAATTTCGATCTGATCATAATCCGATCTGCCCCTCATAATTTTTAGTTCAAGGCATGGTGTAAGCATGTTTTTTTTTTGCTATCGCCACCATAATGTTTTGTGGTGGTTGGGGGTTCCTCGCCTGGTGAGCATAGCAACGACTGCTTAGACTTGCGAAGGATAAATTGCATAAACCAACCCATGTATATTTCCATAACTTTCAATCTGATAAGAGATAATTATTTATTTGATCATAAAATAGTCACCGCTTCTCTCCTCAACCCTTTCATTTTTAAATTTTTTATATGGGCTAAAATTCATTTTTATTCCTTATTTGGCCATTCCGTCAGCTTCGACCCCCTAACGGTTTTAAAGTGGGGGGGGGGGGGGGACGGAATAACCATTTTACTCCTGATTTTGTTTTTGTTTCATTTTGAGCTTTTTTTTTTGTTTTTTCAGTTGTTTGATAATATCATAATTGTAAACTTTGCTGTGTTGTATTCTGTCCTCACAGATTTTAAATAATTTTTATGCAATTGTAACACCAATTGGTAAAATAGTCCTTTCATCCCCACTTAACATCATTAAGGGGTGAAACTGACAGAAGGGCTAAGTAAGTAATAAAAAATGAATTTCAGGCCATATAAAGAAACTCAAATCTGAAAAGCCAAGGAGAGAAGCCGCTACTTTTTTATGGCCAAATAAGGAAGTATCTTTTCTTGTAAATACCTAACCACCTATTAGATTTGTTGCAAAGACAAGCATAACTCACACATGCTTAATTAATTTTTCTTGTTTTCACTGGTGTGTTGTAAAACGAGAAAAGGCCAGGTTATTGTTAACCTTCTTCAGGTGCTTAAACAAGCCTTATTCATCATTTTGTCATGAACAATTTATTCCAATAGTAAGATATGTTGGATAATATTTAAGCTCCAACAGACAATCCTTTTTCTGGAATCTTCAAAAAGTATTGAGATTATACTCTTGAAATTTAGAACTTTGATTAGAAACCCATTAATTTTTAAAATTAGTGGAAGTAGGTTGAATCCGTTAAAACTATGTGCATTGCGGTGATCTTTAC
>BCLG01000367.1:158444-172175 GCA_001602295.1 Zoysia matrella | reverse complement strand
TCATGAACAATTTATTCCAATAGTAAGATATGTTGGATAATATTTAAGCTCCAACAGACAATCCTTTTTCTGGAATCTTCAAAAAGTATTGAGATTATACTCTTGAAATTTAGAACTTTGATTAGAAACCCATTAATTTTTAAAATTAGTGGAAGTAGGTTGAATCCGTTAAAACTATGTGCATTGCGGTGATCTTTACAAGAAAAAAAAATACAATATGAGAATGGGTATTGCAATAAAAAGAATTACGAACGGGTGTCTCAAATGTTATATAGGGCGGTTTGTACAATTTTCCTTAGTTTGTACTACTATGGTCCTGTTTGGCACAGCTTATTTTCAGCTTATTTACAGAAATAAGCAGAAGCTGTGCTAAACAGTAAACTTATTTTACAGCTTATTAGTTCAACAGCTTCTCAGAATGAACTAAACAGCAGCTAATTTTTTAGCTGCTTTTCACCAGCTGAGAAAATAAACTGTTTTTTTATTAAGTTTCAGCTGTACCAAACAGAGCCTATGTATGACATATAGACTGTGAAGTATAAGTCCTTTTTGATCCATAGGACTAATTGCAAACGAATTTTAATTCTTATTTTCATCCAAACAGGAGGCCGAATAGCTAGACTAATTGTTACTCATCTCATGGAGTGACTGGTGTGTTATAAACTAGTGGAAGACCCTGCGCGTTGCTGCGGGATTTGAAATAATAAACTAAGCAGTATTGAAATAAATACAATACTAAGTAAATTAAGTTAGGTTCAAATTATAGTATTCATTATTTACCACATGTTACTTGAGGAGATAGAGAGAAATCAATAAACAGAAGATAGTAGATCATTGACATCTCCATGTGTAGTCTGTAATGCCAATGAACCATGACAGCAAAGGTTATACATATGTGCATGCATTAGTTGTTGCAAGTGATAGTTGGTTTATAAGGGTAGACATGAAGTTGTTCGAAAGCATTTATCAAGTTTTGGTGAATCCATTATTTTAGCATTAACAAAGCAAGAACTAAAAGGTAGTTGGGTGAAGCCAGTGAATCATGATATGGGTCGTGTAAGGCATGTGTTAGAAATTTAGGCATTTTGCAGTATATTTTAATTCCAAATATATTAATGAACATGAGTAATATTGTGACATAATAAGGTGCATTCGTGCCCACATTTAATCTGTACAAGAACAAAAAGAATTTAAGCACCGAAAATCAGGACGTCCCGTGAGGCACCAACGGTGCCGTTCCCAACATTTGACATGTTGAGCTGCTAAAAATAGTCGATCACGGTCGTTGCTGGAAGAACGAAAGCTATGCAGTCCCACGAACAAACTTCTGGAGGTAGTCGAACATAGGCGAGCAGTTGCGCAAAAGTGCGCTCCTCAAAAACTTTTGCCTGTCTATCCAAGCAAGTGTCGCAGCTAGACGAAGTTTCGGAGGCCTACTCTCGCAAGTTCTGTGCATGAAGAGACTTGCGAAGTGCAGAAAATGCAGCAGTAGCAGTGGAATGTGTTGTGTTATGTCCCAAAATGAGCGAGGAGCTTCTTTTATAGGCGTATGGAGGCCAGGTGCATATCAAATTTACTGTGCGAGAGTAATGGATCAGTAACGGTCCTCCAATTAGTACGTTAGTTACTAGTAATGTCTGTACTTAATTCACCATTTTAACTGAGTTGATTCAATTCTCAGAAATTGAAAATTTTGTTACCATTTTAATTGGGTCGATTCAATTCTTCAGAAAATGGTAAAACATTAACTCAGTGCAATAAGAGCAATGCATGTAACTCTCTGTAGTCACGCGCATGTTGCTCACCGCAAGTCACATGCCACGTGAAAACACGCATAACTCATGGCTCGCCCGGCGCGTGTGGCCTCCTTCTCCTCACTACCAACTTCTCAACCATTGAACAATAGTCCACCCATTTAAGTTGGTTAAATTTATATTCAATTAGCAAGGTGGGACTGACCATTTAACCACTAGCAATTAAAGTGGGCCTTGAAATTTCAATGGATTAATTTGTCAATTTAGTGTGTCTCCTAACCCAATTATTTCAACAATCCCCACCAATTTCAAGGCACACAAGAAATGCTTTCAATTTCATTACTATTTCGATATACCAGTGTTTTCGATGGAGACTGTTAAGTTGAACATCCATCTAGAGCAATGGCTACACTTTGTTTACAACTAAGCAATGGACTATACCTTGAATTATCAATGGCATTCCCGTGGTTTGGAGCATATAAGTCATACTTCATCCTTTTGTGAGTATCTAGAGATTACCCAAATCTTAAAGAATGTGACTAGCAGTTGAACTCATATAGGTGTAATTCTTATAAGATATTCTGTAGGACAAAATATCTGCTTAATTAAGCCACACGAATCAAATTGAGGCAAAAATCAACCTGCTTTACACTTTGAAGAGAAAAAGATTTTCACAAGAATGGTTCTCTTCTCCTAGTCAGTCAATGGCTTGTCACACTATCTTGATTCACGGGATCTCCGATCACACAGGACAGGTTACTACCATATAAACTCACATGGTGGGTCTCAAGCCCAATTCCCTAGATACATAGTCTATCACATTTTGTGAAAAAACCCTTTGCGAATTGATTTGCCAGATTTTCAGCCGTTGGGATATAATCTAATGCTATAACTCCGGAGTTCCTCAATTTTGTGACAGATTTTAATTTTGACAATCACTGTATGTTTATCACAGTTCATTAGGATACCTGGCACCGGTTTTTTAACCATCGGCAAATTCATTAGGAGCTCATGAAGCCATTCAACCTCAATAGTGGCAGTATCTACTACTGTAAGTTATGCTTCCATGGTTGACCACGTTAAGATGGTCTGCTTGCAAGACTTCCAGCAAATAGCGCCACCTCCAAGTTTGAACACAATCTGCTTGTGGCTTTTATCTCGTCAGCATCAGAAATCCAATTTGAATCACAATAATACTCTAAAATCCTCAGGTTCTCATTATAGTGAATCTCATAGTTCATAGTACATTTTAGATAGCGCATTACTCTCTCAAGAGCATACCAATGATCATCTCTTGGGTTTGAAACAAACCTACTAAGTTTGCTCATGACAAATGAGATGTCAGGCATATTAGCGCTAGCTAAATACATGAGCGAACCAATAATTTGAGAGTTTCTCAACTGATCTCTCATATCCTTTTGTTTTTATTCAAAATCTTACTAGCATCATCAGGTGAGGAGCAGGTTTTCACATAATGGGATTGCATAAGTGTAACCTTACCATCACCTTCTCTCACTAGTTTTATATTAAGGATAACATCAACCTCTCCCAAATCCTTCATCTCAATTTTGAGACAAAAATTCTTTGACTTCTTTAATCACATTAAGACTTGTCCGAAATATAGTATGTCATCAACATACAAGCACAATATTACTCCTACACCACCACCAAAAAGATAGTACACACACTTGTTAGCTTTATTCACAACAAGACCGACAGACATGAGAGTTTTATCAAACATCTAATGCCATTACTTAGGTGCTTGCTTGAGGCTATACAAAGATTTTAACAACTTACACAGCATTCCTTCTTTGACTTTGTACTACAAAACCATCTGGTTGATCCGTATAGATCTCCTCCTCCAATTCTCTATTTAGGAAAGTTGTCTTCACTAAATGTCAAAGAAATCTTCTTCTTTTTGAGTATAACCCTTAGTTACAAACTTTGCCTTGTACTTTTCAATGTACCATCAGGCCTAAACTTTTTCTTGAACACCCACTTACACCCCATGGGTTTGCACCCATAGGACCTACTCACAAGCTCTCAAGTTTCAATAGACATAATAAGATACATCTCACTTATGATTGCTTCCTTCCAATAGTCAACATCAGAAGATGAATATGTCTCTTCAATAGTTCCAGGAGTATCGTCCACAAAACACACAATGAAATAATCACCAAAATACTTTGCAGTCCTTTGTATCTTGCTCCTTTTAAGAGTTTCATTGTCATCCTACTCTGGATTTCCCACAAGTGTGTGTTCATTGTGTTCTATCAGACCAGTAGATTCATCTCATAACCGACTAGAGCTACAATAAGCCTCTCGCATAGGAAAAAATCTCAAAAATATAGTATATCTAGACTCTATAATTGTACCAACATGCATATCAGGCACTCCAGATTTATAATTAAAAATCATAATCAAAAAACACACAATCAACAGTTTTAGGCCCGATTTTACGCTTCGAATTGATTGTCACATTCACTTTTGCCAAACTACCCAAGTACGCAAGTATGATAGATTTAATTTTTTCTTTTCTCATTCCTCAAATGAAGTGATCTCTTTATTCTTTATAGAAACATGATTCAGGACATGATATGCTATCAATATAGCCTCCCTCCACCATTCTATGGAAAGTCCCAATATATCTAACATGGTGTTAACCAAATCAGTTAGAGTACGGTTCTTTCTTCCGGCTACCCTATTTGATTGAGGTGAATAGTGTAACATCCCAAGTTTGAATTCAAATTCAAATAAAGAATTTTTAGAAAAAAAATGTTTCAATCTGAATTTCGTTTGAACTTTGATGTTGGATCAACCAATTCACGGGCCTGCCAATTTTTGGCCTAGGACACACTGGATCATCCGTGTGCAGGTCCAATTTGGTGACTTGTAGAGCCGGCAGTGATCTAGGCCCAGGTCACACTAGGCTACCTATGTCCAGACGCCAGATCACGCCCGATCTAGACCGTCGATCGATGGCAGTGGCTGTGAGCCCTTGGAACGGTTGGTGGGATTCTTTCTTGACCTCCATGTTGATACCCCACCAAACCCCCTCTCTCTTGTCCTTTTCCAGCAACCCCAATCCACCTACCCTCTCTCCTTCCTAGTTGGACGCCATCCTCTTCTCCCTTCTAGTTGGGGGCCATCTCTCCTTCCTGTTGGGTGCGCCTCTTCCACCTCGGGTTGCTGTCGGTAGCAGGGTGCAGCGCCACTTGGGCCAAGGAGCAGCCCAGGCGGGCAAGGTGACCGGCACATCGCCGGTGTCCTCCGCTAGCAGGCCGCTGCAACTCTGAACCGGGGTGCTGCGTGCATGTAGCAGCAAGGAGGGTTCGAGTTCCAGTGCCGAAGCCTTCGCGAGCACCACTTGTGATCATCACCTTGGGTGGAGCAGAGCCATTGTCATGGGTGACTTCAGCTCGGCGCCGTCTTCCACCCACGCCATCTTCATTGTTCTCGATGAGATCTGAAGAGATGGTTGAGCACCAATCCTTGCCGGCGCAGGGGGGGCTTTCATCCAGATGATGCGGTGTGGGCTGTGAGGGGCAGTCGGGCAGACGGCGCCACTGGGGCTAGGGCTAAAAACAGACAGAAACAGTCAGAAAAACAGCTCAGCCATTTTTATTTTTATATTTACAACAGCGGACAGAAACGGAAACAGAAACAGAAACGGAAAAGCCGGAAATGGAAACGAACGGATAAATACAAAGTTCAGAAATAAAACAAAACAGTCAGCAACCGAAAAATATGTCAGAAATATAAATAAAATAAATATCGAACATTCACTATATGATCCAAGTCTTACAATATATAAAATACAAGTTACAATTAAATTCACAACATACAACTTAACAACATAGGCTAATAAGATGTTTTTTAGTTCATAACTTTTAATTTTTATTTTTCATAAAATATGTTCTAATGAGATCTCATTTCTGCATTTGGGAAAAACGGTAAAAAAGAAAAAAAATTCCGCTAAAAACGGGAATTCCACTAAAACAGTCGGAAAAAAGGTCATACTATTTTTGTGGGGCGGTCTGCAGAGTCGCAAGGCTGGCGGGGAGCTGCAGCGAGGGGCGGGTTTCCGGTCGCAGGCACGGAGCAAGTCAGGTCGTACGGGCTGTCGCGGGCCCGCCACCTCCGGGCTATCGGCGGGGCTCTGGTAAGTGGTGGAAGTCGTCGACAGTGCCTAATCTTGCCAAGCTAGTAGTGTAATTTGTCACAAAAGTGTAGTTAGCAAAATACTAGGCACAAGTATAGTAAAATTTAGCAACAAAATAAGGATATGGCATGTGGGCTAGAGTGCTACAAAAGTATGGCTTACCGCAGTTGTGGTAATAAATCGAACAACAACCTAAAAATTTGTGACACGACTAAGGTTAGACAACAAACAGCCCCGTATAGACTAGAGGAAAAAAAGAGAGATTGAGGATGGAAGAGGCAAAAGAATGAAAGGGGTATATTTGTGTACCAGTGGCAATGGTGAATAAGTAACTCAGAATTTCGGAACTAGATCTATTTTAGGGATCCATGAGAAAAAAAGATGCTCAAGAAAAATGAGCCACTCCACAATTTTGTGTAAGCGGTGGCAATGATTGAAGTGTTTGGCTAGCATTTTACAGCTCCAAGTTATAGGCCATGCTCGACACAGTTGAAACTTGTTAAAAAAATACCTTATTTCATCAGTGTGTGAAAAAAAACCCTTAAAATAGCTATTTTTTAGTTTATTCTGAAAAGCTGCTGAAGTAAAAAGATGTGAAATAAATTTATTGTTTGGCATAACTTCTACTATTTTTGTCAATAAGCTGGAAATAAGTTGTGCCAAATGAGATTAGAGTTGTGCTCTGAAAACATGCTAAAAACACACTCTTTGTGAAAGTAGTTTTTCTTGTACCGGCAAACCGGTTTTCTCATGGAGGAGAAGAAACGTAATAACAAACATCCATGCAACTCGAGCACTTGTGTGTGTTGTGACCCTTTTAGGCTCTATTCAGTTATCCACCAATTCAAGTGGATTAGGGGGAATAAATCCACTACTCTCTAGTTGAGGATTCACTCCCTCATTCCACTTTATTCCCTTTTATTTTTGTAAAACCGGTCAGTTTCAAATGGGATTTACGGGTTGAGTTTAGAAATGGGTCAGTATAGAAGGGTTGAATCAGGTTGGTTTAGGATTGATTCACGGTGATGGCATATTGGGAAGGCAGTACCTCCTCGTGCCGGTAGATCCACCGGCCATCATGCACCAGGAATCTTCCCTAATGCTAAGGCTGACGTAAACTGCTTAGGCTTTTTTTGGTAGAGATTATACTTATTTAAACATTTGCTCATATTTTAAACTATTCATAAAAATTATTATCCAACTTATCTATATAATTTAATTTTTTGTCAAAAGTGTTTGACAAAACAATTTATCTAATATGATTATAGGTGGTTATGAACATAATCACTTATAAGTTCTAAGTGTTTGATAGAGATTATAGTATAAGCTGTAATAATCATATAATCTTCACTAAACAGAGCCTTACACGCACCTCCTCCCCCGCACTTGTTAGACTTTGGGTCTTTTTTTTTTAAGTGCGCACGTCAGTTTGGCCGAGATGATGGGCTGTTTTCTAGTTTTTTTTTCTTTCTACTTTTTGTCCACCCATTTTACTTTCCTTTATATTTTTCTAATTTCTTTCCACCCATTTTACTTTCTTTTATATTTTTCTTCTTACTTTTTTTTGTATATTTTTACTTTTTATAATTTCTATTTTTCCTCTATTTTATGCTCTCATGCATCCGTCGAGTGCAAGTACTTTTTTAAACAATAGATTTTACTATCAAAATGATTTTTTTACAGCTAGAAAAATTTGTTATCACCACTAGGTCAATTGAATCTTACCATAAGAACAATTTATTCATATTTTTAATTTTTCACATTTCGTTCTTTCTAATTTTATACCTTTTATTTTTTTAAAATATTGTTTTTAAATTTTCCATTTCCCATTTACATCAAAATATTTAGAATAAATTGTTTTCATTATTAGAACATTTAATTTTACGATTAGGACAATTACTCCTTCTATTTATAAATATGTCATTCTAGCTCTGAGCATGAGAATTAAAGAGAAGTGAAAAAAATATAGAGCGCAGAAAATGAAGAGAAAAGAAATAGAGACAGAGATTTATTAGGAAGAGAGAAAGTGTGTTGGAAAGAGAGAATAATGTATTGAAAAGTGAGAATGAATATATTTGAGAACAAAATTCGAATTCTAGAATGACTTAAAATTGTGAATGGAGGGAGTAACATTTACTGGTCGAACAAGTTATTTTCACTTTTGGAACAATTGAATTAATTTATTGAGATGAAATGTTAAAAAAACAAATTAAATTAATTTTTATAAAAACATTTATGTGGTATCAATTTTTTAAAAATAATTTAACTTTTTTAGAAAATATTTATGTGATATATTATTTTACATTAATCATAAGAAATATGATTATTCAAACGGAATCATATAGTTAGTCACAATTTGATAGAAAAATACATTTGAAATTTAAAATAGTAAATTAAATTTAACAGTTACGGCCCGTTATCACTAATTCAGCCCACTAAAAAAAAACCTACCAGCCGCATGTGTCCGTCACGCGGGTGGAAATTGATGCGCGCTTCAGGGAACATGACCCGCCCTAGGTCATCAGATCCACGCTCCCAGGCCAGGCAAGGCAGCCCCACATCGACCGGCGGAGAGAACCAGCACGCACCTCCTCCTCCTTCCAGCCTTACAGGTGAGAGCCGATGTCTCCAACCCAATCCCTTCCTCTTCCTTTTGTACTACATGTAGATCACATTTAGGCTGGATCGATCCATTCCTCCGCCTGGGGCTGATGATAGGGAGATTTTTTTTTTCCGAAATGAAAATGATAGGGAGATTTCATCCCACCCCAATCGGGGATGGGGATGGGGTTGGGCATCCGGTTCTTCCTGGAACTATGATGGTAGTCCGTCGTCGTAACAACTCGATAGGCAGGCAGCGACGCCACCGATTCCGGGCAGCTGACCAGGGGGTCGGAGCTCTCGGAGGACCAATCTGAATTCTGCAGGGGTCTTGTTTGATTCGTTTCTCCTTAATGATGATCTGGAATGCATTTTGGCGGGTGTGGCGAGTGACTAGGGATGCACATTTTACATTTCTTGGGTCGGCCCATGACCCAAAAACACTCCTAAATGAGCTAAAAAAATTTCTCACCTTCACAAATTAGTAACACAAATATACTAGAGAGGTGACCCACAACTACCCATTAGGTACCCAATTTGCATCCCTACGAGTGACGGTTGGGTTTAGAAAATATGTAGGCATAATTATGGGTGGTTTGGGTATGGAGCAGATTTCTCCCCCCATTAACAGGCCTGCCTTCTAGGCACACAACTGTTCCAAGAGGCGTCATGGGTGGTGGCCCACCTGGCCGCAGCAATTTCCACCATAGCCATGCCAATTGTGGATGCCGAGATGGAACCCAAAAAAGGGCATCACCTGCCGCCGTCAATCGGCCCCCACGTCGAACCCCATACCCGCACACCCACTGCAACCAGGGCCTGCCTCTTCTTCGTCACCCACCGGTCCACGCTCCCTCCCGTCGAACGAGTCCATCCGCACCCCCGCGCACCTCCAAGTTGATGAGAATCATTTGTCATCAGGCGCAGCAGACCGCTCGCCCACACGCAGCGTACACTACACTGGACACGGAAGCCTGGGCCCCACTGAATCATTAGTCCCGCGTATCGGTAACAGAAAAGGCAAGGGGTTCACGTCCCGGTGTGAGCACGGTGGTCCACCACAAGCTACCTGTTTCCTCCCCTGTTGATCAGTACTTAGCTAGGATCATGATTTGATTCCTATGGGTCAGGTTCGATTGGCACGGGGTCGAATTTCGTGTAACGGTTGGTTTGAGGGGGATGGGTAGATAGACTGATGCGAGGTGCCTGTATTCATTGATAAAGGGAGCATGGGATCGTGAAATTATATGGCGTTCTCAATCATGCGTGTTGCTCTGATTACCCGTGGATTAGTTGGTATTGTGATACCCAACATTTGAAGGTTTTAGTATACAACGGCGCTTTGCATAAAGTGTTATTTTTTTAAACGGTGGGGATATTCTTCTCAGGAAAATTACGCGATTCTTGTATTGCTGTGCTGAAGATCCGTAGTTTTCAGTCAGTAAATCACACACTTTTACAACCTATGTGACTAGGCTCTTTTGTATCCTCGCATAGGCATATCACATTCTCGCATTTCCCTGAAGAACCATTGTTTTGTGCAACTCCGCTGAATCTAGATAGTGCACTGTGTAAGTTACTCTTTTTTCCGTAGCATATGATCACTCTTCCAAGGAGGAGTTTCTCGAATAACTTATGCTTCAATTTTTTATGCTCATATACTCCATTTTTGTGATAGACATAGTCATATATTTTTTCTTTGCAGATGCCTTGATCCTAGACATGTATCAAATTTCAATAGTTATAAAGCCAGAGGAAGTATTGGATACTGGAAGATCATTGTGTTGGTGGTAACTGAGTTTTGTTGGCATTTATAGATGGAGAGGTTAAGCACCAACGAAATCTACAGTTCTGGAGTTCCTGTGACTGTTCCAACATCTCTGCCATCTATACCGGCCTCTGTGGATGAAAGCTTCCCAAGGCTTCCCAGTGTGCAGAATGCTCTGATGGAGACTGAATTCACGAGCACTCCACTACCAACTCTTCTGGCTAATGGTGCTCCTATACGTGGTCAGTTTCACTCCAGTACTGGATCCATTGGGGCGTTGTGTTCGCCCCCAGCTGTGAGGTTCTCTTCAGTTTCAAACCCTGATCAATACTCCAATCCTAATCCTCATAATTCTCAAGCACAAAGCACTACAAGCTCTTCAACATTAAATTACGGGTCACAGTATGAAGGCTTCGAGCCTCCCTTGACCGATTTTCCAAGAGATGTTGGTCCAACCTGGTGTCCTGATCCAGTTGACAGCATGCTTGGATATTCGGGTGATCTTCCTGGTGGGAACAATTCTATTGGAGCTTCAGATGATCTTAGCAAGCAAAGCGAATGGTGGACTGATTTCATGAATGATGAATGGAAGGAAATTGTTGATAACCCAGTGTCAACTGAAAACCAAGAGGTATGCCAGCCGTACACAGATTCACATCATGGGTTTTGGAAATTACTTGCAGACCAAACACTCTATAGTAACTGCTTTCCCCCTACCTTGTCTGTTCCCTAATACACTTTGTGTAAGAATGTTTTCTACTGGGTATCCTTACATTCATTTTGTTATTTGACATCGCTATCGTTCTCTAATGCTATATGTGAAATGAAATTATGCATCAAGTGCTGCATAAATTTTCTTTTTCTTTTTATTGGTTGCACATAATCAAGCGACACTCATGATAACTAAGCGGAATCTATGCAGTATCATACCAAATGGTCCCAGTTCCCAACCATTCTGTACTTGGCTTGAGTAACACTGATGCATTTTTCACTGGCTTTGTTTAACTTCACATCTAGTAGCTTGGCTTGCGGATGATTCAAAGAGGCTGTAGTTTTTCTTAGCTAAATTAATTGTGCTCATTAGTGCTAACACTAATATGGGTAAGTCGATTTGCTTGAATTATTGCGACTCATTGTGCCTTGAAGTTCACGTGTTTTTGACAAATTTATTTTGATGTTAACATCAGAGATCAGGGTACCATGTATTTTTTATGGGTACTATCACAACCTCAGCGATGTGTTGTCTGTTTTTAGCGATGAACGCAATATGTGGGACTTGGGGCTGGCTCGAGGCTTATAGCCCTTGACAACCCCCCCCCCCTCCCCCCACGCGAAGTGATTTGGTATTGTTAAAACTAGGTTGGGCATCCACGCAAGCTGTTGTATTTTGGTGTGGTGTGTGTTGTATTGAGTTCTTGTCCTGTTTTCCTTCTTAATAAAATGTAACACAGCTCTATTGTGTTTTCAGAAAAAAAATTTAGAGCGAAGTTTAAATTATTTCAGCAATATCACATTTACTGACTTTTTGTTCATGAAATTTTATGAGAATCTGTTCAGCTCGTTGTGTTTTAAACATGTGAATATGTGATTGAGTGATGCTTTACTCAGGTGTGTCAAGCTGTTCAATCTTCCTTCTCGGTTCACCAATCGGCTACTCCACAAGCAGTATCATCTCAATCTGGTGAACCGTTGGCAGTTGCAGCGCCCTCATCCAGTGCCAGCTCTAGTACTACCAAGGCACGTATGAGATGGACTCCTGAGCTTCATGAGCGCTTTGTGGATGCTGTGAATCAACTTGGTGGCAGTGATAGTGCGTATTATATAAATTATAATGTTTTCCTCGTGGGTAGACCTGTTTGTTTTGACATTTTTCTTACACCAATGCAGAAGCAACTCCTAAAGGTGTACTTAAGCTAATGAAGGCAGATAATTTGACTATTTATCATGTAAAAAGTCATCTCCAGGTATGTTATTTGTCCTTATCACTAGGTATCTTCTGAATACTGTTCTCTATCTGACATTAAGTTGACTTGATATTACAGAAATACAGAACAGCTCGATATAGACCGGAATTATCTGAAGGTCTGTCATTTTCTACTTTCCATGTCATTGTTTTCCTGTGTATTTGTGAGCTGCAGTTTCTTTAAGAGTTTACTGTATTGATAAATTTGAGAATTCAGGTTCTTCAGAAAAGAAGGTGGCATCAAAAGAAGAGATTTCATCTATTGACATGAAAGGGTAAGGGAACAATCTACGCAAACTGAAATAGGCTTGTTTTTGTCATATTTAAAATGGTGACTAGGATCGACTAGATGACTAGTAAACATTGATTAGGATCTTGTTGTCAGCAAAATATGAATGTTAACAACAAAAATTCTTGTTTTTTGCAATAAAAAGAAAATCAGCTAGAGCCAACATAGATGCCATTTTTAGTTGTGCATCAATATGGTTACATAGTACTTTGACCACTTTTTGCATACTGAATGGAAAATGGATACTCATGCTTCCATTCTTTTCCTTGGGAGTTTAAACTTTTTTACTTCACATATCCTTTCTAGCTGTTCTCTCTTTAGTTTTCGCATTCATATAACTGGATGTGATCTCCATGGTAATTGTTATTGTGGCCTGTGATTGACTTTTAATCTCTTTTCTTCTTTACTCTTTTTAGCTATGAAAAAACTTGCCATATTAACCCATTTAAATGGCTGCCATAAATTGCTAGTTTTTATGGATTTTGTGTATTAATTTTTTCTGTGCTGGAAAAAGCTGCATTTGTTGAATAGTTCCGTTTCGCCAATAATAAAAGTGTCTTTGCTTCATTATTGCTGCTTATCAGTTTTTTGTTTTATTATTATCAAATTGTGACATGGTACCATTTTAGTCTAGCTGTATGGCAGCCTGAGCATTATTTCTTACTGCAGAAATTTTGATATCACTGAAGCACTTCGTCTCCAGTTGGAACTTCAAAAGCGGCTTCATGAACAACTTGAGGTATTTTTAGAAGTTGCTCTATCATTGCTTTTACTCTTTATATGTCAGAAGAGCTGAGGGTAAGCTTTGTTTAAAATCAGTTAAAATTTAGAGGTTATGTTAAATGCATGATACCTCCACTTTATTTATAGGATTTTGGACAAAAATTTTGAACTATTATTTTCTTTTATTTCATGATTTTGCCTAGAGTCAGGGGGTGTCTTTTTTTCTTTTCTTTTTTGGGGGGTGGGGGGTGGGCATACAAACCTAGTCTTCCACTAGTCATCTACTGCTTCAATTCGCTTAACTTTCGGACTCATTTAATACCGTTTTCCAGAGATAATTGTCTGCTTACATTACAAATTTGCAATAAGGTGTAACTTGCCCTTTTTAGTGTACGTATATGTACTGACATGTTATAGTGGTGATAAAAATCAACTTCTTTTTATATGGAATACATACAACAACAACAACAA
>BCLG01000367.1:131396-153539 GCA_001602295.1 Zoysia matrella | reverse complement strand
CCGCTCTCGCGAGCTCCTCCTCGCCGGCGGCCTCCGCTTCTCCTTGCCGGCCGGCTCGGGTCCCGCGTCGCGCTGCTTCTCCTCGCCGGTCGCTTCCGCGCCTCGTGGCCGCCTCCGGTTCCGCGCCTCGCCCGCCTCCGGCCCCTCTCCGCGCCGCGCGCCCGCATCTGCTCCAACCTCCTGCGGTTCGATTTCTTCTCCGGCGTTCGAAGCAGGCTCCCAAACACGTAGCTTATGTTAGCACCGCTTCTCTGAGCAGCCGCTTCTTTGGACAGGCCCTTTGGCTAGCTCGCTGCCGGAAGCCAGAGCCACGACGACGGCGAGACGAGGGATTTGATTCGCCTCGCGCTTCCCCAGCTGCTCTGCCCCTCTGGGCCGATCCTGCGTTGCGCCGTGGCCGACAGCGGAGCTGGAGGTAAGTGTTTTCTCTCCCTCGCATTCCCTCCCTCCTCTATCCTGATTACTGAGATTCGAGCCATCCGTTTGGGTCTGGTTCGATTGGCGAGAGGTCGAATTTCGTGTGACTAGATTCAATAAATCACACGCTTGATCAACCTATGTGACTAGTCTCTTTGATATCCTCGCATAGGCATATCCCATTCTCGCATTTTCCGAACAATCATTGTTTTGTGCAACTCCACTGAATCTAGATGGTGCACTGTGTAGGTTACTCTTTTTTCGTAACATATGATCACTCTTCCAAGGAGGAGCTTCCCGAATGAGTTATGCTTCATTTTGTTGTGCTCATATACTCCATTGTTGTGATAAACATAGTCATATATTTTTTCTTTACAGATGCATTGATCCTAGACGAGTAGCAAATTTCGTTAGTTATAAAGCCAGAGGAAGTATTGGATGCTGGATGATCATTGTGTTGGTGGTAACTGAGGTTTGTTGGCATTTGTAGATGGAGAGGTTAAGCACCAACCAATTCTACAGTTCTGGAGTTCCTGTGACTGTTCCAACATCTCTGCCATCTATACCAGCCTCTCTGGATGAAAGCTTCCAAAGGCTTCCCAGTGTGCAGAATGCTGTGATAGAGAGGGAATTCAGGAGCACTCCACTACCAACTCTTCAGGCTAATGGTGCTCCAATACATGGTCAGTTTCACTCCAGTACTGGATCCGTTGGGGCGTTGTGTTCGCCCCCTGCTGTGAGGTTCTCTTCAGTTTCAAACCCCGATCAATACTCCAATGCTAATCCTTATAATTCTCAAGCACAAAGCACCACAAGCTCTTCAACATTAAATTACGGATCACAGTATGAAGGCTTCGAGCCTCCCTTGACCGATTTTCCAAGAGATGTTGGTCCAACCTTGTGTCCTGATCCAGTTGACAGCATGCTTGGATATTCGGGTGATCTTCCTGGTGGGAACAATTCTATTGGAGCTTCAGATGATCTCAGCAAGCAAAGCGAATGGTGGACTGATTTCATGAATGATGAATGGAAGGAAATCGTTGATAATCCAGTGTCAACGGAAAATCAACAGGTATGCCAGTCTGGTTTTATTGTTCTTGGAAATTATTTGCAGACCAAACACTTTATAGTAGCTACTTTCCCCCTACCTTATCTATTCCCTACTACACTTTTCTAAGAATGTTTTCTACTGGGTGTCCTTGCATTCATTTTGTTGTTTCACATCTCAATCATTCTCTAATGCTATATCTGAAATGAAATGATGCATCAGGTGCCGCAGAAATTTTCTTCTTCTTTTTATTGGTTGCACTTAATCAAGTGACACACACCATAGCTAAGCGGAATCTATGCAGTATCATGCCATCCTAACTGATGTGTTGTCCGTTTTTAGCGATGAGCGCCATATGTGGGACTGGGCAGTGGCTTGAGGCTTATACCTCCCAATCCCAAACCCCCCCCCCCCCATCCCCCGAGTGATTTGTGTTGTTAAAGCTAGGTTGGACATGGTTGTAAGCTGTTGTATTTTGGTGAGGTGTGTTGTGTACTGCGTTCTTGTCCTGTTTTCTTTCTTAATAAAATGTAACAGAGACAAGCTTAAGTTGTTCGTCAATATCATCTTTACTGACTTTTTATTCATGAAATTTTATGAGAATCTGTTCAGCTCGTTGTGCTGTATTTTGGTGTGGTGTGTTGTGTACTGTGTTCTTGTCCTGTTTTCTTTCTTAATAAAATGTAACAGAGACAAGCTTAAGTTATTCGTCAATATCATCTTTACTGACTTTTTGTTCATGAAATTTTATGAGAATCTGTTCAGCTCGTTGTGCTTTAAACATGTGACTGAGTGATGCTTTACTCAGGTGGGTCAAGCTGTTCAATCTTCCATCTCGGTTTACCAATCAGCTACTCCACAAGCAGTAACATCTCAATCTGGTGAACCGGTGGCGGTTGTAGCACCCTCACCCAGTGCCAGCTCCAGTACTGCCAAGACACGTATGCGATGGACTCCTGAGCTTCATGAGCGATTTGTGGATGCTGTGAATCAACTTGGTGGCAGTGATAGTGCGTATTATATAAATTATAAAGTTTTCCCCATGGGTAGACCTGTTTGTTTTGACATTTTTCTTACACCAATGCAGAAGCAACTCCTAAAGGTGTACTTAAGCTAATGAAGGCAGATAATTTGACTATTTATCATGTAAAAAGTCATCTCCAGGTATGTTTTGTCCTTATCACTAGATATCTTTGGAATATTATTCTCTATCTGACATTGAGTTAACTTGATATTCCAGAAATACAGAACAGCTCGATATAGACCGGAATTATCTGAAGGTCTGTCATTTTCTACTTTCCATGTGTCATTTTTTCCTGTGTATTTGTGAGTTGCAGTTTCTTTAAGAGTTTACTGTATTGATAAATTTGAGATTTCAGGTTCTTCAGAAAAGAGGGTGGCATCAAAAGAAGAGATTCCATCTATTGACATTAAAGGGTAAGGACCAATCTACGCAAACTGAAATAGGCTTGTTTTTGTCATATTTGAATGTCTTATCTGGACCTTTTGTATGTCTTGGATCAATGTTTTCAAGTCATCCGAGTAAACATGATGAGTCATCCTGATGGTTCCATGACCACTAGGACCTACTATTACAATAAGCCCGACTAATCAAAATTAATCTTGATTGGTTGGCCCCATGTTGAACAGGATCGACTAGACTATTGAGCTACTATGCACCAGCCATCGGCCTCAAAAGCTTATGCCGATAGGGAAATGTGGTCAATTCACTTATACTTCAACACTCCCCCGCACGTGCAGCTCCTGTACGGCGCAAACGTGGAATAAGAGCACGCTACAATTTATTTTAATAAATCGTTCCCGTTAGGATTCGAACTTGAGACCTTTGGCTCTGATACTATATTGAGCTACTATGCACCAACCAATTGACCCAAAAAGTTTAAGCGGATAGGGAAAGGTGAAAATTCACTTATACTTCAACATAGACGACTAGTAAACATTGATTGGGATCATGTTGTCAGCAAAATATGAATGGTGACAACAAAATTTCTTGTTTTTTTGCCATGAAAAAACACAAATCAGGTAGAGCAAACTTAGGTGCCATTTAGCTGTGCATCAATATGGTTATGTAGTACTTTTACCGCCTTTTGCATACTGAATGGAAAATGGATACCCATGATTTCATTCATGTTCCTTTGGGAGTCTAAACTTTTTTACTTCACATATTCCTTTCTAGGTGTTCTCTCTTTAGTTTTGTCATTCATATAACTGTATGTGATCTCCATGGTAACTGTTATTGAGGCCTATGATTGACTTTTAATCTCTTTTCTTCTTTACTCTTTTTAGCTATGAAGAAACTTACCCTGTTAACACAGTTATATGGCTGCCACAAATTGCTAGTTGTTTATGGATTTTGTGTTCTTTCTTTGTTCTGTAAAGTTGCATTTATTGAATAGTTCCGTTTCCCCAACAATAAAAGCGTCTTTGCTTCATTATTACTGCTTATCACTTTATCAGCCTTTTGTTTTATTATTATCAAATATGTGACACGTTACCATTTTAGTCTAGCTGTATGGCAGCCTGAGCATTATTTCTTACTGCAGAAATATTGATATCACTGAAGCACTTCGTCTCCAGTTGGAACTTCAAAAGCGGCTTCATGAACAACTTGAGGTATTTTTAGGCTCTATCATTGCTTTTACGCTTTATATCTCAGAAGGGCTGAGGGCAAGCTTGGTTTAAAATCAGTTAAAATTTAGATGTTATGGTAAATGCATAATACCTCCACTTTATTTATAGGACATTTTGGACAAAAAGTTTGAACTATTATTGTTGTTCTGTTTCTTGGTTTTTCCTAGAGTCAGGGGATGTCTAATTTTGTATTTTGGGGCATACAAACCTAGTCTTCCACCAGTCCTCTACTCCTTCAATTTACTTAACTTCTGGACTCATTTAATACTGTTTTCCAGAGATAATTGTCTGCTTACATTTCAAATTTGCAGTAAGGTGTAACTTGCCTTTTTTAGTGTATGTACTGACATGTTATAGTGGTGATAAAAATCAACTTCTTTTTATATGGAATACATACAACAACAACAAAGCCTTTTTGTCCCAAGCAAGTTGGGGTAGGCAAGAGATTTTATATGGAATACATCAATTTTTTTGAAATTGTTTCTTACAAAATTTTATAGTGGGATTTGATTTATTGGCTGAGGATACTTCAATGCTAATGCGCTCATTGCCAGTGAGGCAGTAGTCTCTACTACAGAGCCAACTAGAACCCTGCCTGCCTGGGCACCGCCTTGCCAGCTTACTTAGAACCAGAAATGGTTACGAAAGGAAGCGGACCGAGGGTGGGAGAGTGAGGGAAAGAGAGCCGCTCAACACTGTGCCAGCATGCCTAAGCGTGGACTTGTATTCCAACCAGAATCCATCTGATCCAACATCCTTGGTCACTGTATTACAATCATGGGAAAAAATGGATATGCTTTTTGTACTCTGCTTATTTGTGAAATAACACCAAGTTACAGCCTCAAAATATAATTTAATTAGTTCATCGACCTTATATATTCGGGGACAGTATATCTGTTTTCCATGTTGATAAGCTCGCAAAGGTTTTTATTATGCTTTTTATTGTTTCTTGCCATGGGTTCCCATCCCAAATTTTTTCAGTCTGTTATTATCATATAACTGTTCAGTAGAGAGGAAATAGATGCGTACTAAGGTATAGAAACGTGATGTATAAAAATGTCGAGGTTAAGTTTAAGATCCACATGGAACCAAAATGCTTTTAACTCTCATTTGGTAACTATGTTGCAATAGTTTATGGATCTCTGGGAATTTTAGACCTCCATAGAAGTGACTCCTGTGTCATGCGTGGACAGAAAATACGTGGGGTGAAAAAATCTTTTTTGAAAGATCAGATTATTCTAAGGAAGATGGTACGGTGTGTTGGATCTTTCTAAAAAAGAGAGAATTTTAAATACAATATTTGATCCAAGTTACGCTTTAGTAACAGGTCTGCTAGTGCTGTTGAACTGCTTTGATCTCTAGTGCTGCACCTGTATATATGAATTTGGAAGAAACAAAAAAATATCTAGGACAATTCAGAAAGACAAGGAAGAAAGTGTTTATGGGTTTAGTACAACCAGCTTGTACAGGCCTGTGGGTAACAGCTTCATATTCAAATTTGAGCTGCCAAACATTTCCTTTGTTTCCTGTGGGAACTGACCACAAAATTTTACTGACATAATCCGTTTACATTCCCCGAAACTAGTCGTAACCTTTTCTTAAAATACTGTATCTTGCATTTTGTGGCATATTTGCTTTCTTACATGTGTTTTCAATCATTGTTTACCCTTCAGATTCAAAGAAGTTTGCAGCTAAAAATTGAGGAACAAGGAAAATGTCTTCAGATGATGCTTGAGCAGCACAGCATTCCTTTAGCGGACAAGGTGTTGAATGCTTCAACCTCAGCAGAAGGATCTAAGTTATCTTCGGATATTCCAGAATCTTCTACTGTGAAGGAAGTTTCCGAAAACTGTCAGAATGGATTAACTAAGCAAACAGGTACTACGAACATATACTTTTCTTGTGGTGCTGCCAGTTATCCAGGCCGAGACATGACAGATAACTAATGATTATTGTAACCTTTGGTTTCAGAATCAGGTGATAACTAATGAAGAAGCAAGGAAGTTCTCCTGAGGATCCAAACCAAACTGGCAATGAACTGGATTTGATGATCTGATCGCTGGCGAGCTTGGATTTAAGTTGTTTTTGTCGTTTTCAAGGAAAATAGAAATATCGCTATGAACAACTTAACAA
Source organism: Zoysia matrella (assembly GCA_001602295.1). Classification (NCBI taxonomy): domain Eukaryota; kingdom Viridiplantae; phylum Streptophyta; class Magnoliopsida; order Poales; family Poaceae; genus Zoysia; species Zoysia matrella. The sequence goes on along the minus strand of BCLG01000367.1, from coordinate 147,289 downwards.
AGGTTGCTGGCCAAGTGCCTGTAACTAGGTCTTAGTTGTATAGTACCGTACAGAACCAAGAGTGCCATGTTATGTGGATAATCTAGGGTTCAGAAACAACTGCCAAGGATTTAACTTCTTGCTTTTCCTTATTTGGTAGAGATTATGTAGCACCTTGGGCTAATTGAAGTATCTACAATAAATATTTAGCACCTTTTGGTGATGAATGATGGATTATCTTTTTATGAGAAGGTAACTGCACTAAGATTGAACATGCATGCCATTTTCCAGTAAGTGATGTTGCCTGCGTCGTGAGAAGTGACCGATGGCCAGAGGGTGGCCAGGGACATGTGTAGCACTTGCATGCAAGGTTGAACATACCGGCCGAGCTGAACCGTTTGTTGCCTTGTTGGTGGTTTTTTTTTTTTTTGTGAAAATCAGTAAAACCTTCTGATTTTTACCGTTAAAATCGATGAGATGCTACTGTAAAATTTCGATCAGTTTTTTTGTTAACATCGGTTTTTCTGGTTTTGAAACTTTCAAAAAAAAATCAATTTTATTTTTGAAGAAAACTGATGGACGGAGGAAACCATGTGGGACCGGTTTCGTTGAAAACCATGAAATCGAGTGAATTTCAAAAGTTTTGTTAACTTGATATCTAGTTTAAAGGAAAATTATACAGATAGGGGGTTTTATTTATCAGCTTACAAGAATTTGTTTTAATTTCCTGACTGTATTCAGGCACATCTGCAATCAAATTGGAACAAAAGAATAAAGATCAGATAAAAGGAAAAAAATACAAAAAGGTACAGAAATGAGAACAAATGACCGCAAGGACATAAGAAAGAGGCACAAACAAATGTTTAGATTGAATAAAACTGTACTTGTAGTAATTACGATGTTATCCTAATGCTAACTACAGTTATTGCTCTCTCTGTACCTAAATTTTTGTTACTTTTAACTTTTAGTACTAGGTTTGACCATTCATTTTAGTCAAAAAAATATAAATATAAAAATAAATGTCATATTTAAAACTAATAACAACAAAATAAATGATTTTTTAAAATTTGTTTAAATAACATGAAAAGTCAAACATAACATTTAAAAGTTATAAGTGTTAAGAATTTAAAGACCGAGGTAGGACTCACTGGCCACGGCTTCCCTGTCTCCACTGCGGTGTCTCCATCTGTGTCTCGCAGCGTGGCGTCAATCTTCTCCTTCCATTCCAATCAACAATGCCGTTTATCCTACGTGAAATATTTGCCGATTATAGGAGGGAAAAATCAACAAAGGTGCCAAATACAACAAATTTGATAGTGGCTTGCATATTGCAATATTAACCAATACTACTTGGTCTCAAAATAGAATTCGTTTTAGAGAATGGCATGGTTTCAAAAATAAAATTTTGATTCTTATTTTCTATAAAAATATTTATTAAAAAGGTGACATGTATACTTTTGTGAAAATATTTTCAAGACAAATATAATCATATGATTTTCACATGTTTAAATTTATATAATCATATGATTTTCACATATTTAAATTTAACAAATTAAAAATTATTCCTAATTTATATTCTAAATGTTAACTAAAAATTGTTTAAAATAACTTTTTTTAGACTTGAGAGAGTATATATACAATTGTCTTGCCAAGCATTGGCGGACATCACTCTCAATCTTTAAAAAAATTTATGCAATATTTTCGTAGATCATCTTTGAGGTTTGAATGCCCGGCTACGGATTCCTGGGTCCGCCACTGTTGCCAAATGCACAACGTTGTCATGTTAGACGATTAAAGGGAAAAAAATTAGTGGATTCATTATCTAGAATGGAGAGACGAGATCGACGGAGACATAGATAGAGATACATCTATACCTGTCCAACGGGCCGGCACGGCACGGGCCTGCCCGAGCTCCAGCCGACTCTGAGACGGCCCAGCATGGCCCGCTTAGTTCATTGGGCCGGGCCGACCACTCAGGTCCAGGCACAGCTCGAGTGATTTTACACGGGCCGGACCGTGCCAAGCCAGGCCGGCCGAAGCACGTGAATTTTTTTTGAGATATTACTGAAAAATTAATTATATAATATAAAAAATATAAATTTTAAATATAAATATGTCAAATTACATATATTTTAATGTTAAATTTTAATAAAATAATAAACGGGCCAGACAGGTCGTGCCGTGTCAGGCCGGGCCGACCGGGCTAAACGAGCCTGAGAACGGGCTGACCGGGCCGATCTAAACGGGCTGTGCTTGGGCCGGCCCAGCGAGCTTGCGGCTAGGCCCAGCCATGGCCCGGGTCGTGCTTTGGGTCGACCCGACCCGTCTGGCCATTGTGCCGGGCCAAAAGTATCGGGACTCAGGTTGACCTATTTGGCTTGACCCAGTTGGCCAGCTATAGATATATCAGGGGACAGGGAAGCCGCGGCTTAATTCACTTATGATCATGCAACACTCAGAATAGACTTGTGGGCCTTGTGGCCGTTGTATTGATCCCATCCTACAATTCTTATCTTCAACTCAAAACTGTTCAGTGTATTTTGCAGGATGTCATTTTGGTTTAAATTTATGCTCCCTACAGTTATACTCGCTCCATCCGAATATGTGTTTTTTTAGACTTTTAGATATCAATGTTTGACTATTTATCATATTCAAAAAAATTGAAAAAAATTATTTATTTTATTCTAAAATATTTTATTATTAGAAATAATTTAAGAATGACTTGTTTGTTTTACATTGTCACAAAGTTTTAAACAAGATGAATGGTCAAACATTAAAAATAATGCTTATTGTAGGACCGAGGAAGTAATAATTACCATAGCCCAGTTACTATCAATGACGGCAAGTTACAAAAGTTCTACATCCGTTTCAAAATATAAGCATTTCTAAATTTGATAAGGTTAAATTATTTTAATTCTACTAATAATATCTAAAAAATTACATAATTTTTAATATAAAAAATATATTTTTGTGAAAGCTTATTTCATCGTAAATAAAAAATATAATTTTTATATGCTAAAATATTATTAATTATATATTATTAATGGTCAAAATGATAAATATTGAACTTTGACTAAATCTTGAAACGCTTGTATTTTGAAACAGACGTGTCTTGGTATATTGCACCGCACAAAGTGATTTTGTGGAGTGGGCACCACAAAAGTTGTACTGCTCCCTCCATTTACAAATATAAGTCATTTTAGCATTTATAATTTATTTTTTAATATATGTCATTCTCATTTTTTAATATATTTTTTTTATCTCAATAAATCTTTATCTTTATAGAATGACTTCTTGTGAATGGGGGAGTACTTGTTTCTTATAACGGAGGGAATACTTGTTTCTTGGACAACGCATATGATTAAAAAAATATTTTCCAACCGGATGAGAGAGGGAGGTGTGAAGGGACTGTTGTACCCTCCCGAGGTGGGGTTTTGGGCGCAGCAGATCGCTGTCCACTCTTGCCTAAAATCCAAAATTTGCTCACGGAACACCTCCACCTTACACCACCATCATCACCACTGTCGCTATCCTCTCTGAAGAGACTGCATCACCACCACTGGCTTTAGCAGCACCACTGCCTCCAACGGACCAGTTACCACCACTGCATCTAGGCTTCTAATAGGTTTTGGTGATTTGAATGACAAAACAATTAAAGGACTAATACATTTATTTAGTGTAAACAAGAAATTTATATTGTAATATTGTTGAGAATAATTCTTTTGTCAAGACATGCAACATCTATGAAAGCTCAATCTTATAAATCATGTGTGCCATGTGACAAAGCTGTATTGTAAAGTAAGCAATTTCACAAAATAAGAGAAGACTTGATTGCGTTTGTTATGCACATTATTACCGAGTCCTTATCTATAGATGAGAGTGATTTAATTTCATAGACCTCAAATGGCAATGGATACAAGGCGACGTGTGGATTATGACGGTAAGTTGATTAAGGGTTAGCAGTGATTTGACTACTACGGACCATACAGTATGTAACATTTCACAATTTTGAAAATCAAAGAAGCAAGTGTGGTCATTTCTAGTTCGAAAGCCAGGGAAAACTAAGCTCGAAAATGGAATAAAAATTATTCAAATCAAATTTCAAGTTCCAAATTTGAATTCAAATTTCAAAGTGCAAGTTAAAAATTTTCAAAGAAATATTGTGCGACAAAATTTTAGATTTCTGTGTGCAGGGATTGTTCTCGCAAACGTATCAATGATAGACATTTGATATTTGTTAGTGACTAAAATATAACTATACTGTAAATACTACTATATGTGATTTTTAAAATTGAATTATGATTTGATTTAATATTATTTTTGATGAAATTTGTTACTCTGTTGCAACAACTTGCTATTAATTCAAATTATATAATGTATAATGCATTGTCACAAATGATTCATTTGTTGTGATAATTGACATATTACAATGATTCTCATTTCTTATGATACTTTATTACCATGCTGCTTGCTCGTTGCTATGTAATACTTATTGCCATGTTCACTAATTGTTGCTATATGACATAGTTATCATGAATAAAATTTTGTTGCGCAAGTATCTCTTGTAACAATATATAACCGGTGGCAATAAAGGCTATTGCATCCGACTATAGTTCGTTGTAATAATTTATATCAACAAATATTTTTATGTAGCAAAAGAATAGAATGCAACGAAAGAACACACGTGACAAAAAACATTATTACAATGACTCAATTGTTATGGCAATAATACCTATTGCCACCAAATATCTTCATCGCAATATAAACTATTGTCATATCGTTAATCATTGCAATAGCCTCTATTGCCACAATATCATGTGCGGCATCTATTTATCTATTATGATGGTCTATCTGGTTGCAATATTAACTATCACAATGATCTTTCTCATTGCAAGAGTCTCTATTGCGAGAATATTAGGTGTGGCATCTCTTATCTATTGCAATGGGCCATATCGTGGCGACATGCATATGTCTCACAACACAAATATAAATCTGAGGTAAAAAGTAAAGACCACGCCTGCTAACACACACAATTTGGTTGTAAATGGTACACATTGCAACAATTCAGGCCTTTTGCAACATTTTGGGGTCTTTGTGCAAGGGGCAAAACTTAGTATTCATGCATCATGATTTACATGACCAAGTTAAAGTGCTCAAATTCTAGTGAGAAGAGCATGAGAGAGCTTTCAAGTCCACAAATGTGTAGAAGTGGTGAAAAAGGAAAGGAAGTTAACATTAGTGGTTGATAAAGAAATTCAAAATTTTAAGTGGATAATATGGAAGTACAAGTTTTTTGTATGGCTAATAAGAATTTAACTGTGGTTTTAGGAGTTGAGCATTTTTAGTGTTCGTTTTCTGAGAGAAAAGCCCACAAAAAATACTCCATAAAATCTATAGTACATCTTAGAGTGTTTAGAAGTTTTATGTGGTCTCCTCTAAGTTTTGACAAATTTTGCTTCTGCTGTTTAATGAAAAATTGGTCAGATAGGTTTTTGAACCAACCAGCCTAGTTTGTGTCAAGTGTCCCTCTTCCCCCTCCCTTCGGAAAGGCTAGTTCGTGCATGACTCGTATCCGTTCGTGAAAGTGCATCTAGGATCCCTTGTGGTTTTTAGGATGAATGATGACAAACAATGGAAGCATTTAATGGCTCTTTGTGAGTATGTGTGCAGGGACTAAAGTCTATGGATGATTATTGAACCCCAAAAAGGAAGAGAAAAATTGTTGGTCCTTGGCTTTAATGGTTTTAATATTTATATCTCTTTGAGTAATAGTACAACCGTAATATCAAGAGGGGTTCAGCATTTTCTGTCTTGAAAATGGTTAACGCTCAAACTTTCCCTTTCATTTTCAATCCAAATTATCTATGTTTGGTCACTGGCTCCGGAATTGTCCGGTAACGGACTTGTCCATCCAATGACCGGACTTTAGAGAGGGAGCATGCAGTCACTCCAGACTTATCTGGGTGTCTGGACTTGTCCGACACCGGACATGTCTGGCCTGGATGCGGACTCCAGAGAGTTGTCCCTTCGGTAGAGCCGGACTAGTCCGGGCACGAACTTATCCGTCAAAGCCTGTGGACTCCAGAGTTATAGCACCCCGTTATTCTCCGAACTTGTCCGCTGGACGGATGGACTCCAGAGCGGTTACACCGCGGCCTGACCGGACTTGTCCGCTCGGCCGAACTAGTCTGCTAGCGAATTTGTCCATGCCCTCTGCGGACTCCAGAGAGATGTTTATGTCACCAGTGAGCCCGATGTTCGGACTTGTCTGGACCTGCGGACTAGTCCGCTCCTAGCATTTTTTAAAGGTCATCCTTGATTGATCTATATATTCCCTCTTCCCCTCACGTCTTAGGGTTACTAAAATCTTTCACTTCTTTTCAAAATTGCGCCCTGAGACCTTTTGAGATCCACATCTCCTCCTCCACTCGTTCTTCATTGAATCCCCTAGGGTTTTGATTGAAGGAAGAGGAGATTGTGAGTCCTTCATCTCTTTGATTCGTTTTGAGCACTTGATCTTTCATTGCAGGACTTGCAGGGCTTATTACTCTTAGAGATTCGTCTCCTAGACGGTTAGATGTCGCCCGAAATCTATCAAGATCATTGTGGTGAGATCTGGGAGGTTTGTGTCACTCTCTTTCAATCTAGTGAAAAACCAAGTTGATCTTTGTGGTCACTTGGAGAGGTTTAAGGTTGAGTGCAACCCGGTGCTTTGTGGACTCCTCAACGGAGACGTAGGCTTCTGTGTGGAGCTGAACTTCGGTCAAAAATCCTTGTGTCTCGTGTCTCCTTTTGGGTTTGTGTTTGATCTATTTTTCCGCTGCGATTAGCGGACTTATCCATAAGGACCGAACTTGTCCGCTAACGGACATGTCCGACTGACCGGACTAGTCCGCTCTCTTTTTTCTGATCAATTGGTTTTTAAGTGTCGATTTTCAGGTCGTTGCCTATTCACCCCCTCAGGCAATTTTCAATTGGTATCAGAGCGAGGACTCTCTTTTCAATAGCTTAATAGCTAGGAGAGTTAAAGATGTTCATCGAGAAGATCGGTGATTCATCCTCAAGCATGGAGAACTGCGCCAACGTCTAGTTCGACTACAACGAGTTGAAGACCGAGTTAAAGATTGGGCAAGCCTCGGGGAAGATTCCCATCTTCGATGGAACCTTCTACGAGCACTGGAAGTTTCGGATGACCACCTACCTCGAGTCGATGGGGCCACAGATTTTGAAAATTGTAGAGAAAGGCTTCACCTTCGAGAATGAAGAAGAACCCACTCAAAAGGATGAAGTCAACATGCACCGCGACGCTCAAGCTGCCTTCGTGATCATTTCGACACTAAGCCCAAATGAGTACACCCAGGTGATGGGGATAAGAAATTCCCACAAAATTTGGAAGAAGCTTGAGATCATCCATGAAGGGACGGACACCGTCAAGGAAGATAGAGAGGATCTCCTAAGAGACAATACAACTTGTTTATTAGGAAGAAGAATGAAGGACCTCAAGAAGTACATGACCGTCTCATGGAGATCGTCAACAAGAGAAAAGCTCTTGGAGTGAAGCTTGAAGACATCGAAGTCAACAAAAGGTTACTTCAAGCCCTTCAACCTTGGAACTCACATTTGTGTACTCTTATTAGAGAAAAGGAGAACTTCAAGAAATTCATCACGGATGAAATACTCGGACGGCTTCTTGCTCAACAAGATCAAGATGAAGAAGCAAGAAAGGTCAACTCCCTAATCGGTAACACCACTTCCGAAGAAAAGGGCATAGCTCTCAAAGCTAAAGGGAAGAAGGTGTATCTTCAAAACTCAACTGAAGAAGAAAGCAATGATGAAGAGTTCGCGCTGCTCATGAAGAAATTCAAGAAGTTTGTGAAGAAAGGTGGCTTCCACAAGAAGAACTTCAGCAAAGGTAAAACTAGAAAATCTAAAAGAACTTGCTATGAATGTGGAGAGGAAGGTCATTTCATTGCAGAGTGCCCCAACGCCAAGAACAAAGACGAAAATGAGAAGAGTGACAAGGAGTACAAGAAGGACAAGGGCAAGAAGTACAAGAAACAAGCCCACATAGTACAAGAATGGAACTCTGACTTTGACTCCGACTCTGACGATGAAGGAATTGCTACCTTGGCAATAGGCGTCACTCATACCAACACCTCTCTCTTCGGAAGCTTGAGCGATGAAGATGCTGCACCCACTTGTCTCATGACAAAAGGATCAAAGGTAATAAAACTTAAACTAGACTCTAGCAATAGTGAAGATGATGATGATGTGCCTAGCTTGCTTGAATTAATGAGCATTCTTGAGAAACAAGGAAAAGAAATTGAGAGGCAAGAAGATATTTTTGAGAAGCAAGAAGACTTGCTCATTCTTGAGAAAAAGAGAAATTTTGATCTTGAGAATATCCTAGCTCTTGAGAGGAAGAAAATAGATGAATTAACTAAAGCTTTGGCTGAAGTTAATGATGCTAGCGAAACCTTTAGACTCGCTAATGATGTACTTTAAGAGGAGTTTAACACTTTAGAAAAACTCTGCTCTTCTCTTAGAGTGCAAGTTAGCAAACTTAAAGGAGAAGCAACTTCCTTGAAAGAAGCGTCTTGCCCCCCTTCGATTGCTATTTGTGATAGGTGCAAAGATGTGGAGATTGAGAAGTTGATTGTGGATGAGAAGATTATTGTACAACTTCAAGAACAAGTCAAAACCCTCAATACACAAGCTGAACAAAGCAAGATCCCCATTGAGCAAAAAAAGGCCAAGTACGCAAGAAGAGCGTACACGAACACTAGACGCCCATATGTTTAGGATGGCATTCAATATGAGAAGAGTAAGAGTCACAATGCAAGAGAGAGCAAGAACGGCAAGGAATTTATGAAGTTCACCAAAGGAGGAAGTTACAAGGTCAAGAATGAAGCTTCACCAACACCTCCTCCAAAGAACACTAATGCTCTTCATTGTGCTAAACTTTTTCATGATTTTGATGCTTATGTGCTAATCAAGAATGCTTTTGGTAGAGTTATTGCTAGATACGTTGGGCCACGCCACAAGAACACCAAGTCTTGTGTGTGGGTGCCAAAATATTTTGTTGCTAACGTGAAAAGACCCAAACAAATTTGGGTACGTAAAAACAAAGCCGAATCTGTTTTGTAGGACTACTCCTCCGGTGGAAGAAGTTACGTGATTGATAGTGGTTGTACAAATCATATGACTAGGGAGGAGAAGATGTTCTCATCCATTGAAGAGGACAAAGCTCAAGATGACAATGTTATCTTCGCAGATGACAAAAAAGAAAAGGTAATTGGTCTTGGAAAAATTGCTATTTCCAATTACCTTTCCATTACGAATGTTCTTTTGGTTGAATCTTTGAGCTATAATTTGTTATCCGTATCACAATTGTGTTAGATGTGTTACAATTGTTTGTTCACAAATTATGATGTGACCGTCTACAAGAGAGGAAGTTGTACCGTGGCATTCAAAGGCTACTTGAAGAGAAAACTTTATCTAGTAGATTTCTCTACTAATAAAATAGTCTCGGATACGTGTCTTGTTGCCAAGTCAACAATAGGTTGGCTGTGGCATCGTCGCCTAGCCCATGTTAGCATGAGGAACCTTCATAAACTCCAAAAAAGGGTCACATCATAAGACTAACAGATGTTTGCTTTGAGAAAGATAAAATTTGCCGCATATGCCAAGCTGAAAAGCAAGTAGGAGCAAGCCATCCATCTAAGAACATAATGACGACCGCAAGACCGCTGGAGATGCTGCACATGGACTTGTTTGGACCGGTGGCGTATATTAGCATTGGCGGTAACAAATACGATCTCATTATTGTTGATGACTTTTCTCGCTTCACTTGGGTATTCTTTTTGCATGACAAAGGTGAAATGAAGAGTGTGCTCAAAACATTCTTGAAAGGAGCTCAAAATGAGTATGAAGTAAAAATCAAGAAGATAAGGAGCGACAACGGCACCGAGTTCAAGAACACTCAAGTGGAAGAATATCTTGATGAAGAAGGAATCAAGCATAAGTTTTCAGCACCCTACTCCCCTCAACAAAATAGGGTTGCTGAAAGGAAGAACCGAACACTCATCGAGATGGCAAGGACAATGCTAGATGAGTACAAGACGTCCGATCGTTTTTGGGATGAAGCTGTCAACACTGTGTGTCATGCAAGCAATCGCTTGTATCTACATTGACTCTTGAAGAAAACTCCCTATGAGCTTGTCACCGGTAACAAGCCTAATATCTCATACTTTGGAGTTTTTGGAAGCAAATGTTATATGCTAAACAAGAAACTTAAATCCTCTAAGTTCGCACCTAAAGTTGATGAAGGGTTCTTGCTTGGCTATGGATCGAACGCTCACACTTATAGTGTATTCAACAAAGCTAATGGTTGTGTTGAAATAGCACGTGACGTGACGTTTGATGAATCTAATGGCTCCCAAGAGGGGCAAGTTGTTAATGAAATTACAGATGATGAAGAAGCTCCGGCCGTGACGATCAAGAGAATGACACTTGGAGAGATCAAGCCACAAGAAAATCAAGAGTCATCTACACCCACAAGTCAAGAAGATCATGGCATGACGGGTGGTGAAGAATCAAGTGAGAAAGTTCAACAAGAGACAAATAATGAAGTTGATCAAAACGACAAGCTTCCCATTCATGATCAACACATTGAAGAAGATAGTGACGAGACTAGACCACAAGTGCAACATCCACGAGTACATCAAACAGTACAATGAGATCACCCCGTCGAGCAAATTCTTTGTGACATTGATAAGGGAGTAAACACTAGATCTCGTGTTGCTAAATTTTGTGAGCATTACTCGTTTGTCTCTTGTCTTGAGCCTCTTAGGCTGGAAGAAGCACTAAATGATTCGGACTAGGTAATGGCGATGCAAAAAGAGCTCAACAACTTCACAAAAAATGAAGTTTGAACTCTCGTAGAACGACCCAAGCAAAACATTGTTGGAACCAAGTGGGTCTTTCACAACAAGCAAAATGAAGACGGTGTTGTGGTAAGAAATAAAGCGAGATTGGTGGCTAAAGGGTACTCTCAAATCGAAGGTTTGGATTTCGATGAAACTTATGCTCCTGTAGCTAGACTCGAGTCAATTAGAATACTGCTTGCCTTTGCTACTCACCATGGTTTCAAGTTGTTCCAAATGGATGTGAAAAGCGCCTTCCTCAACGGTCCGATCAAGGAAGAAGTATATGTTGAGCAACCACCAAGTTTTGAAGATAAAAAGTACCCGAATCATGTGTACAAGCTTCACAAAGCTCTCTACGGGTTGAAGCAAGCACTAAGAGCTTGGTATGAGTGCTTAAGAGACTTTCTCATCAAGAAAGGCTTCAAAATAGGGAAGGCTGATTCTACTCTTTTCACAAAGAAAGTTTCTAATGATATTTTTTTGTGCCAAATATATGTCGATGACATTATATTTGGTTATACTAATAAATCTCTTTGTGATGAGTTTAGCAAGTTTATGACCAAACGGTTTGAGATGTCTATGATGGGAGAGTTGACATTCTTTTTATGATTTCAAGTGAAGCAATTAAAGGAAGGGACTTTCATTTGCCAAGCCAAGTACACTCAAGATATGATAAAAAAATTTGACATGGCAAAATCAAAGCCGATGAAGACTCCTATGCCTACCAATGGCGATCTTAATCTCCACAAAAAGGACAAATCCATTGATCAAAAGATATACCGCTCCATGATTGGATCCCTTCTTTACTTATGTACATCTAGACCGGATATCATGCTTAGTGTGTGTATGTGTGCAAGATTTCAAGCGGATCCGAAAGAATGTCACTTTGTGGCCCTGAAGAGAATTTTGAGATATCTAATTCATACACCAAACCTAGGACTATAGTACTCTAAAGGCTCAAAATTCAATCTCATTGGGTATTCCGATGCGGATTATGCCGGATGCAAAGTGGACCGTAAAAGCACATCGGAGACTTGCCATTCTTGGGAAGATCTCTAGTGTCTTAGTCATCTAAGAAACAAAATTTCGTTGCCCTTTCCACAGCCGAAGCAGAGTATGTCGCAGCCGGTAGTTGTTGTGCTTAACTTCTATGGATGCGACAAACTTTAAAGAATTATGGTTACACTTTGAACCATATTCCACTCCTATGTGACAATGAGAGTGCCATAAAGCTCGCTTACAATCATTGTGAGCACTCCCGCACCAAACACATAGGCATTCAGCACCACTTCCTAAGAGACAACTCCATCAAAGGGGACATAGAAATTTCCCATGTATACACACAAAAGCAACTAGCGAACATTTTTACCAAACCTCTAGATGAGAGACGCTTTTGTGAACTTAGAAATGAGCTAAATATCCTTGATTCTCAGAACGTGGATTGAAGTGTTGCACATCTGTTGTGACATAGAAAAGATTTTAAAATAAAGAATTTATGAAAATATTTTGCATGTTTTGTTTTGAAAACCTCAAAAGTTTTGAAAATTTTCATTATGGGAAATGTAATCATGGTTGATTGCTTCTGATCACACTTTACATAATGATATGTTTTTTAAAAAAAATTGTCTAAAAGTTCACCTTCCTCAAATATCAAGTTCTACTCCTTGATTCAAGACTACGTGGGCCGGACAACTCCACAGCTCCGGACTAGTCCACTAGCAGACAAGTCCGGACCACGGGATCTATTTAAACCTCGAGTCTTCTTCCTCCTCAAACACTATTCCACTTTCTCTCTCCTACACCAAACCCTAGCTCGTGACTCCCGTGGCGATCCGGCATTTCGACTGGTGGAACGTGAATTCATTCCGTGGAAAAGCTTCTCCACCCTCGGACTAGTCCAAAACCCCGAAAGTCCGCTTCCTTTTCATCCTCGTTCGAAGGTAATCTCTTCTCTAGAGTTTGAGTTTGAAATGCGGTTGTTCCGATTCGTAACTTTCAAATCCCTTTCGTGAGGTCACTCCTAGGATGCTATAAGTGCTTTGTATGCAATATGGCTAGGAGTTGTGGTCAGATCTAAAAGTTGTGCAAATTTATTCTTCATGTGCACTTAGAGTCCGCTTCTCCGGATGAAGTTACGAATAAGTCCGCTACCAGACTATGCAAAGTTGTATGCAATATGGCTAGAATGCTTCTCCGGATATGTCCGCTGCCAGACAGAACATGTTGAACAAGTTCAATCAATTTCGATCAATCATCCTCACATTACACTCTAATCTGATACTCTGTGCAGTAGTCAGCATGTCAGATGAAGGCAGTTCTCGCTGTGTTGTCAGAAAGATTGAAACCAAGAAGTGTAAGGTCACTCTTCCTGTTGTTGACATTGATGACATTCAAGAGGTGTTGTTGACCATGATGACATTCAAGAGGAGCCTGAGGCTATTAACATGGTACTAGCAACGCCTCTGGATCATGAGAGAGGCAGGAAAGGTGTAGGCTATATGAGAAACTCTCCAGCTGCTGTGATCAAGCGTCGTGAGAATTGCTATGAAGAGACCAAACAGTGTGTTGATACTCGGTTCTGGAGTTACTTCATGCAGATGACTATTTCTGTGTACCTGAAACTGAAGAATCTAGTGATTGTTATGCAGTGGGTTGATTGGGAGTACATGGCCAAAAAAAATAACCCAGTGTTCAATGAAGTGATTGATGCTTGCACTTATCATGGGATTAAAGACATCTTGGGTTTCCAATACCCTTGGAACAAAGCAGTGATAGCTCAGTTCTATGCCACTCTCTATTATCATCAGGAAGGAGAGGGCAAGATATCTTGGATGACAAGGGCAGAAAGGTACTCAGTGACAGTTCAAAGGTTTGCCAGCATTCTCAAGTTCTGCGTTAGTTTCTCTTGTCCAGCTCGGATTCACAATGAGCCAGTACTTGATGTCAATGAGATGGACTTCATGTATGACGCTTCTTCTCACTTCTCTTCGCCAAACACTACTGGGTTTCTTCCCTTCTATAAGGTAATGCATCGTATCCTTAGGAAGACCTCGGCTCCTAGTGAAGGCGATGCATCCAACCTTCATGGTCATGAAAGGAACCTCATTAAGTGGTTGGCAGGACAAGAGAAGTTCAACACCTTTGACTTTATGTTCTCTGAAATTCTTGATATTGCATAGCAGCCTAATAGGGCGTGCGCTTATGCACCCTATATTATGTGGATGATCGAGAAGGTCACTAAAAAGGTGTTTGAGAAGAAGTCGCCCACTCATCCAACATCTAGGAGGCGGCTGCCAGTTCACCTCCTTCATCTTCTCATGGTAGAGGTGGCTTATTCAAGATCCTCAAAGGTTTCTTCAAGATCTGCCAGAACATGGATGCTCGTGCTCACAAGGAAAGGGTTGCTCGGAAGAGGTATACTAAAGTTACTAAGGAATGGCAACGCCAGCAGGGCTTTCCTCGTTCACCAAACAGCTCAGACATTGAAGAAGAAGCTCCTCCCCTTCCAGACCCATTTGCAGATCTCACTCATGAGGAGCTTGCTTACTTTGGACAACAGCCAAATGAGGACTCTGAGGGGACAACCAGTGATGATAATGCCGAGGAGTAGCTGCTATCTTCTCTCCCTCATTTTCTTTCCTTTTTTGGTGTCTTGATGCCAAAAGGGGAGAAATTGAGAAGCTCCACCTATCTACTATCCTTTATCTATCGTTGGTGTGAACTTTTTGGACTTGTGTGCTTTTTAAAACTTGGTTTGTGATATTTTGTTTTTGACCTGCTTATGTGGTGATGTGATGCTTGTGGTTTATCTATCCTATTGCATATTGTTTGTGGTTACAAGTTGATATTCATGTAAGCTTCTATTGCTATCTAAGTATGTGTTGATGTGCATGAATTTAGGCGAAGCTTATATGTTCTTTAACTTGTAATCCTTGTTTATCTTTGTAGCTTCTTATTGGTTGTCATCAATTCACCTAAAAAGGGGGAGATTGAAAGTGCATCTAGGATCCTTTGTGGTTTTTGGGATGAATGATGACAAACAATGGAAGCATTTGATGGCTCTTTGTGAGTATGTGTGCAGGGACTCTATGGACGGTTATTGAACCCCAAAAAAGAAGAGAAAAATTGTTGGCTCCTTGGCTCTAATAGTTTTAGTATTTATATCTCTTTGAGTCATAGGACCACCGTACTATCAAGAGGAGTTCAGCATTTTTTGTCTTAAAAATAGTTAAGTGCTCAAACTTTCCCTTTCATTTTCAATCTAAATTATCAATGTTTGGTCACTGGCTCCGGATTTGTCCGGTAACGGACTTGTCTATTCAATGACCGGACTCTAGGGAGGGAGCGCGCAGTCAATTCGGACTTATCCTGGTGTCTGGACTTGTTCGGCATCGGACATGTCCGGCCTAGCTGCGGAGTCCAGAGAGTTGTCCCTCCGGCAGAGCCGGACTAGTCCGGGCACGGACTTGTCCGTCAAGGTCTGCGGACTCCAGAGTTGGAGTACCCCGTTATTCTCCAGACTTGTTCGCCAGCGGACTTGTCCGCTCGGCGGGTGGACTCTAGAGCGGTTACACCTCGGCCTGACCGGACTTGTCCGCTCGGCGTCCGTGCCCTCTGCGGACTCCAGAGAGATTGTGACACCCAAAATTTTAAACCTTTCCAAATATTAAAATTTGAAAATTTAAATGCATTTCACAATTTAGACTAGATTGAAAAATTCTTTTAAAAAAAAATAAAATAAACTTGCTAGGAGTGCATAGCATTTCATGTCATTGCATATAATTTAAATAAGTAATTGATTGAATAAATAGTAATCAGCAAGATTAAGAAGTAATTAATAGAATTAAAAAGGAATAGAAAAAAGAAGAAGAAGACCTCTCCTGGGCCTCCTCCCCCTCCCTCTCCCTCTCTCCTCAGCCGGCCCACTCCCTCGCGCGCAGCCCAGCTCGCCGGCCCACTCCACTTTCTCTCTCCCGCGCCGGCCCA
>BCLG01000367.1:84074-118801 GCA_001602295.1 Zoysia matrella | reverse complement strand
AAAAACAGTGCCACTATAAAAATAATCGCCACAAGACAGAGTTATAAAGGAGGCAACACACTACAGTATGTTAATGAAGAAGCCTACAAGACAAAATATTATCACCTCACAAGATTGCTTTCCCCTGTAGACGCAATACCATTTTTCGATTTGTTGATTCCATTGTCACTCCACTCCCCATTGTATGCATTGTTGATTCCATTACCATTGTCATTCTCAATTTTCTGCTATAAAATACTTGCTTAGTAGCATCACAAAAAGAGTGAATATTAGAATATAGATCTGTACTAGGCGCGCACACACATGTTTAGAAATGTCAGAAAAAAGTTGCATATTAGAATATAGAGCTGTATTAAGCATCAAACACACACACACACACACACACACAAAGGATTCCCTAAAAAAGGAACAGGTTATGTACAAAAATACATTTGTCTGGGGTTTGTACCATAGTATGTTCCATTGTACAACAGAATATATTTTTGAGGGAGGGAAGACACAGTATGTATGTTCACGCTTCATACAACATCGAAACAAATATCTAATAAACCTCTTTTTTCATGCAAGGGTATGTGTGAAAAAAAAAGACAACGAATGCTATAGTAGCATAGATGCCTAGCAGTAATGACTGCTTATATATGCAAGCCTTGGGCCAAACTGAGAAGTGAAAGCCAGTGGCCCGTACTGCCCGAGTTGTGCCCAACTAAGTTGAAACTGGTAACCATGGAACCACCAGGCTATTGATTGTTTTCAAGCTAGTAACAGAGCATGCTACCTGTTCTGAGTATATGACAGTGATTGTCAGTTAGATTTATGTCAAACAAACTGCAGTGAGTATCCTTGGGAACTATTGACTCCTCATTTAGTATTATCAAAAATTCTAATCAATAACTTGTCCAGCCTACCAACTACCAATACTAAGTCATTCCACAAATCCAAAAAGGAAGAAAAAGCTCAGGACGGTGAAAAGCATGACCATGGAGTAAATATTTCGTTAAAACTTAACCTGAACTTCTGAAGAACTGAGCTGGAAATCACTGAATGACTTTTGCACAGAGTACATTCCATAGCTGAAAGAAGGCCCACAATCAATCCCATGGCAACTCTCAGTTGAGTACTGGCCTGTTGAAGAAATATTGACCTGGCTGGTTGCATTTGATTTGGCCATATTTGAAGCGGGAACAAAACCATTATCTTTGTTGTTACTCATGAAGGAGAAGACGTGATTACGCAGTTTCAAGCTGACAAGGCGTAAAGCATTCCTGACACTCATTATTTCCCCAGTGATCTGTGGAACAAAAAGATAGATCTGAGAAGTACTACTCAGTAGTGCAAAGCAAAGCAGAATATCTCTCGATCATGAATTAAAGACAGGTGAATAAAGAACAACAGTAATCCCTGCAACATTACTCCTGGAAAGTTGTCTTACAACAGTATGATATAAAAATCAGACACCAATCAAACACATTTGTTAATTAAACTAGTGCAAATGATGAACATAAGAACGTACTTTCACGGAAAGAGTCCAATAAATAAATGAAGTTCTGAATGCAAATAAGTGTTATAAAATTCAAAACATGCCCTTCCGTTGCACAGCATATGTTCTGAAAAATTGCAACAAGCATAGCAGAAAATCGAAAATTTAATTTGACACTGATGCTATCTGTTCATAACTGCATGAGCTATGCGAAAACAAAGAAACAAGTATGACCAATATGTGTAATTTTGAAATACTTTTCTTATTCCAGTAAAAGCTTGCCTGTAGAACAAGTTCATATTGTGAGCCACAAGCTGGAACATCTGATTCATCCAATATCTGAATTTTCGCACCTGTTGCACTCACCATTTCTTTGATTATAGACCCACCTAAACCAACTAAACATCCATATTGGCTCTTGAGTACGAGGGCCCTGGCCAACGATTGAAATGACTGGTCAAACATTGATCCTGTTCCGCCTTCCACCTCTTGCATTCTGTCAAATATACGAAGCAGAGCACTTTGCACTGTGTGGTAGTTCGAATCTGGGCTCTACATCAGGAACAAAATTAAAGACATAAAGAATGAGACACATGCAATATGAGGTAGCTCTGAATTAGAGAAAACAAGGGAGAAGGAGCATTTAAAGTTCTCCAACCTCTAGGGCTGATATTGTTATCAAACGCTCTACACATCCACTCAAAGGAGCACTAACATCAATACAAGAACCAGTTTCGTCTTCAGTCCCTTTGATAATCGAGCCTTTCTTGCCAATTAAACCTCCAGCAATATTGATAGGGCAGAGAAGCCTGAATGAAATTTGCTGAAGACCTTTAGTTTGAACCTCTCCTGCAATTCTTTGTGGACAATCAATCTGTGGGAAACTGCTTTGTTCATGCTCTCTGGATGCCACTGAGCATAAGGTTCCTTTACTAGGCTCACGCATTTCTGAAGAGGCCCATGAGGTCGATCCATCCTTGTTAATAGAATTTTCTGAAACACCAGCTGGTTGATCACCTTGAATACAGCTAGACAAAGCAACAAGACCTTTCCTTACAATGGCCCTATCTCCAGTTACCTGTAAATTAGACAAAAACGAGACAGTAACTAAACTGTAAAGAAGTCACAAAAAATCTAAACTGTAAAGTAAATAATTAAAACTGCCAAGTAAATAAAAGTTGTGTGTATGAACCTCTGATCTATGAATAGAACAGGATCTCCGCCAAAGGTTCGTTCCAGGTATTACTTATAATGTGAAAAAACATTTGACTTGTTAGCTAATTTGTCAGCCATTCGGCTCAATCTTTGCTAATATGATTTTTTTGGTGTGCTGTTGTATATCCTGTAGACATACTCTGAAAGACTTGGCTCCACCATAAAGCTTAACTGAACAACATAACAAGTACATGCCAAAGGTGCACCAATACAAATAGAACAAAATGGGATTTTAATTGAAGATCTCGCATTCTCGTCCCGAAATATAATAGTTGTTTTTTACAGTTGGAGAGGTCAAACATTCCCTTTAATGTAAAATGTCAGAACATTTCAAAATAAGAAATGGCTGATCATCAGTTAAACCTCAAAAGCTGCTAGCCACTCAAGAAGATAATGGAGGAGTTCATGACCAATAGCATCTATGCACAAAATCCCCACATGGCCACATGTCACACGGAGAAATCGTTTATGTAGTTTTATTACAGGCCCTTCTATTGCATCGCAAACCTAGAGTGCCGATTCATACTGCCACAAACCCCACAATTCGAATAAATAACACTAAATCTGTTATATAGCTATATATTCTTCCCCTTCTGCTGCCATCATGTAAACAAATAAGCTAAAAGGTTATATTTTTTTAATTCCCCTTCGACACTAGCTAGTCAGTAAATTCAGCCGCACGTGTGGCCTCACGTCCAGTTTGCAATGCACTCCTCACATAGAGAAGACAAACTAATTCTGAATGCACAATTCACAAGAGCAATCGATGGAGGATGGCATCAAGGTAGTGCGTGCTTTGTTGGATACTCCTATGTGCTATAGATAGGCAGCATGTTTTCGTTCACTCAGCATGTTTTCGTTCACTCGTTTATGCATGCACACAGACACTAACTTGTGGTGATCGTGCGCCAGGTTTAGGAGTAGTTAGACATGCAGCCATGGCCGGACGTCGTGCGTTCGTGGGGATGGACGCGCACCTCTCTCGCGTCGTGCGCGCCATGGGCGGCATGATCAGTTTGTATTCCTTTATATATCAAATATATGCATCAGAAAACGTTGCGCTTTGCAACACAAATTCACTTTGTCCATTTCATTTTCTACTTGTTCATCCACCTCGCCACACAGCAGCTCGCCGCCGGCGTAAACCGCCGTCTGGTGACCAACAAGTGGCATCAGAGCTAGAGGTTGAGGGACCTCGCCGGCGATATGGTGTCTCCACCGAGAACCCGCGGCCGTTCACCGGCCGGCAAGGATGACGACAACAAGAAGACCGACGCCCCTAGCGGTTCCGGTACCAAGACGCCGCCCCGCGAGCCTTCCCCGCCACAATCGCCTCCTCGACGCCCCCGTACGCGGGACGCACGCCGCTCTCGCACCCGCGACGCACGCCGTCCGCGGGAAGTCGTCGTCGAGCGCATCATCCGGGAGGGCAGCGGCGCCGGCAACTGGCCGCAGCTGACGCGAACCAACTACCACGAGTGGTCGCTTCGCATGAAGCTGAAGCTGCAGGCACGCCACCTCTGGGACGCCATCGAGTTTGACGATGTCGAGTTCGACGACGACCGGAGCGCCCTCGACGCGATCTGCAGCGCCGTCCCAGCTGAGATGGTGCCGGCGCTCGCGACGAAGGAGACCGCCAAGGACGCCTGGGAAGCCATCAAGACCCTCCGCATCGGCGACGACCGGGTGCGGAAGGCGACCGCGCAGAACCTGCGTGCGGAGTACGAGGCCATCTCCCTCCGCGACGGCGAACCCATCGAGGAATTCGCCCTGCGCCTGACAGCGATCGTGCAGCGCCTGGCGACGCTGGGCGACCCGGAGCCTGACGAGAAGGTGGTGGCCAAGTATCTGCGCGTCGCCCGCCCACGGTATAAGCTGCTTGTGATCTCCATCGAGTCGTTACTTGACATCTCTCAGCTCTCCATTGGTCACCGGCCGGCTCAAAGCGGCCGACGATGTCGAGCCCACTCCGGCGCACACTGCGAGTGGCAAACTGCTACTCACGGAGGAGCAGTGGATCGAGAAGTACAAGAACAAGAAGGAGTCCTCCCGTGGCGGCTCTGGCTCCGGTGGTCGCGGGAAAGGCCGTGGCAGAAGCCGTGGACGCGGTGCCGGCGGCAGCGGCAGCTCCAGCTCATCGCGCCCGCCGCCGGATGATCCGTGTCCCCGGTGTGGCAAGAAAGGCCATTGGGCCAGTGATTGCCGGATCAAGAAGAAGGAGGAGCCGGCCCACCAGGCCCACGTGGCCCAAGAGGAGGAGCAGGGCACACTCATGATGGCGATCGCTTCGGCCCAGGAGGGCCAGAAGCAGACGTCTCCACCACCGGTCTTCTCCGACCAGACGCCGCCGCCGTCGCCCACATCCTCGACGACCTCCGAAGTACACTTCACCGAGCGCAAGGTCTTCGCCGCGCTCGAGGGCGAACCAGATCCTGATCCAAGGAGATGGATCCTGGACACCGGCGCCTCAAATCACATGTGCGGGTCCAGATCCGCCTTCGCCCACCTCGACTCCGGCGTCCGCGGCTCCGTCAAGTTCAGGGATGGCTCCATCGCGCAGATCGAGGGCAGCGGCACCATCCTCTTCACCTGCAAGAACGGAGAGCACCAGAAGCTCTCCAGCGTGTACTTCCTGCCGCGCCTCACCGCCAACATCATCTCCGTCGGGCAACTTGATGAAGGCGGGTACCAGATACTCGTGGAGGACGGCACGATGCGCATCCGCGACGAGGAGCGCCGCCTACTCGCGAGGATTCCTCGGAGCCCCGGGCGCCTGTACGTGCTGGAGGTCACCATCGCGCGTCCGGTGTGCCTGGCGGCGCGCGCCGACGAGGAAGCGTGGACCTGGCACTCCCGATTCGGCCACATCAACTTCACCGCGCTCCGGAAGATGGGGCGCGACGGGCTGGTGCGCGGCCTTCCCCTGCTCAAGCAAGTGGAGCAGGTCTGCGAGGCCTGCCTCGCCGGCAAGCAGCGCCGGGCGCCCTTTCCACAGAAGGCGCTCCGGCGTTCCACCGAGGCCTTGCAGATTCTTCACGGCGATCTCTGCGGCCCCATCACACCTCCAACGCCGAGCGGCAACCGGTACTTTCTACTGCTAGTTGATGATTACTCACGATATATGTGGGTCGCCCTCTTGCCGAGCAAGGACGCTGCTGCCGCCGCCATCAAGAACATTCAGGCCGCGGCGGAACGCAAGTCCGGCAAGAAGCTGCTCGCCCTGCGTACCGATCGCGGGGGCGAATTCGCGGCAACGGACTTCATCAATTACTGCGCTCAACTGGGGGTGCGCCGCGAGCTCACGGCGCCGTTCACTCCCCAACAGAACGGCGTTGTGGAGCGGCGCAACCAGTCCGTCGTGGGCACGGCGCGTAGCATCATGAAGGCCAAGGCGCTCCCGGGCGTGTTCTGGGGGGAGGCCGTGGTGACAGCCGTCTACCTCCAGAACCGGTCCTCATGCAAGGGGATTGATGGAAAGACGCCGTACGAGCTCTGGACGGGGAGTACGCCGGCGGTGCACCATCTCTGCACGTTCGGGTGCATCGCCCACGTCAAGGTGGCTGCGCCCAACCAGAAGAAGCTGGCCGACCGGAGCCGGCGCATGATTTTCGTCGGCTACGAGCCCGGCTCCAAGGCGTACCGTGCGTACGATCCTCTGACACGGCGCGTCCACATCAGCCGCGACATCATCTTCGACGAGGCGGCGCAGTGGACATGGACTCCCAACCACGACGTCGACCCCGGCGACTTCATCATTGAAGAGTCCATGGCGGAGGAGCCAGCCGTGATTACCTCCAGCAGCACGAGAGAGCTCGGCGCCACCTCTGCTCCCGCTACGTCGCGCTCCACCTCACCAGCCTCACCGGGCGCACCCGCATCGCCGTTCACACCTGTGCACACACCTGCACCAGGCTCTACACCAGGATCGGCCAATGCTCATCCACCTCCTGGCGTCGAGTACGCCACGCCGCCTGGGTCCGGCCTCAGCGAGCAGCTGGACGCAGACCACGACGACGAGGCGCCACTCCGGTTCCGGCGAGTCGACAACATCCTCGGCCAGTCCACTCCACCCGGCTTCGTCGACCGGAACCTGGAGGAGCACCTCTTGCTGGCAAGCGACGCCGAGCCGACGACGCTTGGAGAAGCACTCAAGCACGACCACTGGCGCCACGCTATGCTGGACGAGATGACGTCCATCGAGGCGAGTGGCACGTGGGAGCTCGTCGACCCTCCCCCGCGTGTCAAGCCGATCGGCCTGAAGTGGGTCTACAAGACCAAGAAGGACGCCACGGGCGTGATCACGAAGCACAAGGCTCGACTCGTCGCCAAAGGCTACGTGCAGCAGCAGGGCATCGACTTCGACGAAGTGTTCGCGCCGGTGGCGCGACTTGAGTCCGTGCGGTTGCTGCTAGCCCATGCCGCATCACAAGGCTGGGTAGTGCACCACATGGACGTCAAGTCTGCGTTCCTGAACGGCGTGCTCCAGGAACAGGTCTACGTCGAGCAACCTCCTGGGTTCGTGCTGCACGGCCATGAGAACAAGGTGCTGCATCTGGTGAAGGCACTCTACGGACTGCGTCAAGCCCCCCGAGCCTGGTATGCCAAGCTTGATTGCTCTCTGATCGAGCTGGGCTTCCAGAGGAGCACCTCCGAGCACGCCGTGTACCTGCGCGGCTCCGAGAATCGTCGCCTGGTCGTTGGGGTCTATGTCGATGACCTGGTGATCACGGGCGGCAACAACAGCGACATCAGCGTGTTCAAGGAGGAGATGAAGTCCAAGTTTCAGATGAGTGATCTCGGTCTCCTCCATTACTATCTGGGGCTGGAGGTCACTCAGAACGAGGCCGGCATCACAGTGTGCCAAAGTGCATACGCGGCGAAGATCCTGGAGTCTGCAGGTCTGGCTGGGTGCAACCCCAGCCACACGCCCATGGAGCCTCGCCTGAAGCTCAGCAAACAGAGTGCGGCTCCACGGGTCGATCCTACCATGTACCGCAGCATCGTGGGCTCACTCCGCTACCTGGTGAACTCCAGGCCCGATCTTGCGTACTCGGTGGGGTACGTCAGTCGATTTATGGAGGCGCCCACCGCCGAGCATCTGGTCGCCGTCAAAAGGGTGCTCAGGTATGTGGCCGGCACATTGCAGTTTGGTTGCTGCTACAGGAGGAAGCAAGAGGCTCAGCTCGTCGGCTACAGCGACAGCGACTTGGCCGGTGACATCGACACCCGCAAGAGCACCACCGGAGTTGTCTTCTTCCTCGGCGGGAACGTGATCACCTGGCAGTCACAGAAGCAGCGCATCGTGGCCTTGTCGTCCTGCGAGGCAAAATACATTGCCGGGGCCACGGCCGCGTGCCAAGGTGTCTGGCTCGCCCGTCTTCTGGCCGAGCTCAAAGGAGAAGAGGCGGGCACCTTCTCACTGAAGATCGACAACCAGTCCGCCGTCGCGCTCAGCAAGAATCCCGTGTTCCACGACCGAAGTAAGCATATTGATGTAAAATATCATTACATTCGTGAGTGTGTCGAGAAAAACAGGGTCCAAATTCAGTCCATTGGGACGGTGGAGCAGCTGGCGGACATCTGCACCAAGGCACTGGGGCGTGAACGCTTCTGTGAACTGCGCTCCAAACTTGGTGTTCTTCACGTAAAGCAGGCACACTAGGAGTAGGAGGAGAATTGTTGGATACTCCTATGTGCTATAGATAGGCAGCATGTTTTCGTTCACTCAGCATGTTTTCGTTCACTCGTTTATGCATGCACACAGACACTAACTTGTGGTGATCGTGCGCCAGGTTTAGGAGTAGTTAGACATGCAGCCATGGCCGGACGTCGTGCGTTCGTGGGGATGGACGCGCACCTCTCTCGCGTCGTGCGTGCCATGGGCGGCATGATCAGTTTGTATTCCTTTATATATCAAATATATGCATCAGAAAACGTTGCGCTTTGCAACACAAATTCACTTTGTCCATTTCATTTTCTACTTGTTCATCCACCTCGCCACACAGCAGCTCGCCGCCGGCGTAAACCGCCGTCTGGTGACCAACATGCTTTTGAGTGACAGTCACGGAGTAGATACTCCTAGCAAAAGGAGAGATTTTCCCGGTTCACGGCGGCCATACCTCTACGATCTCCTCGGGTTGCTGTCCCCGCGGTGAAGGCGCGTACACATCCCACGGCACGACCCGCACGCCAGCGCCGGTCTCCAGGGCGATCCTCCCCAGGACGCCCCTCCCGGCGGCCACCTCGAACAGCGCGGACTCGACAAGAAGCAAGCATGTGACGCTGCCGGGCGCGCCGCAGTCCGCCTCGTTGGCGCGGTGGAGTGCTCCTTCGACGCCGACCACGGCGACGAGAGCCTCCTGCACGGGGGAGAGCGCCAGGGGCTCATCGGAGGAGGAGGATGCCTCGACGCGCCGGACGGGGATGGTAGGGCCGAAGACGACGGCGACGCGGATGGAGTCTTCGGCGGCAGGAGCGGACGAGGAATCGAGTGGCTCCACGCGCACCTGAAGAGCGGCAGTGCGGCGGCGGAGCGGGTTGACGGCGGCGTAGAGGTCCATGGTGTCGGCGTCGCTGAAGGACTTGGGGAGGAGGAGGCGGAAGACGGCTGATCCAGCGCCATCGGCGCTGGGATCATAACCAGCGGAGGAGGCTTGCGGCGAGGGGCATAGTTTCGCCGCGTCCATCTCGTTGGCGTCGGCGGTGCCGAGAGGCAAGAGCGAAGTGGGGAGGGGGGGAGCAGGTGGGGGTTTTGCTGTTTTTGGTACGGTTTCAACGGGTGGTATGGGGGTCTTCGGAGCTTTGCGCTTTTGTCTTCAATGCTGGGAGAGGTTTCCAAACTTCGTTTTCCCTCACTCTAAAAAAATAATAATAATAATCTTCGTCTTCATTCCAGCGGGGTCAAATTGACTGCTGACGACCGTGCTTTTGTGCTAAGCGTGCACAGTAGAATTCTAGCTCCGAATTGTTGGATCTTTTAAGGCTCCGTTCTAGGATTTTCATAAAAAATTTACAAAAATCAGTTCAATTTTACAGAAAAAAGTAAAAAAATAAAGAAAACCTTTCGTTCCAACAAGGTCTTTAAAAAGGCAGGTATTACTTTCCTACCGTAAGCATATTCATCCTAAATTGATGGGTGAACCGATGCTATGAGATAGTGTATATTCTCTCTATTTTTAAATTGTTATAGTCGTTAACATAAAAATTTTGATAAATATTATAGAATTTTTTATATTTTATTGTATTGTTAAAGTTATTTAAATCAGGACTTAAATTTTATATGAACTAATTTTTTGAGTAAGATGAATAATCAAAATAATATTATAACTCAACAGCGACAACAATTTAGAAACAGAGGGTTTTTTTTATTTCTTGAGGTGAAATGACTGCTTTCTGTTGGACAAGTTATTTTTTTACTTCTTACAAATCCAAGGAAAATGCTCATATATGATATTGGAATAATGTGAAATTAGTTTTCTACTATCATCAAGATCATCTTGGAAGGAACCATGGTCATTTTAATCTATACTGTTAGCATAAGAAATAAAACTTCTTTAACACATTTTTAATAAGCTTTTAGTTATGAGTCAAACATTCATTTTTGTGGTTGGTAAAATAATCAATTTCATCTTTGAACTATGCATGAAAGTTCAATTTTGTCCTTCAACATTCAAGAACCAATTTAGTCTCTGAATTTTGGTTAAACGCTAAACTTAATCTTTGGCCTGACACTAGGGATTCAAGTTTTTGATTTTTTGGGTCGGTGGGTTGGCTCAAAAATTTCTAAAATGAACTAACTTTTCCCTTCACCTCCTCTTCACCTTATATTGTTAGTTGGTTTGACCCATAATATCCATTGGGTACCCACTTGCATCCCTAGGCTAATGCGGCTACCCATGTGTTCATGCCACATGCTGCACCTGGCATGCCACTTCATCTTCAATTTGAGATTCTTAATTTCAAATTAATTTTCTCTCAAACAATAATTTGTCGATCTATTTGAAGCATTGTGTTTCTTAGAATGAATGAATATCAACCAAAAAATTCCATTTAGGATTTTAAAATATAATATTTATAATATCATTTTTACATAATATTTATTGTATCATTTTTACACAATTAGAATACATTTTACATTTTTTTCAATATTTTCATAAGTTGCTTCATATTTTAACAAAACTGACTCTAA
Source organism: Zoysia matrella (assembly GCA_001602295.1). Classification (NCBI taxonomy): domain Eukaryota; kingdom Viridiplantae; phylum Streptophyta; class Magnoliopsida; order Poales; family Poaceae; genus Zoysia; species Zoysia matrella. Next base: position 107,921 of record BCLG01000367.1, on the reverse strand, counting down.
AATATTTTGGAAAAGATGTTCTGTTAACCCAATAGAAGCATTGAAAAAAAAATCAACTTTGTTACATATTATTTCAGCATAATTTCACGTCTGATTGTTTACACACTCTTAACATTGGGAAAATAATATATCATACCTTATTTTGTTTTGTTGCATCAATTATAAAAAATACAATGTTTCAAATGAATTAAAAATAAATTTATTTGAGAGAAAAATTGATTTAAAATTCAAAAATGAAATTAAACAAACATGCAAATCACGTACTGATGTGTGTGCTGGGTAGCCATGTTACCTTAGGGATGAAAATGAACCTCTAACCAAAGTTCACATATTAAATTGAATCTTTTAAAAGATGAAGGATAAATTTTAGCCTTCGTGCATAGTTTGAAGACGAAATTGAGAATTTTGTTTTTATGGTTTAGTCCCTATGAAATTCTTGTGAACAGATTAGTCCCTAGAATCTCTTTTATCTACAGGTTAGCCCTTATGTCTTGTCTTTTTACAGCTTAGCCCTTGTACTTTTCAGAAATAATTATAAATCTATGTTTAAATTCTGAGAATTACAGAAAAGCTCCTATAACCTTTTCTTTAATTATGTTTTAGATAAGAAAAACTTAAAGGAAATATAACTTTTCACCAGTAGCTTTTTTTTTTAGTGATTCTTGTGGCAAAATGACCGTATTATCATGCTCTGAAGCGATTCTTGCAGCAAAACGACCATAGTATCATGCTCTGAAGTGATTCTTGCAGCAAAACGACCATAGTATCATGCTCTATGCATTCATATTGTTTAAGCTTTGCTGTATGCACTTTTTTGATTGTATTGTGTTAGCTTATATATGTTGTTCCTGTGTCTCTAGGCAAGTACGCTTCAGACTCTTTGTACGAGAACTTCTAGAACCAGGATTTGAGACTGTTGAGCACTATTCCACACAGCAAGAAGGTAAGTGTCCTTGATCATCTTGTTCTTACTTTATAAAATTTCTATGTTGTAGATTTGCATGTTTTTGTTAATTTAATGTGTACCTATGTATAGGGTTTTCACGTACTCTATCCATAGAATGTTGTTTTGTCCTAAATGTTCATATCATTTGGTGGTAGACTGGTAGTGCCCTTTCCACGGGCTCATATTGAACGCATGCATTTTTTCTTCTAAATTTCAGAATAATTTTTTACTTATAATTAAAATAGTTTTCCATTGCTCCATCGATTTCATCATCTAAAATACTTACTCCAATTTTTTTATTGACATTCAGACAAGATAAAATTGAACTAGCAATTATGTCCTAACATTAAAAGTAAACATCTGAAGAGAGTAATTTTTTTTTAATTTACAAGAGGTCACATAACAGAGTATTCCATAGAATTCCAACCTTACCTAACGAAATTTCAATACCAGTTCAACTCGCAATGGTTATTAAAAGTTAATAGAGTTTTGCTAACATAATAGAGACAGCTATCAAGTCTCTATAATAGCAGAATTGCGGTTACAAGTAGCCATCTTTTTACAAGTTATTTTGTGCATACACTGTGAATATCTAGAATTATTACACTTGACTCGTTATTATCACAACTAGAACTGGTTAGGCCTCCTTTGGAATGTAGAAATTTCACATGAACAGTTCAGTTTCACAAGAAAACCCAGGAACAAAAAAATTCCCATGTTCCAAAGAAGGCGAGATTTTTGCTTCCCCAAACCAATCGATGCTTTTATAAGCATTGTAGCAAAATATTGCTTGGAAACAATTATATGAAAATATGCTTTGATAACCATTGAAGTTCACCTGTCTGGTACATCAAATTCTTGTGCTACAAATACTTATTTTACAGTTCATATAATTGGTAGGATACTTAGCCTCTTGTGTTGATTTCACTCGATGCTGAACTGAGTGTTAACGAGCCTGATCCCTGTGATATCATGTACAATAATCTTACTAAAAATGTGCACGTGCTAAAAGAGGCTTGAATCGAAGGGATTTTGCTGCCACGGTGGAAAGGTCGCATTAACAAGTCAGGACACACCTCCTGAGTTGATGAGACTATGGACCACTTCAGATGATGATGCCAGGCACTAACGTGAGCACGTCAAATTGCTTAACAGTCATTTTTCATTCACCTGATCAGCTCTCTTTATTGTGGCCTGGATGAGGAGACCGTTAATGAGGAAGCATCCAATTACACTTTTGAGTGCATGGGCAGATCTATCACAATGCCAGATCTTTTGGTAAAGAGAGTGGAGTAAACCCGAGTCATATTAAACTTTATTTTTATGATAATGATCTTGCTCTAGAACATCAATACTGATGTTGTCGCAGGGACGCTCCGAACAAGGACAAGGAGGTGGTCAGGATCTTAGTCAATGTGCTTGTTGGAAATCCATATGCTGAAAGTCTTAGAATGATGGGTTATTTTTCTGGTTGAAAGCCTGTACAATATAATACCACCGGAGAATGGAAAGTTGCAAGCCTCTCTCAACCTGGCTACCAGATGCAAACCATGCTCCTCTCGGAAGAAACCCAGTCGCGCTGAGGGCTCTCGTTATTTCATGCAGTCGGATGATTAAGGTTCATCATCCAAAACTTTGTTTTTCCATAAATTCTGTTTTCTGAATTAAATAAATTATTTTGCTTTGTCTATTACAGTACGTAAAGGGTCAGATTATTTGTCAGGCGATTGAAACCAAAATATATTTCAGTCGATGGATAAGACTAGCAGTTGCATTACTATCGAACCACCCTCTCACCTTCGAATGAAACATGCGCTATGCTCTTTGGTCATACGGCTAGACAGATCATGCTGACCTGAAATACAGCCTGGGCCGTGCTTGGACGGCTAGACTAGCTAAAGCACGACTTATTTACAACTGCTCAACCAAGCATAATACTAGGCTCACGTAGCCCGTCATGTGAATCGTATAGTTAAAATTTAAATTTAAAGTTCATGTAATTTAACTTGTTCATACTGAAAATTTAATAATTCAAATATAAAATAATTAATTTTTAATAAATTTTTAAAAAGAAATAAGATTTTTCTTCTTCTATGCTTCAGGCTGATCTGGTATCACATGACTCGTGTAAAAACAATTTATGTCATGCTTGAGCCTTGGAAGCCCATCAACCAACAGTGCCTTTCCACACCGCAGGTCTAGACGCACGTGGAAGCTGCATATAAATGGATTTCCTTACTCCGTCCGGAGCTGCGGATGCAGCCGGAGCGGTCCAGCCCGTCCACGTGTGGTCGACGTTTTTTTTTTCAGAGGGTCCCTGTGGTTAGTGGTTTGGCATGAGGTGTCCGCAGCGCTAGACATTGTGAACTTCGTTTTTCTCAACTGGAAGCTGCTCGCCAGTGATGGAGAGCGACGGACGGGTGTAGGGTCTCCGTCCCACTTAATTTTTTTTTTTACTTTTAGATATAATGTGTAACCATTTATTTTATTCATAATTTATGCAAATATAAAAAATACATGTAAAATATTTTTGCTAATAAAACAACTTACAATAAAATAAATTTTATAATAAGATGAATGATCATTTCTAAAAAGTAAAAGAGCACTTATAACGAGATCGAGAGAGCACTAAATAAAATCACAGCATGTATAGTACCTTGCGACCTTACATACCGTGGTACTCTGAAGTGGAAGGAAAATATATACTCGTAAACATTTTCAATTGTTTGATCGGAAATCTACTGTTCCAGGTCTACAGTACCTGGTGAATTGCTATAGTAACCTTGAATAATATTTTGCTACAATGCTAATTCGTCATATTGTAGCTACTCTTAGATTTTACTATAGCAATTGCTAATTGCTACATTAAATTCTTCTCCTCTTGTTTAAATTATTGATAACGTTGACTTATAACATTATATGACTATTTTTCTTATTAAAAATATAATAAATATAATATATTTTATTATAATTTTTTTGTTATTAATGCACAAATAATTTTACATATTTAAATAAATATTTTGAATAAGAATGAATAGTCAAAGATGATATTAAAAGTCAACCATGTCTATATTAGGATGTGTTTGGCAGGTTGGATGAAGTTGGAGGGACGTCCTATCCAGATTTTAAGCTATTGGTTCCTCATTAAACTGAATATAGTTATCTGACTTTGAAGGAAATATTCTCTATTCTGGATGAAGTGGTTCAGGTTTTTTGGTTGAACGAATCCATCAAAATTGTCTAAACATGTGTTACTAATATGATTAATCATAATTAACTTATTTTATTAATAGTTTATATTTATAAATATAATATAAAGTTTCTACATAGTAATAGATCTATTTTTTGAATTGTAAGATAATTATGGTATATTTAATGATATTACCATATTTTATTAATATTAATGTCTAATATAGTATTATTACTAGTGAATATTAGTACATTATAAAAAGGAAAAATTGATTATGTGACACTGAAAAATCATGTATTTAGAAATATACCATAAAATCTTTTAAATTCACTTTAATATCAATAAAAAATTCTTCGTTTAAAAATATAACACTCTGTCACGTTTTCGTCTATCCCGTCTTCAGCTTCGTTATCTCGTCGTCGTCTTCACCCGCACATGCGTTGAGCTCGCCGCCACGCCAGCCACCCCGTCGGAGCGGCGGGGAGCCCATCAACAGCTCACCGCGTCGCGTGTGCCCCCTAAGGCTGCGTATCGTTCAATTCTGTTCACTGCACAAGCGAGTGACGAACAGCTACGCCGGTGCGTTGCCGATAGCCAGGCGCCAGGCGCCAACCATTTCAGCTGTCCTGTGCTTCGTCCACCTCCGTCTGCCAGTTCCACCGTCTGCCGTGTCCACATACTTCGTCAACAACAAAATTTTCCAAGCTTCCTGTTGACACCAAAAAATGGTCTTATCGAAATGTCCAGTACAATGCCGAAGCCTCCGGTAAGCTCTCTTGGCTTTGAACACTTTCACCTACCGGAGTATCCAACATCGTGCCGAACTGTCCGGTGGTCCTTCTCGAGTCTGGGCACTCGGCCCACCGGAGTGTCCGGTATTTTGCCAGAGTGTCCGGCATTTTACCAGATTATCTGGTAAAGTCTCTCGAGTTTGTGCACTCGGTCCACCGGAGTATCCGGCACTGCACCGGACTATCCGATAAACCCTCTCAGGTTCCGGTGTTTTATACACCGGAGTGTTCGGCACAGCGCCGGAGTGTTTGGCAGGGCTCTCGAGTTTCCGGATTTACACGACGGAGCCTCCGACGTTGTACCGGAGACTCCAGTTACCGAAGTGTTCAGCACTTTACTGAAAACTCCGATAGTTTTGATTTAGAAAGGTTTTTAGCAGATCAATTCTAAATTCTTTCTTAACATAAGTGCTCTGTTGCCCCGCGGGAGAAGACCATCCCACCTCTATAAAACAGAGGCCCATGGCCGGTTGAGAGGTATCCCAATCGATCAAACTATTTGTCTTTACATTTTGCGTTTCTATAACCCAAATCCCCTCATACGACTCTCATTTGCTGTTCTTCCTTCGTCCCGGCGATGTTTGAGAATGATTCGGCTGGCCTGACTGAGCCTGGATCAACCCTAGAACAATCTTCCTCCGACCGGGTCTCTCTCGAGGCGAGATTTTTCAGGTGCTGCCTCAACCCGACGTTGAAGAGACGCCGGCATTCCCGCACGCGAACGTGCGAGCGGTGTGTTGGCCCGGATCTAATTCGGCGTCAACACATTTTTTTGCGACACCGCTGGGGACGAGTGATTCCGGTTGCACAAACTGAATCGTCGTTTCCACCATGACCTCCGAGATCTCCACGATAAACATCGTCATACCATCTTTGTAGGAGTTGCCCGAGGAGACGCGCAAGGCATTCTTAGAACGCCGGAGAGCCTCCGAAGAGGCGCGCAGGGCACGCGAAGAGTGGGAGCTGCAAGAGTACTTGACGTGTTTCAAGAAAGACCGCCAAGGCGCGATCTCTAAAGTAAGGGAGCCTGTTCTTCCAGCCGTCGACGACGACGCGGCCATGGGCGCTGCCAATGTAAGAACATTTTCGCGCCCTCCCGTTACTTTTGAAGACCTTTCATATTATCTTGACGATATAAAAAAGATCTTAACAAATAATATGCAATACATGATCCAAGAAAACTTATCTAAAGCTAAAAATGTTAGTATTGCATCGTCGTCTCATGTTGAACGTGTAGTTAGTACATCGGCGCCTACTACCTCTAATGTAGAACATCATACGTATGGCATGCCGTGAACTTGTTTAGTGAATAAACTAGTTTTTCATCACCCATGCAAATCAATGGTTTAGTAATGTCTCCCACTAACGTAGAGCCAATTACTAGCATCCCCAATCTGGTCACAAACCGATTGAGTGAATTGACTAACTTTGTTTCTCCTTACCGTACCGTTGCATATAGCACACCGCATATCCCACCAAACGGTACAAGAATCCCTCATACCCCTGTCCCTAATGAAACATTTAGCGCTATGAAAGCAAGCGCACATCCTCCACCATCGAGTACATCTACTAGAGCACCTATTGCCTTCATGAAGGAGTGTGTGGCGTGCATTAAGGAGGACTTAAATAAACAATTTTGTGAGACGTTAGGAGTGGATCCTAAGGGGAGAGACCGAGTTTATCAAAAACCAGACCTCGCATATTTTGATTCGGTCCCATAACCCGTAGGATGGAGTGTTCCCGACTTTGTCAAATTCAATGGCAAAAATAGCAAAACCACTTAGGAGCACATTAGTCAATATGTAGCACAATTAGGAGAAGCGGGTTTTAGTGAAGCTTTAAAAGTACGTTTGTTTTCATTATAGCTAACCGGAACCGCTTTCTTTTGGTTTTCGTCATTATCCCCGGGCTCCATTTACACTTGAGAGTCATTAGAGCGTAAGTTCCATGATCATTTTTACTCCGGGGACAATGAATTAAAACTGTCATATTTGACATCAGTTCGACAAGGAAAAGAGGAACCCGTCGTTGACTATCTTCGGCGGTTTAGAGACGTTAAGAACCGATGCTTTAATTTAACCATTTCTAAAAAAGACTTAACTGATCTAGCTTTTAATGGTTTACGGTCGCATCTTAGAAAAAGTTTGAGGGATATGATTGTTTTACACTCACTCACCTCCAACAAAGGGCATTGGCTCAAGAGAGCCGAAGTAAAGAAATAAAATATGATTATAAGACCTGTCATAACATGCACGTCATAGAATATGATTTGGATAGCTCCGATGATGATTTTAATGATATTTTGGCTGTCAAGTTCGTTTGGTCATCTAAGGCCAAATCGTTTGCTTGTGATTCGCTCAAACCGGTTCATAAGAATCAAAAAAATGATGTAAAATACACCTTTGATGTAGCTAAGTGTGATAGAATATTTGATGAGCTGCGTAAAGGTGGATACATTAAAATCACATATACTTTACCTTCGGCGGATGAGATTAAGCGCAGGACGTATTGTAAATGGCATAACTCTTATTCTCATGCTACTAATGATTGCAATGTTTTTCGTCGACAGGTCCAATCGGCCCTTAACGGGGGACGATTGAGTCTTAAAAAGATGCAGATCGACAAGCACCCCTTCTCTGTCAACACTCTAGAGTTCAATCCCAAGGTGTTGATTCGGCCTTATCAAGTCGATACCACCAATGAGAAGAACGTGGTCATCGGGAAGGAGATGTCTATTTCTTCGGGTGAGAAAGGGGCTTCTAGGAAGGTGATAGTTGAGATATCCTCCGATGGTCAAGAATCTCTCAAGGTCATCATTCCAGGCTCTAGACCCGAGGGGCAAGTTCCACGGCCCAAGATGATAAAGCCAAAGAAACCGAAAGTGGGTAAGTGAAAGGCGAACCAAGGCAAAGCCACGGATCGGACGATGAGGTTCAAAAGTGCCTTCGACCGTCTCATGGCTAAATACAAGAATCAAAAGACTGATTTGAATAATCGGTCTATGAAGCGACAGGGGTCGCCACCTAGAGGAGGCAGCCCCCCTCCTCCTTTTTTTTCACATGGCTTCCGAGTGCCGCCACCATGGTTCCGTCCTATGCCTTGTCCACCGTTCCCGGTGTGGCATTCATACATAGGACCATAGATGCACGCGCCACCGATGCCCATGCCACTATGCCCGTTCCGCCAATGCCATATACGCCGTTTCATACGGGGTGAAACGGACCGAGAGGAGATGTCTTCACAAGGCTCTCCAACCCTGTCCTGAATCGGGCGGATTCTCAACCGATCAAGGCTCAAGGAGGGAGTGCCACCACCGCACCTAAGCAAGAATGGCGCCTAAAGCAAGGTAATGCAACTACTCCCTCCACTGTTGTTCATCAAGAGAATGCATCCGAAAGTGTCGTGAAAATCGGCACAGCCGATGTCAAAAGCGGAGAAGTTTTCGCGAGACGAATCACTTTGGGTGATCCAATCGGAAAGACTTCCCATGACCATGAAGCTGGCAGCAGCAAGAGCTCCTCCAAATACACACAACTGAGGTGGTGTCCGCCTGTCTTGACTCACACTCAAAAGAGGAAGCTTCAAAGGCTGCGCCTCCAAAAGATGCGAGAGGAGGAGGCGAACAAAAAAAGGGACGAGATCTTCAAAGAGGTCAAGCTGATGGTCCCTCAAGGTAAGCAGTGGAGGGTTAAGGAGCTTGAAGCTCCTACTCCACCGGTGATGGAGGAAGCAAAGGCTACTCCCAAGCCACTTGGTTTGGCCGATGCTGTCTTGGGAGAGGACTCCACAGCACCCTCACTCACTAGAGACGTCGACGTGTCCGAGTTCGACGACGACGACCTTTTGAACTACGAGCCTAAGACGCCTCGGGAAGGTGTGGACATTAACACCATTTGCTTATCCCATTTCGATTATTCGCTTATAGAGAAAGAAAAAGTCATGGCACAATTCAACTTTGGGCCGAAAAATGCTATCTTTGAAAAGCCCGAGGAATCGAAGAACCATTTGAAACCTCTCTATGTGAGAGGTCATATTAATGGTTCACCGATTTCTCGCATGTTTGTAGACGGCGTTGCTATTGTTAATCTAATGATGTATTCTTTGTTTAAAAAGCTAGGTAAGGTCGATGACGAGCTCATCCGGACCAACGTGACTTTGAATGGTGTGGAAGGAGGAGACCCTATCGAGGCTAAAGGGGTCGCTTCTATGGAACTCACCGTTGGAAGCAAGATCATAGCTACCGCTTTCTTTTTCGCTGATGTGCGTGGTAGTTATAGCTTGATCTTAGGGCGTGAATGGATTCATGCCAATAGATATGTTCCTTTTACCTTACACCAATTTTTGATACACTGGATTGGTGATGATATATAGGTGGTTTATGCGGATGCATCGGCTTGTGTTGCTATGGCCAAATCATCTTCTTTGCCGCATGACGCCGTCAAATGCTTGACCGGTTTAGACTTGACGGATTATGATTTTCTTAGTATAACTAGACATGGTTTTGTACCGGTTAATGTAAAGCCGATGTAGAATCGGCTCAACCATATAATATGATTTAATAGATTCTAATCTTGATTGGTTGCAAAAAAGAGTGGAACACTATCGGTCTAATACGAACAATATGTGCGAAGCTATCGAGAAAATAGAGGATATGCATAAGTTAGGACAAGGATTCACATCGAGCGATACTCTTGAAGAGGTGAGCCTTGGCAGCGATGATAATCTGAGACCAACTTATATAAATAAAAATCTAAAAGCCGATTATAAGTTGAAGCCAATCGGTTTACTAAAAGAATATATGGACTGTTTTGCATGGTTCTATAATGAAATGCCCGGGCTGAGCCGCGAATTGGTCAAACATCAGCTTCCAATAAAATCTGGTTTTAGACTTTTTAAGCAACCGATGAGGAGGTTTAACCCGAATATGCATGATCGGATAAAAGAAAAAATTAACCGATTACATGATGCAAAATTCATAAGCCTTGCAGGTATGCGGAGTGGATATCCAACATCGTGCCGGTGGAAAAGAAGAACACCGGTAAGATTAGAGTTTGCATTGATTTCAGAAATTTAAATGGAGCTACTGTTAAAGATGAATATCCTATGCCCATATCTGACATATTGATTAATGATGCCTCCGGCCATAGAGTTATTAGTTTTCTTGATGGTAATGCGGGATACAACCTAATCTTCATGGCCGAAGAGGATATGTCTAAAACTGCTTTTAGATGTTTGGGTTTTGTAGGATTGTTTGAGTGGGTTGTTATGACTTTTGGATTAAAGAATGCGGGTGCTACATATCAAAGAGCTATGAACTTTATCTTTCATGATTTACTTGGTGTTATCATGAAAACTTGCATAGATGATATGGTGATCAAATCAGTCGCTTTAGATTCTTACTTGGCCGATTTGCAACTTGCTTTAGACCGAATGCGTCATTTCGTTTTGAAAATGAATCCACTCAAATGTGCTTTTGGTGTATCAGCTGAAAAGTTTTTGGGCTTCATAATTCACGAAAAGGGCATAGAGGTAGATTCTAAGAAGATAGAGGTAATTAGGAATGTGCAAGCGCCTACTTGCAAGAGAGAGTTGCAAAGCTTCTTAGAAAAGGTGAATTATTTAAGGCTATTCATTTCTAACTTGTCGAGAAAGATTAATGCATTCACTCCTATTCTTCGGCTAAAGAATGAGGTCGAATTTACTTGGGGAGCAAAACAACAAGAAGCTTTTGAGAAGATAAAAAAATACTTGTCTTCGCCGCCGGTGCTTAGGGCGCCCAAGGGAGGAGTCCCTTTTCGTCTTTACGTAGCGGTGGAAGACGATGTAGTTGGCGCTGTCTTGACACAAGAAGCCGAAGGAAAGGAGTATGTGATGACGTATGTGAGCCGACGGTTGATTGGTGCGGAAACAAGGTACACTCTCATCGAGAAACTATGTTTTTCCTTATATCATGCTTGCACCAAGTTGAGACACTATTTGTTATCTAGTACTTGTGTGGTTGCTTGTCAGACCGATGTTATTAAACATATGTTGCATAGGCCGATTTCTAGTAGTAGGCTTCGTAAATGGGCTTATGCATTGATTGAATATGATTTAGCTTATGAGTCGTTGAAATCTATGAAAGGCCAAATTGTCGCTAATTTCATTATTGAACATCGGATTGATTTAGAACATGATCTAGATGTTGCTTACATTACTTTTACCTTTTAGAAATTATATTTTGATGGATCAGTTTGTAAAGATGGTCAAGGTGTTGGTGTGGTTTTAATATCTCCTCATGATGCACGCTTTGAATTCTTGAACCGATTAGAGTATGATTGCACCAATAACCAAGCCGAATATGAAGCATTGTTGTTCGGTTTGGAGATGTTGGAGTCCATGGGGGTTAAGCATGTAGAGGCTTTCGGTGATTCGTTGTTAGTAGTACAATAAATTTTTTGAAATTTTCAATGCTTAGATGGATCATTGAGTTCCATCTTAGATAAGTGCTTAGACATCATTAGAAGAATGGATGAAGTCAACACACATCATGTGCCTAGGCTAGAAAACAGTGAAGCCAATGAGTTGGCTCGACAAGCATCGGGTTGCAATGTTAGTAAAGGAAGATTTTCAGCCAATAAAAAACCGATGCTTGAGGTATTGGAGCTAGACCATTCGGATACTAGCACATCAAGCTGTGATGGTGTCGATCGCTTGATTGGAGATCACCTAAAATTTCATATATTCGTAGTATAACCCAAAGTGTGGATCGAAAGGTTCGACATGTAGCTTTTAAATATACTTTGATTGATGGTGACTTATACCACCGAACGGGAGATGATTTACTGTTGAAATGTTTGGGTGAGGATGAAGCCAAAGTGGCTATGGGAGAAGTTCATGAGAGCATTTGTGGACACATCAATCGGCTCCGAAAATGAAATGGTTGCTAAGAACAGCTGGGTTCTATTGGCCAACCATGATTGCCGATTGTTATCGTTACTACAAGTGGTGTGAAGAGTGCCAAAAGTTTGGCAATGTTCAATTGGCGGCCGCTGCTATGATGAAACTCATTATAAAACTGTAGCCATTTCGAGGATGAGGATTGGATTTCATAGGGCAAATACATCCTCCATCTTCGAAGGGACACCGCTTCGTGTTAGTAGCAACGGATTACTTCACCAAATGTATCGAAGTAGTAGCTCTCAAGAACATGATGCACAAAAAGGTAATCAAGTTCCTTACCGAGCATATTATTTATAGATTCGGCATACCGCAAACTTTTACTACCGACCAAGGTACTTCATTTACGTCCAGTCTTGTCAAAGAATTTGCCGAATCCTACAGGATTAAAGTACTCAAATTATCTCTATTTTATGCTCAGGCCAATGGTCAGGCCGAGTCTAGTAATAAGACGTTAATTAGACTTATTAAGAAAAAGATGGAAGACCATCCCAAGAGGTGGCATGAAGTCTTATCGAAAGCTTTGTGGGCTCATCGGATATCTAGGCACGGGACAACTAAGGTAACACCATATGAACTTGTGTATGGACAAGAGGTCGTTTTACCCGTCGAGGTAAATCTAGGATCTCTAAGATTAGCCAAACAAAATAATTTATCCACCGATGAGTATAGAGCTCTATTGCTAGACAGTATCGATGAAATCACCGATAAGTGTTTGAATGTCTTGAAAGAAATTGAGAGAGACAAGGTTAGAGTTGCTAGAACCTACAATAAGAAAGTGAAAGTCAAAACTTTTTAGGTTGGTGAGTTGGTTTAAAAAACTATTCTGTCCGTAGGCACAAAAAGCAACAAGTTCGAAAAATGGTCTCCTAGTTGGGAATTGCCATACCGAATAGTAAAAATCATCGCCGAAAATGCATACATGGTGAAAAATATGAGTGGAGAGTCATTGCCTAGGGCCCTTAATGACCGGCACTTCAAAAAGTATCACCCAAGTGTATAGCAAAAAGCTTAAAGAAAGAATGGCCAATATAAAGGATATCATCGCTAAGAATGGTACAATGGCCGATGAGTTGAGAAAACCATCGCCCTTAGGTGTTTTTGAGTGTTTAGAATGCTTTATGGTGTAGAGACTTCACCAAAAAGCAGGGGGGCATATGTTGACACCCAAAAAATGGCCTCACCGAAGTGTCCGGTACAATGCCAGAGCCTCCGGTAAGCTCTCTCGAGTTTGGGCGCTTTCGCCCATCGGAGTATCTGGCATCGTGCCAGACTGTCCGGTGGCCCTTCTCAGGTTTGGACACAGCGCCGGAGTGTCCGACAGGCCCTCTCGGGTTGCCGGATTTACACGACGGAGCCTCCGGCATTGTACCGGACACTCCGGTTACGTCCGGCAACTTTACCGAAAACTCCGGTAGTATCGATTTAGGAAGGTTTTTAGCAGATCAATTTCAAATTTTTTCCTAACTTAAGTGATCTGTTGCCCTGCGGGAGAAGACCATCCCGCCTCTATAAAACATAGGCCTATGGCCGGTTGAGGGGTATCCCAATTGATCAAACCATTTGCCTTTACGTTTTGCGTTTCTCTAACCCTAATCCCCTCACTCGACCCCCCATTTGTTGTTCTTCCTTCGTCAAGGCGACGTTTAAGGACGATTCGGCTGGCCTGACCGAGCCCGGATCAACCTTAGGACAATCTTTCTCCGACGGGGTCCCTCTCGAGACGGGATTTTTCAGGTGCTGCCTCAACCCGACGTTAAGAGACGCCGGCATTCCCGCACACGAACGTGCGAGCGGTGTGTTGGCCCGGACCCGATTCGGCGTCAACACTTCGTTTATGCAACTGGCACACCTTCAGTAAGTTGCATCTGTCCCCTGTTCCGTCACCACACCGGAATGACCACCAAATTATGTTAAAGATTCCAAAAACTCAAAGCAGGTTCTGCAATTTGAGGCCACCTCTCATAGCTTCATAGGCCGCAACACCGAGTCATGCCACACGAGTTACCAGAACTGGATCAAGAATCTAAGAACAAGGGTGGATTTTTTAGACTTCTCCGGAGTCCAGAACTAAAAGAATCAACCCAAGAAGCCAAATTTGAGAGGGTAAAGAGAGTTTATTGGATCCTTGGAATTGAATTCATTTTGAGAATTATAATTTAGACATAGATTAATTAAGCTAATATTTTTATATACGGAATATATTTGTATATTCATTGTTAGGCACACAAGAGACATACTTGTATGTTGTATTTCTATTGTAGAGAAGTAAGTTAAAGAGTGTGTTATAAGTTGAGAAATAGAATTGTAGCATAACGATCTGTAGAATCCATTTCCATCTCCCACTCTTAATTTGAGATAGGCTTATTTGTGAGCTTGAAAAAGTTGTGAAATATCAAATTCTAAGTTTAATGGCTTAACTCATTATGTAGATTTCAATTCCTACAAAATGAAGGGATCCAAACGGCCCCTAAGAGAATTTGGGTCTAGGAAGGAGATTAAGAGATTAACCCACGGCAGCACCGTGGAATCCAATGCACAGCCTAAGGCCGAACCAGTGTGATGCGATGGTCACCTGTAGAGTTTTTTTTATTCTTTAATCCTTTTTTAAGTAATATTTTTTAAAAAAATTGTACCGAACTATATTTCTAGAATCTAGAATATTTTAGTCAGCCGCGGACTCGAGCCGGAGGCCACCTCAGTCGCGCCCATCGACCTGGCGCGACTGTGTCACGCCGATCTGTTTGGCGTGACTCATGTGGCTATGCACTGGCCGCCGGCCCCGCGCGGCTTCTTCCTCCTCCATTCTCTCTCTTGTGCGCTGTTCTTCTTTCTCTCTCCATCGCCGCACCTTCGTCTCCAAAATCTACCTTGGATCGAGCTTCCCCCTTCCTCAAACTTGGAGCATTTGGTCCTTGAAGTTAGCTCTCTCATTCTCTCTTAGTAGATTTGATTTTCATGCATGTTTTGGTTGATTTTGAACAAGGTAAGGTTTAGTGAAATGTGGGGATTTTTAGTTGATGATTTGCACGAATGTGGTTGTTTAAGGTATATTGATAGATTATTATATTGCACTGCGATATTAATGTGTATGATAGTGTGCATATGTTATTTTTCAATGTTTACTAATTGTTATTTATTTGTTATTGTGATAGATATTTTTCAAAAAGTATATTGTACTTTGTTCTATGGATCGTATAGTTCCTTTGTTCCATCATTGCATTGTGAATGAAAACGGTGAAGTGGTTAAGAGGTGTGAAGAAGTGATTTCTTTTGGAAAACCACCTTTATTTTGTGAAGTTGAGGCAAGAGCGCAGCTATTGTTGGAGTGAATAGTGCTCTTAAGTTTGGTGGTCGCTTTGATGTGGGAAGTGGTGGTAGAGCTCATTATATTTTATTGAAATTAGCTTCAGATGATGGTTGGTACCTTTATAAGGACTGTTTGAAGGATGCTCAAGTAAAATGTGCTGAGGTTATAGTTTGTATAGTTGAGGAGGAAGAAGTTGGTCATATTCCGTTAGCACATAAAGATGTACGTCGAGAAGAGGAACCAATTGAGGTATTGACTACAGCGGAACCTTGTTTGGAACAGAATGAGGAGAAACCATCAATGTTAGGTGTATGATTGGACGGTTGTTAATAATGATTTTAATCAGGATACTTTTGAGGAGGAGGAAACAAAACTCGAAGAAGAAACATATTCCGAAAGGTGGGAGGAGTCATCGTCCGAAAGTGGAATTGAAGTTGAAAGGGGTGAATTTCATGACAATGAAGTAGGATGTGAAGATGAGGATGTTAGTGGTTTTGATGGAGCGCAAGCAGGTCAACATGACAACAAAGGTGGAAATGTTGAAATAAATTAGAATAAAATATATAGTGAAGTGGAGTTGCGTGCATTGAAAGATATGAATATTAGTTCACCTAAGGGGCCAATGCATGCCGACCATAGTCGGACGGAGGATGCTATAGCGGACAATAGTAGGTTACGGGATCAACCTAGTGATAGTCAAAATTAGATCTCAAATATTTTTTCGAGGACTATGCAGTGCAGCACCATAGACCTTATTATGTGTGTAACTCGAACAAAAAAGAGAGGTACATAATCAAGTGTCATCATGCAACATGTCCTTGGAGTGTTTGGGCTCGCATACAAAAGAAGCATGGTGGACGTTGTAAAGTAACTAATGTGAAACAACCTCACACATGCGGTACAACCCATATTAAACAAGTGCATTCATAATGCACGGCGAGGTAACTTGGACTTCGAATTGCTCTAATGTTATGGGCTGACTACAACATCACTGTTTCATCTCTTATGGAGGCTATACATAGTTTAACCGGTTACCATGTGAAATATGGCAAGGCATGGAGAGCGAAACAATTCGCCATGGCGGAACTTTGGGGAGATTGGGAAAGAGTCTTATAATACGGTACTAAGAATTCTTAATGCAATTGCTCATTACAATCTAGGAACAAGATATTTTATAGATACCCAAGGAATGCTAGGCAGCGATGCTTAGGGAATGATGAAACCTGTGCTCCGCCGTGTGTTTTGATGCTTTCCTCAGTGTGCAGAGGCTTTCAGTAATTGTAGGCCAGTGACTAGTATCGATGCCACTTTTTTGACGGGTAAATACAAAGGGACATTATTGGTAGCCATTGGCATTGATGCGGAAGACCAATTGATTCCTGTAGCATTTGCTATCACGGAGAGTGAGAACAACTCGAGCTGATCATGGTTTCAGATAGGCATGTGATAAGCTCAAATAGACGGATATGCATGATTTTAGATAGGCATCAAAGTCTGCTATATGCTGCCTCAGAGGAACTCCATGTATACCCTCCACTGGTGCATAGGCTGTGCATGCAGCACTTTGCTGCGAATGCCATTGTGATCTGTGTTTGTAAAATTGTTCAGCTCAGTTTCGTCTTATAGGCAGAAAATAAAGGGTGCATGGACCAAGTCCATGTATGCGGGAATCGAATTTACACATGGGATACTTCAACTTTAGCAGAGGACCATTATTGCCGCTTTGTGACACAGACCGATCTCTTACTAGTCACATTGATTCCTTTCGCATTGGATTCTTGAGGTGCTGCAGAGATGAGTATGACATGACACATTGATTTGTTCATACACCTTTTTACAGATACTAGCAGCCCTGCCTATGACATATCACGTCATAGTACGTACATGATTAGAAGCCTAATATAGTCTTTATTAGAATGTAAAGTAACAACATTAAATTAAAAACATTGTTCATACGTTACTACTACCACATGTCCACAACAAGACATACAACCACAATAATAACTAGTACATGTTCATTGCAGCAGCAACAACAACAATAATAAGTCCATACATCATTCTTAACATCAATAAAGGAATGAAACACAAGATAATTAGTTGTCTTCATCATCACAGGGGTTCATGATACTTTTGCGTTTGTCAAGCCGAGTCAACATTTTGTTTATCACCTCTGCATCAAATTGTAACTTCTTGTTTCTCTCCTCTTCTTCCTATCTCCCCTTTTCCTCCTCTCTTGCATCTTCTTCTTCCTCTAGCCTTCTCTTCTTTTTGCTCTCCTCCAACCTAGCAAAATATGATTCTCAGGACGTGGGTCCTTCAATCTTGCCTCATAATAAACCTTTTCTCTAGCCCTTTGAGCTTCTAACTCCTTCTGTCGGCACTCCTTTTGGTACACTAGATCGGTTAGCTGCTCCATCCTTTCGTTACACCATGACATACACTCTCGTAGCAAATCTTGTACCCCATGGCAGGGACAAATGATGCCATGCCTCTTCGGAGGATACTTTTCTTGATTCTCCCTCCAGCACTTCAATGCAATCTCATAGACACGATGCCTATCCTCCATTTTATCAAGTTCAAACTCTCTCTTCATTGTTCCAATGATCCATCTTGAAGGACATTTCAACTGTTGAGACTGGATCTCTCTTCTTCTGGTTCTCAAATTCTCCTGCCTTGGTTTATGATTATATAAATTTAGCTGCGTGTAAAAATCCTCTCGATCCTTGCAGTCCTCCCAGTTGCACCTTCGAGTATGCTGTATAATAAAGTACAAGCGCTATTTCATACTAGTGAAGTGAAAACGAGTATGATAAGCAAACAAAGATCACAAAATTAGTACATTACCCATGCATCATCATCACAAACTGTGTTGCCACAGAACCATCCAATTGCTAGCTCCGACGGAACCACTCTTTCCCTTGCACGCACACCGCATTGACACAAAACCTCTGGCATCTTATTGCATAGCATGTGTAGATTTTTACTCAAATCTGGCCAGTCTTCAGGTTTTGGATAGTGAGATTTTGAACCATATATCCACTCCTTGAAGTCACACATTTGCCTATTATCCTGCATGATGAAATGCTACTTGTTAATGTTAAGCAATGTCACAAAGTACCACAAACATTACTCCACATTTCAAATTACTAACTATGAATGTAATAAGACAAAGGAAAAATGGAGTGTATGTTAAATCAGGAGACAACCTTTCTAGCTCGGCTCGATGACCACACTTACACAATGGCGGATTGCGGACACATCTTTTTTATGCTTCCGCCTTTTCCTCATCCGTCATAGGAGGAGGATTTAGTGGTGGAGGCACCCATCGCATGAAAGCTTCGTAGTGGACCGTGTCGTGTGGTTCATGTGAAAATAGTAGAATTCTCTCATCAACCATCTCTAGACCATCAATCCATTGAAAGAATTTTCAACTACTCTAATGACCTTGTAAAATTATTGCTAATCATATTTATTTCTTCATTATTTATTTAATAGAATATTCTTAAATAGCCTTTGTTAGGGCACGTATAATATGCACGTTCTGTCGTTTTTGGATGTCTCAACTAAATCACCTCAGCAACGGAATTACAATCACACTTTGGAGCAGGAAGCGGTGGAGGCACTTCACATCCACCCACATGTAGCAACCATAATCTTTCTTTGGCTTCATCAAATGCACATAACCCCACTTAGCCTAAACAAATATTTAAATATGACACATGTTAATATTTTGCAAATTTTATTTACTACAATAATGTTAATTATGCACAAAGTACAATACGTTTATGTCAAAAATACAATAGGTAAACCTATCGATAAATGATACCGCAAACAACCAAATTTCTACAACTTATCAACAAAAGATACATATATTCACTAAACCCTAACTACTCCAAAACCAAACAATACATTCATGAAAAACAAATCTACGTGGAGGGAATGAAAGAGCTACCTTTGCTGGATTCATTTTTCAAATTTGAGGAACAGGGAAGCTCGATTGAAGCCGGATTTAGGAGGACAAGGCGCGGCGACGGAGAGAGAAACCAAGCAGAGCGCGAGAGGAAGAATGGAGGAGGAAGAATCCGCGCGGGCTGGCAGCCGGTTCATAGCTACAGGAGTCACGCCAAACAGATCGGCGTAACTCTAGTCGCACAAGGCCCATCACTGACGTGGAGACTATCATGCTGGTCCACGTAGCGTGATTTCTTCACAAATCGCGCCACAATGATTGACGTGACTAAAACGGTCTAGATCTTGAGAATATAGTTTGGTACGATTTTTTTAAAATATTAATTAAAAAAGGATTAAATAAAAAAACAACCCGAAGTAAGTGTCGACAAGGCATTGTGGCGAGCTCAGTGGCAAGGTAGCCACTATTTTAGGCGATGCCTCTCAGTGCGTGGAACCACAAGGGGAGGCGACGCTCCTGTCTCACGTCGAAGTCTTGAAGATTTCGGCGATCTTTACAAAGGATGCGGTATTCTGTGCTAGGTGTTGTTTTAGGTTTGTCATGTTGGGGTGTTGGTGTGAGTTGTGGAGTGTGTGTGCGTGCATTGCATACGAGCAGATACTACAGCTGTACTGGTATAGATGAGAGGCTAAAAAAACAACAAAGACGGTAGGATGACAGAGCTGAAGACAGATGGATGGAAAACATAACAGAGTGCTAAATTTCTAAACGGAGAATATTTCATTTGTATTAAAGGGAA
This sequence comes from Zoysia matrella, assembly GCA_001602295.1. Classification (NCBI taxonomy): domain Eukaryota; kingdom Viridiplantae; phylum Streptophyta; class Magnoliopsida; order Poales; family Poaceae; genus Zoysia; species Zoysia matrella. The sequence goes on along the minus strand of BCLG01000367.1, from coordinate 88,036 downwards.
TTTGAAAGATTTTATGGTATATTTCTAAATCCGTGATCTTTCGAGTCATCTAACCAATATTCCCTAAAAAGTTAGTCTATCAAACAATCAGCATGAACGGTTTCCTCGGCTCGGTAACACAAACCTTGAGACCTTGAGTCTACTTACCGGCTGGTTCCTTCACGAGTCCACACGAGAATTTTTGCAATCTTACCACGGTCTTAAAATACCATTATAATCTATTTATCTACTTTCTTTTAGACTGTTATAAGATTTAAATTATAATTACTCCCCCGGTCTTCTGCCGCACAACCAACCGCTGGTCGGCCTCATCCACTGTCTCTCCTTTGTCCCCTGCCTCTCCCCCACCACCACCACCAATTCCCTTCGTTCCCCTTCCCTTGATGCGCCGTGATGTCGATGTCATTTGGAGGCCGACCCTGGCTCCATCTTGGCCCACGGGATGGCAAAGCCGACACTGGCCGGTGGCTGTGATTGCCGGGGGCAGCGACTCTGAGCTATTCAACGGGCGGCAGATGCGTTCACCGTGGTCAGAGAGATGGATTAAATCATTAATTGTAAATAAAATCTTAACTGTGGTAAATGAGAATAGAGAGATTGATTATAATGGTATTATGACGAAGCACAATATTTAGATGGTTTAATTACCAAGTTTGTTACTGAGAATGGTAAAATTGCAAAATTTTCAGGTTAAGCTGGGAATTATTTGATCTTATGACTAACCGCATCAGTTAAAATAAATAATAATCCCATCAAACGCTATGCTTATTCTCACTTCTGTAGACTGAATTGAACTAACATAAATGATAATAAGCAAGAAAATATCCACTTTGGTTATAAGCTAATTGTGTTTGAGAGAATCGGTCCCAAACAGGCCCCGGCGAAATCTCGTGCACTCCCCTCCACTATTTCATTATATCACAAGAATTGAGAAAGAGAATTTTGCTGAGCTTTCAGTGGGCTCCTGCGCGGCCGGATTTGCGTCTCCTGACGTCCCCAGGTTCTTCGTGGCCCGGTGTTGCCTTGTTGTATCGAGGTGTCGTCGTCGCTTGCTAAGTGCCAGAATTTGGCGCGAGTTTAATTTGATGACTTGCAGTCTTGTTTGACTCGCTTTTGGAAAGTGGATGGATCAAATTCCATGGTTTGGTTATGGATGGCTTTTGTGGAATGAAGTTGGTGGACACGCTAGAGTGGCACATAATGGTGATTCTGCGAAGCCCAAAATTATGCCCCGGGATCAAGCAGACCACAGGAGGACCCCAGGAGCACAAAGGCCCGAGCGACGTTGTGAGAATTCATTGGCTACTCCGTCCCACTGTATTAGAATTCTTACCACCCCCCAATGCAGAAATCACTGCATTTGGGTTTCAAAGTAGGTACTCCGTACTTCACACACAGTTCCGAATTTTTTATCCATCCATGTCCAACAGTAGCCCGCAATATAATCTACTTAGAAAATGAATCAATACAATACAATCGCATACTAGCTGACTCAGGTGGTCAGTGCCATCTTCAGGAAGAATGGAATGTCTTACTCCATGTCTGTTCCAACCAAATTGCCATGGCAGATCAGTTACAAGGTTAAGACCCTGTTTGAATCCTGATTAGTTAGTTGACTAAAAATTAGTCCGCTTTCCTTCAAATGGTGAACTAATTTTTAGTCAATCCATGAACTAATTGTTTTTGAGGGACTAATAACGACTAACAATTCGTAGTCAATTCAAAAAGTCTAAAATACCCTCAACAATTAGGGAGCTATAAACGGTTAGTTCTAGATCCAAACAGACACGGACTAACAATTACTCAGGGTGAAACAGATTTTTCATTACAGGTTGGACTAACAATTAATATTCCTAACTCCAAGTAAATATTGGACTAATAATTACCTAACTAATTATTAATTTAGACTAACAATTTATCACCAGATCCAAACAGTGCCTAATAATGCTGATCACTTTTCATGTTCTCTTCTGAGCATAGTAGGACGTTTGTTGGATATTGAAGACAGCCTTTTTATTGAAGTCCATATTTTTTTGCATGAGATGCCTGCCTGTGGAGAAACGGCACACAACCTGCAAATTTCCAATGTTGGCGTTCCTAATGTGAGGCTCATGGAGAAAGACCGAACTCCTATGGTTTGTGGTGGGAAAAAACCATAAGATTAGTCTCACCTTGCTAGTTCAAATAGAGATGAACCAACTTAAATAGCCAAGAATTCAAAGCATAGTAACCTCGGATTAACTCTTTTATGCAAAGCGAGGACAAAAACGTAAGTGGATTACTGTGCAGGTGTGGCCCACGCAGCGTGTGCATAGGATATGAGCCGTATTTGGGTCTAGGCTGTTACAGAATGGTATCAAAGCCGACGTTTGCTGTGTCACGGTGGCATGCGGTCAGGTAGCGCAGATACGGTGTACATGGCGCGTGGAACTTGCGGGGTCATGGCATGACACGTAAGCTGGCACTGACGTACGATGTGACCAGGGAGGATCGATCCTGATTGTCTGTCCCTAGTATGGATGAGTTGCCTGGACGAGGACGCCGAGTTCTCTGAGGGTGGGAATCTGTGAGGCCCGTGAGAAGAGACCCAACTCCTATCGCTTGTGGTGGTGGAAAACTACGAGATTAGTTTCACCTTGCTAGTTCAAAGAGAGATGGACCAACTTAAATAGTCAAAGATCCAAAGCATAGGAACCCGGGTTAACTCTTTTACGCGAAGCGAGGACGAAAACGTAAGCGGGTTGCTGTGCAGATGTGGCCCACGCAGCGTGTGCTTATGGCATGAGCCGTATTTAGGCCTAGGCTGTTACACCTAATATCAGCGCTAAGGAGGTGTAAGTACTTCCATGGTAAATCACTACTCAATCAGGTAAGTTTCCGAAAGTGTCAGTGTTGGCATTCCTAACTTACCACCACGGTGGCGTAAGTACTAGCCAGTGGTGATGAAGGATGGTGACGCTTGCCAGTCGGCGGGATCGACAACCGGCGAACCTAGCCAAGGCCGATGGTGACTTCGGCCACCGGCGACCCGACAATGGCCAAGAGAGGCCAGTGGTGGCGCGTGGCCTACAAAAACCAACGACAAAGGGAGAAGCCAGCGGTCGAGGTTAAACCGATGGCAAAGGATAAAGCCAATGGCAATGGAGATACCAATGATAGATGGAGTCGGCGGCGGGAATAGTACCAAAGAGAAACCGTAAAAAAAATTTGTAGGCTAATAATATGAGGAGGCCAATTGCCTCGTATAAATAGGGTACATGTGGTGGTACAATATGAATGAAGCCCTTCATACAATGAGGTAAATACAAAAAAGAGAGAAAAAAAACAGAACCTATCTATAACAACAGATCATATCTCTATCTCTAACAACAATATAATGTGCACAAGAACCCTTATATATAATGGGATAATTAAAGGCCAAAAACCCATATGACTACAGAGATTAATATTTTTCTTCCTGGAAACAGATTACTTCATTGTGGAGAATTATGCAAAATATGATAGTCTGATGGGAATTTAGTATACTTGTTATTAATATCATATTGCGATGATTTCATCAAGGATGCAAATGTCTCATGCCAGAATATAAGAATTACTTGCATTGGTACTTTTGTTGCTGTAAAGCCACACCTGAGCCGCCATGTAGAACCTAAAGATTGGGAAAACATGAGTTAGAATACAGACTTTTTCTTCATGCAGTTCACAGGTAATAATGGATATACCAATAAATTATTGAAATAAGAAAACTACTACTTTGATCTGCTTGAAGGAATTATACCTTACTCTGCAATGATCAGATTTATTCCTGCATCTTTATTTGCACTGAAAATACACCAAATATGTATATTAGAATTCCTTCTTCAAAGCAGGCGCTGCCAAGGAGGAAACCTCAGAGACTCAGAGGGTAATGTGTTAGACAATCCACCTATTTATTGTTATATGATCCCAAATTTCAAATAAAC
>BCLG01000367.1:72669-84067 GCA_001602295.1 Zoysia matrella | reverse complement strand
TGCTTGAAGGAATTATACCTTACTCTGCAATGATCAGATTTATTCCTGCATCTTTATTTGCACTGAAAATACACCAAATATGTATATTAGAATTCCTTCTTCAAAGCAGGCGCTGCCAAGGAGGAAACCTCAGAGACTCAGAGGGTAATGTGTTAGACAATCCACCTATTTATTGTTATATGATCCCAAATTTCAAATAAACTTATATCCTTTCAGATTGTTAAACAATCGAGCAACATATAGTTTTGACAGCTAACCAACATATATTCCTCTATCCAGAAACTAGAAAGAAAAAGGACTATAATAAATGACTAATGAATCGTTGTAATCAGGAAATAATTCAGTACATTCTCTTAGGTATTTCATCGAGTATACGTTGAGCAGCATCGGTAAAGGCAGGAGTGTTAGAAAAAACAGATGGCTGAAAAAGACATACTCCCTCCGTATGCCACAGTTGACTTTTAAATTTAAATTTGATTATTTATCTTATTAAAAAAATTTGTTCAAATATGTAAAATTTTAAGTTGTAAATTAAATAACTTTAATAATAAATCAAATTATATCAAAATATATAAAATTTATAAAAAAATTTGAATATGATAAATAGTTAAAGTTAAATTTAAAAATAAACGACGACATTAATTAAAAAATGTAGAGAGTACAGTATTGGTTTGACGGTGCGTACCTAGCACTGCTGCAGCGCACAGCAACCTCCGAGCTCCTCACGGATCAGCAGGAAGCGATTGGGGTGGGTCTGAGAGCCAGCACAGCGAAGTTGCGAAGGCGTCAGCTAATGCGAACTTGTATTGGTCGAGTGCCTCGAGAGCGCTGAGTCGTACAAATTTAGTCACAAGTATCTGTTTTTTAAAGAAAAGAAATGTTTATTTGTATATTTAATTGTAAAGAGTATAAAGGTACCAACATATATTAATATTTTATTTTTGCGAGGAAAACATATATTAATATAATCGAGTTAGCTGTTTAGACGTGTTGATCATTTAAATATTAGGAGCGTTAGTTTCCTTAGGCTGCAGCGCATTAGTGCTGCGGCTGCACCGCGCTACCGCATGCAACACTGTCAATTGCTTTATCTGTTTTTAAATTGACATCGTCGTTGACTTTTACAAAGTCATTCATCTTATTTAAAAATTTTATACGAATGTAAAATTTTAAATTGTGATTCAAATAACTATAATAATAAATCAAATTATATCAAAATATATAAAATTTATTAAAAAGTTTTAAATAAAATGAATAGTCAAAATTAAATTTATAAGTAAACGACGACATCGTTTAAAAAACAAAAGAAGTAATTATTAGTTTGCTGCAGCAGCTGTATGCTTTCTCAAGCTGGTGGGCGGCAACCGAACGGCTGTAGGGTGCCGCCGCTGAAAAACGCCACAGCCAAAGGTACTGAATACACCCATTGTATTGCCAAAGTTGGGCGGCAAATGGTGGCAGAAGTCTATGGAGAGAGCCAAAATTTAGCTTGCCGCAATTAAACCAAGAACCAAACATAGTCCGTTAATGAAACAAGTAATGATTTCGAAGATAAAATTAGTTGCATGCATAGTCATTTCACAACGATGTTTTCTTGTAAAATAGTATATCCAGCTCGAAATACTATAAATGAACAAGAACTGTAGTATAATATGACCATTGCTTTTGTGTATTGAAAAAACTGTACCGACCTCTGTAACTGTACATCATGATTCGGTCCGATTATATAAGATAAAAGTCTTATTTAACTCCCTTAACTATCACGCACCATTCTCTTTTCGTCCTTGAAAACTATTTAATCTGTTCGTTTTTCCTCTCTCGGTTGTTTCGACGGTGGTTTTGTCCATGTGACAGGGTGGCGCGGCGGTTTTGTCCGATGTGATAGGTTGACGTAACCTTTTTACTGACATACACAGCTGACATGACAGAATCCGCTGACGTATACATCGATTTGGTCTAATTTTATTCTAAACTAGAAAACAAATACTTAATGACCTCAAAAAAATTATAAAACTTTGCAAAACTTTAAATCATTTTACAAGGAACAAATTTTGTTTTGGAACCAATTTCAAATTCGAAACACATTTTATTTTAAAAATTTAGAAAAGAAATAACCATAAAAATAATATGTCTTTCTAATTTTGTATAAATAAATATATTTCGAATATGGAGATGAGTCTAAAACAAAAAAAATTTCTCCTGAAGATATCTATCATCCTACAAAGTTTCAAATTCATCCGAGTTTATAAACTCATATTTTTGAGGTAAACAGTAGGCTAGTGCTTCAAAAACATAACTTCACAAACTCAAATGAATTTGAAACTTTGGTGAAGGATAGATATATTCATGAGAAATAACTTTTGCTTTAGACTCATCTGCAAATTCGAAATAGACTTATTTATACAAAATTTGAAATACAAATTTATAACGAAACATAACTCATCAGCAGTTATCTATTTTGCCTAAAACATGACATTTCAAACTCGAATAAATTTGAAACTTTGAATAATAATACATCTCTTTATGAGGAACAACTTTTATTTTAAACTCATCTCCAAATTCGAAATAGATTTATTTATACAAAATTCGAAAGACATATTATTTTTTATGGTTATTTTTTCTAAATTTTTAAAATAAAATGTGTTTCAAATTTGAAATTGGTACTAAAACAAAATTTATTCCTTATAAAATGATTTAAATTTCTGCAAAGTTTTATATTTTTTTTGAGATCGTTAAGTATTTGTTTTTTAATTTAAAATAAAATCAGACCAAATCGATGCCTACATCAACGGATTCTTCCACGTCAACGGTCCATGTCAACAAAATCGCCACGTAACTCTGTCACGTCGGACAAAACCAACGTCGAAACAACCGGATAGTTGAGAGAGGTAATTAAGACTTAATCCGATTCTATACAATGTGTACAGCATTATACAAGGTTAGGCTCACTGCGGGTCGGACACCATGTCCGCAAGCTTAAGAAGATAACACATCCCAAACTGATCTACTCATTGTTTACAACAGGTACTCTGAGATTCTGCCGTTCTTACATCACTTCAGCAATCCCAGGAACTACCAAAACAACTGTTCTTCGTCCTAATCTTCCTGACGCTATCCTGAAAAAACTGGAATGCTCCAGGAGATATGCGAGCCCTCTCCATTGTATTTACCTTTGGTGCTTGAAGTATTGCCCTTGAAGGGGACAAGGCCCACTGCATCGCCCAGATTGCAAGGGGGCGCATATATATCAGTGATCTATAGTGACCATCAATTGTCCATGCTTCCGGAGTTTGAAACCAGTACCTGAATTTGTTTTGAGGAAATTGGTTATCAGCCAAATAATGTGGCTTCAGTAACAAAACAGGGAAAAAAATTGAGTGCAAAACGTTTATAAAAATTGGTACACAAAAACAGTAGCTCCATACACAGCAAGAACAATGAATACATACAGAGAAAAAACCTCAACCTCCGGGGTGTAAGATCACCTCCGCACCATTTCATTAAAAAGAAGACCTCACACAGGCCAAGAAAACCCCTGAACCCTTGCCTCAACCTTACAATGCAGCACTGTATTCCGTGTGAGAACGACCAACGACCTAGATCGAGCCTTAATCCTATGCTTTGGTGTGGGACAGATGAGGGAATTTTTGTAACCCTCATCCTGAAATTCGCTCCCACTGAGAGTCAAACCTAGGACCTGAGGGGTTCTACTGAGGCTTCTCAACCACTAGGCTGAAGGCCCTTTCGCAATAAATACATACAGTAAAATACTACAATAAAAGTTGCATTAGCACCGTCAGTAAGAACTACCAGCAGCAGCCATTTTAAGCTTTAAGTGGCCATTTAAATGAATATGATTAAGAATTCTAGAGATGTTCGATCCAATTACTAAAATACAATGTGCAAAATACCTAAAGCCTTTGCAACTGTGGTCATCTCCAATAAAAATATATGAATCTCACATTAAAAATGCATATGTCATGTGCTGGGAAAAGGATGCTAGGACCAGAACTTTAATGTACTGATGAAACCAGAGGCATACCCGTTGCCCTCTTCAGACCATCCTGCAATATAGACACCTTCTGCAGTAGTGAAGGCTTGATGCTCCATTCCTTGAAGGAGCATAGTTGCAGCTAAACTGTATGTTACTCCTGTCCAGATTTCCCTTGACTGCATACACGTTTCATCTACTTTACCATTTGGATGCATACCATTCACTGCTCCCATACGTCCTCCCTTAACCCTCATGACATTGTAGTCAAATATCTTCTGAAGCGTGCATTTTATTCTGTCCTCATCAAACAAGGGAGGCAGCCCTGACGATGAAGTGTACCATTGTCCAGCCAGCTGATCAGCCTGGATGGAGCGGCTATTATAACTTGTTCCACTGTCATAATTGAAATAGGAACCATTCCACAACCTGGCCTCAAATACAGTTTTAGCTTTTGCAAATCTTGTCATGCACCTCTCAGCATAGTCATCATGTCCAAGGCTACGGGCAAGTGCGGCTGCAGCTTGAAGAGCAGCAAGCCAAAGGCAACCACAATAAGCACTTACTCCTTGAACTGTCCAAGCATCATAAGTTTGGTCAGGAAATCCATCGTTTTCAATCATATGATCACCATCATGATCAAACTGCTCCATATATTCCATAGCAGTACAAACTGCAGGCCAAACATCCTTGCCAAATGCTGTATCACCTGTAGCAGCAAAATCCCTGTAAATCTGGAGCACGAATTTGGGATTAAGATCTTTCCATCTACTTGTGTCATGGATATTGTAGGCATTCAATTCATGCCAAGGATCATGTGCTCCAAGGTCATGAGAAACAGCACCGATCACTTTACGAACACCCCATGTACCATCAGCAAGAAATCTGACTCTAGTTTTATCTTCCCGCAAAACAGATCTAGCAAAATCACGTTGAATGCTCAGTTCAATCTTAGGGAACAGGTCCAAAAGAGCAAAAGAGGCATAGAAGTGTACATCATAAGTGCACCACATGAAGTACTCTATTCCTTCCAAGTATAGAAACTTCCCAACATTTTCTTTGTCATCATTCTCATGCGGGGTAAAACCGATAAGTGGAACCATAGAACTGCTAATACTATCATCTGGTAAATCAGTGTCTTCAGGGAGGTTGAAATTTGACTTGTCGGCACCATTAACCACCAAACAGTCACTGTCTGAAAATAACAAAAAAATGTAAAAGGTCATCAGATTAGCAGTTGTAAAATTACATATGTAAAAAAAAATGAATATTCTTTTTTGGGGTAGCTTCACCATCCACAGGAGTGGATATAAAAAAAACTGACAGCTGAAAACATCAAACCAATGGGTTTTGTATGCTAGGCAAAGAAGCTTTTTTGAAGGCTCTAGAAGAAGTGGAAGCCAAAACATCAAACCAATGAATTTATATGGTAGAAAAACAAGCTTATTAACATGCTCTAGCAATCTAATACTGTAATTCTATGTACTTGGCTCCAAACAAACTGATCTTCGAAGGGCTATTTCAATATCAGCTACTTCATCCGTATTGATTTGATCGTCATATTCCATCTGGTCACCGAGACCAAGAAAAATGAACTTGCGGTGTACTCCATTGATTATTTAGCATTTCATGAGTCTTCCGGTAGTGACTACAAATTATTCTCAGTTCAGAAATCACAATGTCAAAGGGTGCTTCCTGAGTGAGTTTGCAAGGAATGAAACCAGTACAGAACTTCAATGCTAAGTATTCCCTTGCTGTTCTCTTATCAAAAAAAAAAAAAAAAAAAAAAAAAACCTTCACTGCTAATTTTTATGCTGCTGTCTGTGGATCCCACTCAAACAAAAAGGCCACAGCGTGAGAACAATCTGATGGGTATACTTGAAGTTGGGTGTGTAGCACAGCAATCAAAGACAAGACAACAAATTGTAAAGCTGACTGAAGATACGAGTACCAATCCAAACAGTTCCTCCAGCAACAAGGAAATATAGCTCGTTAAAGAGAGTAATCTTGTACCTGCATGGATTAAAGATGATATAACGCATTACATCCCATGCATCTTGAAAGTTAAGAAGTAAGAAGTAAACTTTAAGGTTTCTATGGAAAATATATAAAAAGCATAATTCTCACGTTAATAATAATCAGGGAGCAAAACTATCACAGGAGCAGCCAGGCAGTATAAGTCAAGCATAGAACATAAGTTTACCATTCTGGAAGCCTCTCATCGCGTAGAATGGGTGTCTGCCACTTATCTATGTCTTCTTCCCAGTGCTTATACTCTGTCAGATCAATTGGTGAATCTTCTCTAAGTAAGAAAATGACTATAAAAAAGCAATAAATGATAATTGAAGGAATTAATAAAATAAATTAAATCAAGCATCAGAAGGAAGCTAATAATGATAGTTATCATATGTTAAATTATGCACTAGTTCGAGAAAGAAAACATATGTGTTATGCAATGGGTTTAAAAAAACCATACTTATCAACGCGTCTTGCACCAAATTTATAGCTGATCTTGGTGAGGTTCCATAAAACTTTGTATATCTCCTGTCAGTTTAGCATAATCAAGCACACTAAAGAGGTTAAAAGATAGGCCAATTGATGTTAGTATCATCAACAGTAAATTATGACACTGCAGAGATTTGATCTAGGATTATTCAGTCAAGCAAGTTCTAATACACTCAGTAAATTGTTAGGTTCAATACTCGCATTGTGAGGGATGACACTCAGTGTTAGGGCAATTTTTCTCCATATTTCTTACTCACTAGAATGCCATGACCATCCTGAGAGGTTGAGAATACATATATATAGGCTGATGGGCAGCCAAGCATATGCTAAGATGCTAGTCTAAAATGTTAAAGCATAAAGCTGAAAAACTAGTCTAAGATGCTAAAACATAAAGCTGAAAAGCTAGTCTAAGATGCTAAAGCATAAAGCTAAAAAGCTAGTCTAAGATGCTAAAGCATAAAGATGAAAAGCTAGTCTAAGATGCTAAAGCGAAAAGCATAAAACATAAAGCGCCTGTACTAGACTTAATCCATCATTCTCTCCCTGAGTCTTGTGCGTCGTCTTCTGGGAGATTCGAATCATCCCAATCCTGGCGCGAAGCTCTTGAAACTTGATCATACCAAAAGACTTGGTGAGAAGATCAGCAAGTTGGTCCTTAATGTTGATGTAGCTTTCCCTGACGCTTCCTTCCTCCAAGCAGCCTCGAATGAAGTGGTACTTCACTCTGATGTGATTGCTGCGCTCGTGGAAGACAGGGTTCTTTGCCAAGGCCAGAGCGGACTTGCTGTCCACCCTAAGCGCCACTGCTTCAGCGTCTCTGCCAAGGAGATCACTAAGCAGCCGAGCGAGCCAGAGCGCCTGAGTTGAAGCGGTGGAAGCCGCTATGTACTCAGCCTCGCAGTTGAACAAGGCCACCACCTGCTGCTTGACCGACTGCCAGCTAACAAGACACTTGCCGAAGAAGAGCACCCCGCTCGTGCTCTTGCTGGTGTCGATGTCGCCGGCGTGATCACTGTCGCTGTACCCGACGAAATGTGCCGCCCCGACACACCTCGGGTAGTGGAGGCCGTAGTCAAGAGTCCCCGCAACATAGCGGATGATTCTTTTGACGGCCTGCTGGTGCTCCGTCGTCAGTCGCTGCATAAACCAACTGACATAACCGACGGAGAACGCCAAGTCCGGCCGCGTGTGGGCGAGGTAGCGAAGGCTTCCCACAAAGCGCCGGTACTGCGTGCAATCCACTTCCTCTGTCGTGCTGTCACGGCTAAGCTTCAGCCTCCATCGGAGTGAGAGCTGGGTTGCAGTCGGTGAGCCCAGTTAGCTCAACGATGCGCTTAGCGTAGGCGGTCCGTCGAAGTTTGATGCCGGAGTCGTCCTGGTGCACCTCGATCCCCAGGTAGAAGGATAGAGGCCTCAAGTCACTCATCTGAAAGGTGGCCTTCATCTCCTCCTTGAACGCTGCCACCTCCGCATCCTTGGTGCCCGTGATCACCAAGTCGTCGATGTAGACACCCACCAGTAGGGCATTGCTGCCGTTGCCCCGCCGGTAGATGGCCGCCTCGTGCGAGCTTTGCTCGAAACTCATCCCCTACAACGTGGAATCCAGCTTGGCGTTCCACGCCCGTGGTGCCTGCCGCAAGCCGTAGAGGGCCTTGCGCAAGCGCAGCACCTTGCCCTCCTTGCCGAGGTGACAAATCCCGACGCCTGGTGCACGTAGACCTCCTCCTTCAAGTCACCGTTGAGAAACGCCGACTTGACATCCATGTGGTGGACGCGTCAGCCCTCCTGGGCAGCCAGCGCAAGGAGACGCACGGACTCCATCCGTGCAACGGGAGCGAAGGCATCGTCGAAGTCGATCCCCTCCTGCTGCACAAATCCGCGTGCCACCAAGCGAGCCTTGTGCTTGACGATGGCACCGGACTCATCCTTCTTCAGCTTGAACACCCACTTAAACGTGATCGCACGGTGTCCAAGAGAAAGGTCAGCGAGCTCGTAAGTGCGGTTCCTCTCAACCGCATCCATCTCTAGCTTCATCGCGACGCGCCATGCCGCGTGTCCCTCAGCCTCGGCGATGAAGCGAGGCTCGCCGTTTGTCGCACGAAAGATGCAACTGTGCCTCCAGGTCGTGAGGCACCAGTCCCGGCACCGGTGCGTCGCCGAGAAGGTCCTCCATCGTGCGATACCTCAACGGCTCGCCGTCGTGGTACGCGTCGACACGCTCCTCGTCGTGAGGGAGCGGAGTAGCGAACTCCACCGGGTTGTGCTCGACATGAGCAGGTGCTGGTGTAGACGTGCCTGGAGGAGTAGCTGTCGGCGCCGGAGTGCGTAGCGTGGCCGGTTGTGGTGGTGGCGGTGGGGAACTCGTCGCAGCCGGCGTCACAGTCGCTGGAGTCGGTGGAGGCTCGGGGACTGAGGTAGGCGCGCTTGGCGAAGAACTGCCCACTCCCCCAGCTCGCTCGAAGTGGACGTACTCGACGGTGAAGGCGTCGTACGCCGGATTCGGGCCGTCGTCCACCATCTTGCCCCACGCCCAACCTCGCCCTTCGTCGAACACAATGTCGCGCGCCATGCGCACACGCTGTCTTCGGGTCAAGGATGCGGTAGGCTTTTGTGCCCTCCGCGTAGCCGATGAACACTCCCGAAGTGCTCCTGTCGTCGAGCTTGTCGACGTGGCCAAGCTCCTTGACGAACGCGAGGCAGCCGAAAACGCGCAAGTGAGCAACCGTCGGCTTGCGTCCATGCCAAGCCTCGTACGGCGTCCTGCCGCCGAGCACCTTGGTGGGCGAGCGGTTGAGGATATAGACGGCTGTCACCACTGCCTCTCCCCAGAAGATGGCCGGCATCCCCCTCTGCTTAAGGAGAGCTCGGGCCATCCCCACCACCGTCTGGTTGCGCCGTTCGACGACGCCGTTCTGCTGCGGGCTGTACGGCGCGGAGTAGTGGTGCTGAATCCCCTCGTCAGCGCAATATGACGCGAACTCAACCGCCGTGAATTCACCGCCGTTGTCGGTGTGTAGCGCTCGAAGCTTGCAGCCGCACTCCTCTGCCATAGCCAGCTGACGCTTGATAGCATCAACTGCTGCCGCCTTGGTGTCGAGGAGGTATGCCCACATGTAGCGGGACACGTGGTTGACGAGTAGCAGAAAGTAGCGCCGGCCTCTAGGTGTGGCTGGTGTCACGGGACCGCAGAGGTCGCCGTGCAGCAGCTCCAGCTTTTTCTTGGCGCGAAAACTCGCCTGACGAGGGAACGGGAGTCGCCGCTGCTTGGTGAGGACGCAGGTGTCGCAGAGCTGCTCCACATGCTCAACCCGCAGCATGCCCTGCACCATCTCCTTGTTGCCAAACTGCTTTAGGGCCTCAAAATTGAGGTGCCCAAAACGCTCGTGCCACAGCCCGACGTTGTCATCGCAGCGGGCTGCGAGACACACGAGCTGCGCCACCTGCACATTGAGGACGTAGAGACGATTGATGCCTCTGTTTACCTTGGCAAGGAGGCGACGATGGCGGTCCCATATCCTCATGATTCCAGCTTTGATCTCCACGCGCGAGCCATTTTCATTCAGCTAGCCCAGGCTGATGATGGAGTTCCTTAGTGCGGGGATGAAGTAGACTCCAGTGAGGAGTCGGTGTTCGCCAGTCTTGACGACGAAGACAATGGAGCCAATGCCTCTGATGTCCACAACCGAAGAGTCGCCGAACTTGATAGAACCGCGCACGTCGACGTTCAGGTCGGAGAAGAACTCCCTGCGACCCATCATGTGGTGAGTGGCACCACTGTCGAGGAACCAGCCATCGATCTTGTCGTCGCAGGAGTCATCACCGAGGAAGACGTGTGCCCTCGGCTCGTCGAGGTTGAGGAGAGCTGTCGCGGCCGATGCTGCTGGAGGTAGCTCGATGCTCCCGTGTGCTAGGAGCAGAGCTGGATCCTCCTCCTCAGCCTGTGCGACGTGAGCCTGGCCGCGCCTCGGCTGTCGACAATCCCTGGCCCAATGGCCAGGCTTGCCACAGTTGCGGCATATGTCATCTCGTGTCGCCCTGGGCGCCTCCGCGGGCGTCACCCTCGGCACGTCCACGCGCCCTGCCCTGGGCGCCTCCGTGTGCCTTTCGCGGCTTGCCGCGCTTGCGGCCGTCTGTCAAGGAAGAAAGCTCCCCCTTCTTCCGATCACCCTGGCGAGCCTCCCACTGCTCCTGAGTGAAATGGAGCTTCCCGCCAATGATGACAGGCCCTGAGGGAGGCAGTGGCTCGTCGTTGTCGACGACCTTGAGGCGACCTATCGCCTCCTCGATCGACATCCTGGAGAGGTGCAGCAGAGACTCGATCGAGCGAGCGATCTGCTTGTAATTCACGGAAATGCAGCGGAGAAGCTTCTCGACAGCTCTCTCCTCGTCGATGGTGTCGTTGCCGTACTGCGCGAACTTCTGCAGCAGTGTTAAGACGGAGAACAAAGTCATCGACGTCTTCACCCGGCTTGAAAGCCAGGCTCTCCCACTCCCTGCGCAGTGCTTGCAGCGTAGACCTGCAGGCTCAATCGCTACCGATGCGCGCCGCAGCGATGACGTCCCAGGCCTCCTTAGCAGTCCGCTTGCAAGCAAGCGAAGACTGCATCTCAGGCGGGACTGCAGCAAGGAGGGCCTCCAGCGCCCGTCGATCCTCGTCGTAGTCGACGTCGTCGTACCAGACCGCCTCCCACATGTGCCGCACCTGAAGCTTCACCCTCATCACCATGGACCACTCGGCGTAGTTGGTCTTGGTGAGAAGAGGCCATCCACCACCGGCACCGGCGTCCCTGACGACGGTCTGGAAGCCGCGGTGACCATGACGCCGGTCCGGAGAAGGAGTCACACCGCCTGTGAAGGCTGCGCTCGTCGTCGTCCCGTCCGCCGTGCCGCCGGTTGTACTCC
>BCLG01000367.1:60865-72173 GCA_001602295.1 Zoysia matrella | reverse complement strand
CGCTGCTGCCGCGGCCTCTGCTGCCACCCGCTCGCGCTCCTCTGCCGTGGCGAGGTTGGCCTCCTGCCGACGTCGCACGCTCGAGGGGACCGAGCGGTGAGAGCCTCCTGCGGACATGGCACGCCGCTAGCGGGGAAGAGTCACGGAGGTTGCTACTACACTGGGAAGAAGTCGCCGAGTCGCTGGCTGCCAGTAGAGCACAGGGACCGACGGGGGAGGGAGTCGAGCAGGGAGACCGACGCCTCCACTGGAGAGAATCACGGGTGGAATTGGATAGATCACAGGACCATACGGCTCTGATATCAATTGTTAGGCGCAACACTCGCATTGTGTTGGATGACACTCAGTGTTGGAGGCAATTTTCTTCATATTTCTTACTCGCTAGAATGCCATGACCAACCTAAAGGGTTGGAGATATATATATATATATAGGCTTGATGGGCAGCCAAGCATATGCTAAGATGCTAGTCTAAGATGCTAAAGCATAAAGCTGAAAAGCTAGTCTAAGATGCTAAAGCGAAAAGCTGAAAAGCTAGTCTAAGATGCTAAAGCGAAAAGCTGAAAAGCTAGTCTAAGATGCTAAAGCGAAAAAGCATAAAGCACAAAGCATAAAGCATAAAGCATCTGCACTAGACTTATTCCATCATTCTCTACTAGCAATAATAGATGATGAAATATTTTAGTTCATTTGAGGAAGTTTTGGGTCAACCCACCTGCCCACAAAAAGAAAACCTGCATCCCTAATTACAATAAATGAATCAAGAAATATTTCCAAGAACCGGAATAACCAAATTTATGGTTTTGAGCCTTGCAAAAGCCAAGTTTGCAAAGTGCAACTTCTCATAAGGGAACAATCTCTTTCTCCGACTTGTGATGCTGGGCGACCAAAGAGTGAACAAAAAGCTCAAAGGAGCAGCTCTGCGCACATAGCTCACGCTTGCGCATGGTTCGGTGAAGGGTCCACCCACTTTGGGTCTTTTGTACACAACCGTTCCTTGCATTTCGCTAGAGGCTGTTTCCAGGATTTGACATCATGGCCACAAGGTAACAGCTTTACTGAGCCATGCTCCCCTTGGACAAAAAGCTCAAGCAAAGTTCAAGAAGTTCAAATTCTTCCATTATCTTGATGTCCTGGGAATTTGGGCACATCAAAATGGTTGTGTATTCAATGCAACTGATCATCAACCTTCAACCTTGCAAATATTTGGGACTTCCTTTGGCAGTTACAAAACTAACAAAGGCTCAGCTGCAACCTGTAGTAGACCACCTAGCGAATCAGCTCCCTGGGTGGAAAGCAGAGCTGCTGAACCGGGCTGGGAGAGCAGTTGTCATGAAGTTTGTGTTGACTTCGACGATTATCTATCTGGCCATGGCCATTGACCTACCTTCCTGGGTTCTCAAAGACTTGGATAAAATTCGTCAAGGTTTTTTGTGGAGAAGGAGGAAGGATGCCAAGGGCGGACATTGTCTTCTCGCTTGATCTAAGGTCACTCGCCCGAGAGAGATTGGGGGCCTAGGTATTCAGGACTTGAGAACTCTTTGCTGATCTCTTCGGATGAGATGGCTTTGGTTGGCTAAAACCCAGCCTGATAAGCCCTGGTCCTCATTCCCCATCTCAGTCCATAGTGCAGTCATGGCTCTCTTTCGCATTGGTCTGGATTCTACGGTTGGCGATGGATCAAACACTCTGTTCTGGCTGGATAATTGGATGCATGGTTCTTCGATGACCAGCCTAGCTCCTCACATTTCTTCTATGGTGTCAGCAAAAACAAAGAAGAAGCGTTTGGTGGTGGAGGCGCTGGTTGATCATAAATGGATTGATGGTATTCGTGGGGCTTTGACTGTCCCACTTATAGTTGAGTCGCTCAAGATTGCAGATTTCTTAGAGGCAGTGCAACTCACTCCAGGAGTTCCAGATGTGCACCGGTGGAAATTCTCCTCTACGGGGCGGTACTCGGCTAAATCAGAATATGACACCTTCTTTGTTGGTGCCATCCAGTTTGAGCCGTGGAAGCTTATTTGGAAGACATGGGCTCCTAAAAAGTGTCAGTTCTTCCTCTGGTTAGCTTGCCATAACCGGTGTTGGACAGTGGACAGGCTTGCGCGAAGGGGTCTCCCTCATCCGAGCTGCTGTGTGCTGTGACCAAGAGGATGAGGATATTCAACATATTCTCATTGGATGTGTTTTCTCAAGGCAGGTGTGGTTTTATCTGTTGAGCAGTGTTGGATGGGCTGCTTTAGCTCCAACACAGGAGGACGCCTCCTTTGCTGATTGGTGGATCAAGGTTGATAGAGAGGTGCATGCTTCAATCAGGAAGGGTTTGGACTCCCTGATCATTCTTGGTGCCTGGCAGTGGCGGAACTTTACTCTGGACACAAGTAGGGCCACTACTCTAGCTCAAGATGGATACTATCAAGCAAGAAATCAATACTAAAAATATTTTCGTTTTCATGTTGTTAATAGGTTTAGCATACACAAATAAAAGCGATATTTACTTCTCTTGAAAAAGTTTTTCTGGCTCTGGCTCTGGCTCTAGTTTATCTGAAAATATTTAGTAAAATGATGTCTCAAAAAATATGGGACAATTTAAAATATTGAATGCCAAAAGAGATAGGGAGAGCCGATTAAGCTACGTTTTGGTGGCTCCCTCTCCTTTTTTTTTCCCTTTTCATGCGGCTTCACTTTAAAAATAAAGGAAAACAACTCTCTTAAACTGTTTGATACAGCTTCAGCAAAAGCCAGTGGAGAAGCCCTACAAAGCGAAACAAAGTCTATTTCTGAAGTGAGGTTAGAAGAAATGTTAACGTTTTGACCATCTTTATTTACGTAATTGTAATATAAAATGCAAAGATAAATTAATTGATTTTGTACGAATATGATAAAAGAACAAAGCTATTAAAGGATACATAGGAATGCTTTATAAAAAATAGAAGAAGTACTCAAGTTTTATTAGCCAGGACTAGGGCCATGGCCCTAGTGGCCCTCTGAAGAGTTCCGCCACTGGTGCCTGGCTGATTTGGAAGCAGCGGAATGATGGGGTCTTCAATGGTGTGCAGCCGAGTCTGCAGCGCATCCTTGATCTAATTAAGGAGGAAGGTCATTTGTGGGTGCTTGCTGGAGCTAGACAGCTCGGAAGACTTGATGATGCTATCACCTAGGCTATCTGTCAGGGAGGGTGATGGTGTTGTGTACGTAATTATTTGGGCTGTGGGGCTTTAGGGTGTCTGGTGTGGGGTCTGGTGTGGTGCTTATTGTACTACACTTTGTTTTGTTTTTCTCTCTTCTTAATGAAATGATACGCAGCTCTCCTGCGTTTTCGAAAACAAAAATTTGTGGTGTGCTGTTGGAGCCCAACATCTCCACAGCTTGTTAGGCTAGCATAGCCCCCGCTTAGGTCGTTTGTTTGTTTTTTTTTTCAACACAGCAGAGCCGTTTTTTTGTTTTTTACATGGCATATTTGTAACTTAGTGCTGTGTGTGGGTGTACGCTTGTGTATTGTGTGAGTGGGTGGGTGTTGTACATCATAATTTCTCCTAAAATGAAATGACACACAGCTATCATCCATGCCCAAGGGAAAAAACCCATCAAAGATGTTTTCAGACTTCAAACTA
This sequence comes from Zoysia matrella, assembly GCA_001602295.1. NCBI lineage: Eukaryota > Viridiplantae > Streptophyta > Magnoliopsida > Poales > Poaceae > Zoysia > Zoysia matrella. Next base: position 68,561 of record BCLG01000367.1, on the reverse strand, counting down.
AAGAACTAACCTGTAGTATGTGGCTCCCTTCTTAAATTTAACTTTTGGGGAAGACCAAGCCAAGGCGAATACGACAGTACATATTCCATTTGGTTCAACCCAGGTGGAAGCCGAAACTGCTGCACAAACTGTATCACCCAGTGAAGAAGGCATGCTGGCACCAGCGTTGAAATTATCTCGGTCAAAGCTACCGTCCTTTAAGCAACAAGATAGTATGTCATTGAAATGCAAATGTTTTAATTGTTTCAAATAGAGAATTAGTTCAATAGAACATTTCACTTAATTTTCATACAATATCTTGCGTAAAAAGAGTTACAAGCAGGGTCAGTTACTGAACGTGAAGGAATACTCACTTGAATCATTGTGCCCCACATCTCCCTGGCAGTAACAGAACTTTCTCCAGAAAGCCCAAAAACAGGCAACACTGTGACATTTACATTTTGGTTTTCACATGCCGCGATTGCAAATGTTACAGGGGGGTTATTACCGGCTGTCCTGCAATGCTATCAATAAACAATTAATGTTATATTGTAAAGATACGGATGATTCTAGTGAAGCAGCTAGAAACTCTCAGTACAAATAGATTGGAAAAATAAAAAATATCTCTATTTAAATCAGAAAAAAAATTTGAAAAAGCAATGATCAGTTGATGACTTGCTTGTGATGTAGAAGAACACCAGAAATTCCATTTTCCCCCCTGCATGTCAAACAGCACAAAATGTTTAACTATATTAACAACAAGAAATGCAACAATATTAGCTTTAAGCATTATTATACTAACACAAATGGCTCATTTACATGACCACCAGAATGATGTGAAAGTCCTCCAATAGAATTCTGGTAAAGGTATAGCATCAAGAAAAGAACGTGAAATCGAAGGACACAAATTGGGTGTAAATACTGAATCAGTATATTAGTTAGTACCGCCCAGGTCAATAGTAGGCTGACTTTTGCCCTTTCCTTTCCAGTATTCACTAGCTGCAAGATAAGAATAAGAATATCACAAGAGGTAGCATTTCACAAACAAAGCCATTATCAGCTGCTGACCCTATTAATAGTAGATATATGCAACCTATGCTACAATAGAAATACTCACAATAGTGAGCAATTTCACCTACCCCATGAATATAAAAATTACTGCAGAAAAGATTATGAATCTTCAAAGACAAGGTTAATATTAACAAAATGGGAAATTAAATGGAAATTGTTCAAAATTATGTCAATTTCGACTTGGGTAAACTATACAACAAAAAAACAATGAAGACTTACAGTGTAGACAAAAACAGAGGTGGGAAGGCTGCTTTCTTGATAGTTATGGGGAATAAATGGAGATATTTGACGACAGGATAATTTCAGCTCAGGATCTGGTTCACCTTTTTAAACAAAATGAGAAAATAACATGTAAGACTCATTGGAAAAACAGCAATATAGTAAGCAAATCAGATTGAAAGATATGCTCACAGAATTTGTATCAACCTCATCTATAACTTTAAATGATAATAAAGAATAAATTCCTTCGTGACAGGTTTAAACTCTAGCATCCATAATAAGACAGCATGCAGTCCATTGCATCTTTTCGTAGTACTCAGTCTATGTTTGTTTGTTTTAGCCAGTACCATTATTTTTTGTATCTTTTTTGTGACAGTTATGACTGTTTTGGATTTACCTAAATGAGCAATCAAAGCAATTGACAAGAGAAGAGGCTTCCTTGGGAAAGGGCATGAGGCAGCTAATGGTGGTAGTTGTTTAGTGACTTGGAACCGTGTTCATCGATCATTACAGTATGGTGGCCTCAGCATTCACAATCTGAAAGTGCTAAACAGTTCTTTTCGCATCTGTTGGCTTTGGTTGGAGAAAAAAAACTACCTCTTGACCTTGGGAAGGATTGCCTGTTGATGTCCCACATAATGTGTGTGCTATGTTTCATGTGGCAGTGGTTAGTATGGTGGGCAATGGGCAATCAACAAAATTTTGGACTGATCGGTGGTTGAAGGGCAAGAACATTTCAGAAATTGCCCCACTATCATACCGAGTTTGGGTTACAGATATAAAAGGGGCCCTCACTGTGCAGATTTTGGTTGAATATCTCCTGGTGTGGGATTTGGTCGAAGATTTCCAATTGCAGCCGGAGATTCTAGATCAACAGATTTGATGTTTCTCCCAATCCGGTTCTTATTCCAACAAGTCGGCCTACAATGCTTGTCATTGGAATGATCAGGTTGGCGCCCATACGCTGTAACTTTTCATGTGGCTGGTTACTAACAATAAGTACTGGACAGTTGATCGACTTGCGAAGCGGAACCAGCCATAAATCCTGCATTCTGTCCTCTGTGTGATTGAATGGAAATTGCAAATAGAATTTCTGTTTAAATATAGTTTACTCTCAAATTAACACAAATGAAAATGGAAATTATGTTGGTTTATTTATACGAGGGGTAAAATGGTCATTTCACCCCTCACTTAACACCATTACAGGCTTAAACTGACAGAAAGGCCAAGAAATGAACCAAATCTTGATTTCTTCCTCAAATGTAAGTTCAAATGAAAAAGGGTCAAGGAAAGGAATTATCTCTTAAGGATATATACAACAATGTTGTGACAAGTGTCCGAACAAGTGATGGAGATACCTATGATTTCCTAACTAATATAGAACTGCACTAAAGGTCGGTTCTGAGTCTTTATCTTTTCACTTTGGTGATGGATGAGGTCACACGAGACATACAAGGATACATTCCTTGGTGTATGCTCATTGCGGATTTAAGTGGTGCTAGTGGATGAGAGCATGACGGGGGTTAACAAAAAATTAGAATTGTGGAGATGACTTCAGAGTCAAAAGGTTTTAGACTTAGTATATCTAAAATAGAGTATATGAGGTGTGTTTTCAGTGCTATTGCACGTGAGGGAGACATTAGATTCGAAGGATAGGTGGTGTCTAAGAAAGACACTTTTCATTACTTGAGATTGATGCTGCAGAATGATGGTGATATTGATGAAGATGTTAGTCATAGAATTAGAGCTAGATGGTTGTTGTTGTGGTTTATCTCATATCTCTTCGGCTTGATTTGACGAATTATCAAGGCTACATGCCATGATGACTTTGAAGAATTGGATTTTAGATGTATTATTTCTGTAATATGTCTTAATATTTAAAGCATAATTTTTCAAATGCAACACTATCACATATGCTTTGCTCTTGAGGTGGGTGTTAAAGGGTAGTACTAGTGTATGACTCTAATTATAGAGTCCTTACCTTGCCTAGGATCAAGTCATGTAACCACAATATATGTAACCCATTGATGATATTATCAATAATTAATACAAGTCATTGTATTCCTAACGTTGCGCACCACTTAAACATAATATGTGATCTGTTTGAGGATTTTCATGAAGTCTAACCTATTTGCACCCACAACACAAGTTGGTGTACCCGTCATGCAATTTACTTTCTTTTTAAAAGGGTTTTTTAAGTATTCCTCTTGAGTCTTATAGATTGTAGGTTTTACATTCAAATAATATGTAACAAAAGTAGCAAGAAAAACAAATCAATACCGATTAGGCCTATGCTATTTTGGTATGACAGATATTAGTGGCTTACTAATATCAAATGATTTTATGATCGGTAATATTACCATCATAAACAGTCCATGCTCGTGGAAACAAAGCATGGTATGTAGAACGATCACCCTTCAATTTCCAATCCCATGATGATATACCATCGTCGCTAGGTTTCCTAAAGAATAAGACAAATGATCATTGAATAGTTTCACATCCAAAGTAGCATTAGGACTGAGAAAAGAACAAAGTTAAATCAAGTTCAGGTGAGCCTATGGCTAATTTTAGGTAAACAGTTTGGAAATCAATCCAACAACTAGATATCTTTTCTACTGATACTCGCTCAAACCCACCCCCATACCCTCACAGGAATGTTATGTGTAAATACTTAGGCCTCATCACCTAATGCCATAGTAATTGTTGGCCAATAAAATTCTGAACAAACAAATTTTCCCTTGTGATACGCTACTTATCTCAACCATCACTTCAGAAAACCTCTTTATTAAAAACATAACCATCTGCAGGAAGCATATAAGTTGTGAAGAAATTTGCAATCTTATTTTAATCACCGAAGTCCATTCACATGTATCTACAGCAGACTCCAACATAGTCAGGCTTCAGTACCATCAAATGTGCCCATCTGTGATCTGTTCCTACAAAAGCTGGGTCTATGGCTACAAACAGTACACATGAGCACAAGTAATAGGAGGGGTGCAACTGCAATATAGGGAGCATATGGCAGCCGAGGTGTGAAGTATGGTTGGTCGTGTGAGGGCATGGCATGGGCCACTTACATTTACATTCGAAGACTTAAATGAAAATTTGGAGTTATAATGTGTATTTGAAAATAAAAAAAAACATAATAAACACAGAACCATCTATGGTGCCACAATTGAGCTTGGAAAAAAAAATGAGAATCATACTTTAATCCATCAAGTTGGCCAGGTGCTAAAACCGAAGAGTATTTCTTGTTTCCTCCTTCACGTGTGACAAATATCTGTAATAATAAAAAAAAACAGAGCATGTCTCTCAGATGCTCTGGCCAGAATGTTTTAAGAAATTTATGCCTCCTAGCAAAAATAGTACATATCTAGAATTTACACAAGTAGGAACTCAGACGTTGTGGATGATAGTAAATCAACAATGCAAGTCTAGACGATGAGTTATTTAGACCGGTTTGGCATGTTCAAACGAACCAAAATCATAGCCAACTGTAATTGTGGTCATAACCAAATAGTCTAACGCGATTGACAAAGCGGGCAAAAGATAGAGAAGTTCGGAAGAAATGATTTTTTTTTTTTTGCAACAAAATTTCCAATGTTTTGGTCAGTACTTGGTCAGATAAAATCAGGAGAAGCAAAAGGAACAAATAAAATTAGCACCATTTTGTATATTCCTTTTTCTTTCTTGGTGAAAACAAGTCATCTGGAAATTGTTTACATGCCCTTATTTGTATCAAGTACTTTCCTGACCCTTATTTGTATCAAGTACTTTCCTGACAAAATATCTGGTTTTCATAACCACTGATTTTACTATTCTTCTATCAGCCTTTGGTTTCCAAAAATATTAGGACATAGAAGTAGAGTGAAAAGGTAGCATAGTTACCGAAAATTGATTTGCCATCACAGGTGACATTTCATATGAACCTGGAGTTATCTGCCAATTCTTGAATTCCCCCCTAAAGCCTCTTGAAATGCTACCACACCTATGAAAGAAAGTATTTAATGTGCATAATAATTGCTCCTGGAAACATAAAACTCTAGTCGAAAGGCTAGTGGTAAAACAATAACCACTGAGCACACACCCCATCCCACCAAGAGGTACGCCTTGTGAGGCTGACGGTTTGTTGCTCTCCCTTGTGAATGGATCAATTGGTGCTTTCTGCCAGGGTAAGTTGTCAGGCTAACAGTGAACTACAATAAAAGCATAACTGTAAAAGGACAAGTGTATACACTACATTGGAAGATATGGAATGCATATATAGTGTATTACCCTTCCATAAGAAGCTTCCTCTTGAATATATGACCAGAGTCGGAGACCAAGTTTCATCTAACAGATGAGAAAGAATAAATCATTTGACATGTCGAGACTTCAGCAGAATGACAAAAAATAATAACAAGAACATAGATACAGATCCGTCGACAAGAAAGCTGAAAATCACAAGTTCCATACCATTTTAATTGCTTCTCTAAATGTAACATTGAACTCCTTCAGTCTATTTGCATGGCTACTTAGTTTCCTTCGCCATGCATGTTCAGGTGGTGAGCCATCATCAAAGTCTAGCTGAGAGTCATGGTGAAAGACAATAATGGACATCATAAAAAGTAAATGAGTGACAAACAAAACTCCAAAATGGATATTCGATCTTACAAACTCAATTTATACCTTGGACTAACGAAAAATTTGACCATAAACAAGTCTAATTTCCATTGTCAAATTTAAAAAGTTTCTGATATTTGGGTCAGTTACAAATGTTTCAGGTAGCTCTTGATTCAAACCATGTAATCTTTTAACACAACTACAATGATGGAGAATATGCGAGACATTAACCTGCAACAGTCCAAGTGACATGGACTAAACATAGAATGTCTTCAAAAACAGAGTAAGAAACGGATAAAGCACAATCTTGGAAATGTTTCAGATGACCCTGAGAACAATCTCACTAGAATTCACATTACCAATCGAATCCTCTACACTATCAAATTTAGTAACAGACGCAGGTAGTACAGTCTTGCCGCATAAGCAACGCAGTATTTGCTGACAAGAAACATCGCTGGACCAAAATTATGGGGAGAGGAAGGAGAAGGCTCTCACCAGTTGCAGGGTGCTCTTGTTCACGAGCTCATCGGCTCGCCATGAGCGCTTCCGCCGGTTGAGCAAATTCCCGCTCACCATTTGGATGTACCCGCCCAAACTCCGGATGGTACCAACCAAAGATTTTGGAACAGATTGAAAAAAAAAACCGACAAAAGGAACGGCAATAGCTGGGACTCCGGTTGTAATGAATCCCCTCAAGAAAAATGAACAGCGTCCAAACGCCAAAGCAACGAGCAGTCTCCGGCTCGACGGGATCGGGAACCCTCGAGCCGGACCGGCGCAACCCACGATAGTCGCCGCCGGCTGTTTCAATGGGGGAAGAAGAAGCCACGAGAAAGCTTCAAACTTCGGCCCTCAATCTTTTCTTTTCTCTTTTTGACTATCTAAATCGATTAAACGAAGGAATAAGAAGTTCCAGAGCGGCTGACACAGTCCGGCCGTCGCTGTCGCCGCGGCTCCTCCAGCCGGGGCCAGGCGGGGCCGCCCACATTATCTTGCGAGAGAGGAAACGGCCTCAGATAATAGCAAGTTAATTAAGTGGAACTCGTCCACGCGCGGGGGCAGATCAGCCGCGCAGGTGTCCAAAGCCGAAGCCTTTCTTTCTCCGTTGACACTGGCCGGTCCCCGGTGGCCGGTAGTCGCTGAGGTGTGTGTGGAAAGGGGAAGGAGCCGACGCTTCTTTTCTTACCTCGCCGGCGGCAACGTGGCGCTGTGTGACGGGAGGCAGTACAAGCTTTGGCGTGCTCGTTGGGATACGTACGCTCAAGGCGGAACTGGGGATTTTTGCGCCCCACCTTGCAAGGAAGACATATTCCTGGAGTAGGCAGTCAGGATTTCGAAAAGATTTGCTTTTTTTACAAATACAAAAAGAATCTGTTCTTATACCGTCTCGTAAAGTTTTATCTAAAATAAATAGAGTAAATTAATTCAAAATTACATTATTGACGGAGTAAAATAAACTAAAACAAACATAGTTTAGAGGAGAGGGTTATTTAAATTTTACCCTTATATTTGAGGGAGTAAATTGGACTTTATCTAAATCTAAATATGTCTAAAAAACCATAATGTCAACAGAAAGTTTTTTTTTGTGATGAAAAAATGGAAAGATGATTTTTACAATTTACTGAAAAAGATGTTAAATATATTTTCTTCCAATTTGTCAAACATCAAACTGTAGCATATTCGGTTACTATCCCACAATTGAATAGGCCTGTGTTGGATGATACAAGAGTTATGTTAAAGTAAACCAAATGATGTTGGCTCGTACGAGGTAAGCAAAGAATTTAATCTCAGTCATCAATTTTTCTAAAAAGAAGTAAATAAAAAT
>BCLG01000367.1:46436-60527 GCA_001602295.1 Zoysia matrella | reverse complement strand
AAATTCATCATGTGCTTTCTAAAATAACCACATAAGTTACTTTCTAAAATAGTCGCATGAGTTAGTTTTAAAAAATAAATAAATTACTTTTCAAATAGCAACTTTTACCACAAGGAAGTAAAGGAACAACTAAATCCTTGAGATCTACGCAAATGGATAATCTATATTGATTTTGGTCCATATTAAAATCCACCTGATACAAAACAAGCCTTCAAGCTCTCCAACCGGTTTTCTATATGAGGTCACACCATCGATGACATAAATCAACCGATTCATTCTTTAAATACACCAATAATAAATGTCATTTATCACTGAAATCCACAGCTAGCTACCAGAAGGCATCATCTTTATAATCAATTAATAAATAAAATAATAATGCAGTACTCCATCCCAAAATAATTGTCATTCTAAATTTTCAAGCATCAATATTTGACCATTCATTTTGTTTAAAAAATTTGCAAAAAAATATTATTTATTTTATTGTGAACTAATTCATTATTGGAAATTCTTTAAACTTAATTTGTTTGTTTTTTTATTTTACAGAGGGAGTGGTAACATGTAAGGACAATGCTGGTGCCACTGCGAGACAATTCGATTCCCCTACCATCTTGGAAACAAGCAGCCCATATAATGAGTCATCAGCATTATATATCCTTTTCCATTTCCCTTTTCCTGTGTATAAGATGATCCGGCTGCGTGTTGCACTTTGGTTTCCTGGGTTGTCAAGTTGCATAGATTCAATATAGATGTCGTCAATCCATATCGTGCCTTCGTCCTCCTGATGTCTGTGCCAGCTGTGACTTTTGGGTCCAGAAAGCTGCTGCATTCCATCACTAAATGGCTCAATCGTTCCAGATTTCTCTTTCTTCATCCCAGTAAACGATGGAACTGATTTACTCAACCCATTGATACCATTAGTTTTGGGTAGTTGGTCCCTGTAGTGTTTCCATTGTCTGTTGCAGCAATTCTCTTTTATCTTTCTAATTTAAGCCTATTGAGTCGATAGGAGGGGTCCTCTTCTTCGATACCACATAAATTTACCATCCACCTCCAACATACCCTCCCCTTCATGCTGGGCTTTTGGGCTGCATATCAACTAGCAGTGGGCTAGCCCAACAACATGTTAAATAGGATTAAGTTGGTATTTTGAAGTTTTGAATCAATTTTTCGCATAAAACTAGTACCAAGCCCGTGCTTCGTTACGGCAGACAAAGTTTAAGAGTATGGCTTACACACCTATCGATGTACATAAAAAGTGGCTGCGGACAATCACCACCAACATCCATTTTAAGGGGAAATATTATGATGAACACAAACTGAATTACAGCGGAGTTTAGAAGCATGGCTTAGATAAGATCCATCTATCCGCGCATATATAGATCGACAAATATCCATGCTTTACAATGGTTTAAAAAAAATGCTAAAAATCAAATCGTTAAAACTCTAATCAACACAAATGGAAGTGTAAAAAGTGAAAGCAGCTCTCTTTTTCACTTCTACTGCTATATACTTCCAGTTATTAAAACTCCAATCCATGAATAAATAAAGTCCAATTAAGGCTGAGAAGACCTCTTCAGAAGTAAAAGTCTCCTCTGCCCGTTCGACACTTTTTTCCATCCACAACTATCTAATCCTAAATCCTACAGTGGTAACCTGGTACTGTCCGGCCTTGCGCTTCAGCACTGCATCTCAATTCCTCCACCGGCCTAATTCTTGCAAAAAAAAAACCCCCCACCGGCCTGTGGACATCGATTCCGGCAGCTGGGAGCTCAATCCAAGACTCCTAGCACTTCCCACTCATTTTTTTCACCCCGAGATTCCCACTCTCACGCCCACATCCTCAAGGTTCATTTCCCAAATCTGATGAGTTAAGAAATATATAAAAAAAAACCAAAGCAAGTTACATCCAACTTGCATATTTGGCTTGCAACCAAACAAAATTTCAAAGAGTTTAGATCACCGATTTATTGAGTTGCATGCACCAACCAGTTGATCCTAAAAACTTAAGCTGATGAGAAATGTGGGCAATTTACTGGCTCTGATATCATATTGATTTGCATGCACCAACCAGTTGACTCAAAAAACTAAGCTGATGGGGAAAGGTGGGCAATTCACTTACAGTTTAATCTTTTGGGGTCAACTGGTTGGTGCATGCAACTAAATATGGCATCAGAGCCAGTGAATTACCTAATTTTTTTCATCAGCTTAAGCTTTTGGGGTCAACTGGTTGGTGCATGCAACTCAATACCGATTATGATGGTGCTCAAAACTATTCCACGCAACCACACTCCATCCTACCAGTGTTCATACAAAGTAAATAGAAAGTAGATCATAACATCTGAATCAGAAACAGAGGGACGGAGCAGTTGGTGTTCTGGCACACATACATCTTCTCTGTAGTCAACGCTGCGTCCATAGCTGCTGGTCTCCTGTCAATAAAAATAGTGAAGCCGTTAATATTACTATGCCAAGCAATTGGCAAATGCATTATTTTGGGTTGTCTTGTCAATGCAAAAAAACATCACATATGAACTTTCTAGGATTTATGGACAGCTATACACTGAAGGTACACTTAACTGATTCCACTTTTTGACGATATAATCTATCACTCATCAAAAGAATAGTTGAAGCATCAGGATAAACAATGTACCCACGCTTGACCAGAATTAAACAAAAACTAAATGTATTTTCCATGTTATTCACATCCAAACAGAAAGAGAAACCTATATGCTGATGCAAGAGAAAAAAAAAGTCGTTTCGTTGGTTAAATTTTCTCCTATTTATCACTTAAATAGTACATATTATCTTAGGTACCAATGACATCTGAGCAAACTTCTGTGGCATTATTGCATGCATATGTCCTGCTATATCTACATGCTGATGTAACAGGATTTTCTTACCTTGCAAGGACTTGTAGCAACACCAAATGAAAGTACAGGCGAACCATGATTCCTTCCCAAAACTAATTCAATAGATAAATAACTTAACATTCAATCGATAAGATGTTAGATGAATCTATACAGGAAGATAAAATGCACAGAATGGAAAAGGATATAAAAATTTCTCAGGTAAGAAAGTTGACAAATAACGATTAAACACAAGCTCTTGAATCTGCAATAGGCAAGGAAATCATACAACTTTCAGAGTAACAAATTCAGTCACCCTGTTTCTCAACCACCAGGTCCACTATCCACCACTTCCAGGAAGCAAATTACCTATTTCTGAGTCCTCCAATGTTAATTGTAATCCTCTCAAATTCCATTGCCTTCACACGTGAGTCGTACTCTGAGGGCAATGTATCCAGTATTATATACATGTATTTTTTAACTCCAATTAAACAACCATGCTTTAGTGTATCAGGGTCAACTAAAAGGAAGAAATATAGTCAGCAATTAACTAATGAAAAAATAATGAGCTTGAAATCGTCACAAGGTAACCCAACAAATGGTATGTGAATTGAACAAGACTTGCTGTGAAATTAAAATAATAGGTCTGCATATACAACTAAATTGTAATTAAACACAGCATATGCTTCTCGGCATAGCAAGCAGACAAAGAGGTAGCAGAATTCAGTACCTGATTATCTCACACCATTTGTTAATAAAACTTTCTCCAAGTAGTTTGCAAATGCATTATTTTGGATTGTCAATGCCAAGAACATCACATATAACTTCCTAGGGTTCAATGATAGTTAAAAACTGAAGGTACACTTACTTGGTTCCACATTTTCATAAATATAATCTATAACTCGTCAAAAGAATGGTTGGAACAACATATGGGCACTAACCTGTACAAATTCTCAGAACCTCCAATTGCTACCCGACTGCAGGAATTTGTCAGCTTGGAAAAAACACCGACCTCACTATTTTTCTAAAAAAAAAAAACTGAAACTTAAATGCCAGAACAAGCATGTTTAAAAACGAAACACAGATTTGAAGTAGCATAGAGTGAAAAAAAACACAAATTACACGTAATGGGTCCTAAAAGCCGCTGCTCCTCGACTCATATAGGCATGGAACGGCAAACCAAAATCCAAGCCGAATCACCTTACCAAACATACGAAAGTAGCCATGGAATCTGGCGAGGAAGGGCGATCTACGGGCAACCAAGGACCAAGGAGACGGGGCGAGGATTGAGAGAGAGAGAGAGAAGCTTGAATGGGGAATAGGGGCCTGAGCAAGTAAGAGCATCGTGGCGCAGCTCTACTTGGGCACATGCTCCACTCGTCACCATCTCTGAAACATGGGCTTGCCTGCTCCGGCGTGGCCGCGCTGGGGGCCAGGGGCTGTGCTAGGGCTAGCTGGGACGGGTGGGTCGAGCACACCAGAGTGGGGTAGAGGCAGGCCTTCACCGGAGCGAGGTGGAGGCGGGCCGTGCTGAGGTAGGCATAGGGCACGGAGCGAAGCGAGGACAGCCGAGCGCAACAGAAGTAGTGGAAGCTATTGATCCACAAGTGTTGGATATAGATCAAACGGCTGACGGTGGTGGATGGCAGAAAGGAGAAAGGGCCATCACCACCACTTCTCTTTTCTATAGGAGTAGACATATAACTCATTTTTTAAAGCCATTCATACTATATATTTCTAAGAATTAACGTAAAACAATAAGATTCCACACAGATATATCTTTTTTGTTTCTAGGTCTTTTTTAATATTTCATCGTAATGAATAAATGTTCCAGTAGTAAAGTTCACGAGTTTTTGTACTGAATATAAATTGTTCCAGTAGTAAAAATCAATTGGTGTAGTAAAAAAATATTTTAAGAAACAATTGCATTTTTAAAATATTCTGTCTTACGAAATCAATACAATTGTTCTAATGGTGAGAATGAATGTTCTATTATTAAGATTTGATTGTTCTAGTAGTGAAAATAAACTGTTCCATCAGTCATTATCAATTATTCTAATGATAGAAAATAAATTTTTATAAATATTTCGATATATATATATATATATATAAATAAATTAAATTAAAATATATAAAAATAAAGAGAAATAAAAAAGGAAAAATAAAATAAAGAAAAAAAATTAAAAAGGTGAAAAAAATAAAGGTAAACCACTTCTATACTCAAGAATAAAAGAGAGAAAATAAATTAATAAAGTGAAAAATCATAAAAATAAAACCAAAAGAATAAAAATTTTAGAAAGGTAAAAAATTGAATAATAAATTTAAAATAAATGAAAAAATAAAATTTAAAAATAAAAATTAAGAAAACTTAAAAGAAAAAAATTAAGATGGCTCTATAAAAATAAAAAATAAAATGGTAAAAGTAAGAAAGCCTAGTGGGTCGTGGGGGTGGCCAAAAAGAGGGTGGGTTTTGACCTAAGCCCCGTTTGGATTCGCTTTTCTGGAACTCGCCTATCGTAGAATTAAGAATATTTGATAAGCTGCGGTTTGTAGAATCTGTTGTCTAAATAATCGGAGTGTTTGACAATTCTGATTATTTTCATTCGATTATCTATCTTTAGTAGGAAAATGACTGAGATACCCCTAGACTGATAATAATAGCTCATTTTTATTTTGAGATAAGGAGATGTAATTAAAGAACATGAATACTGTTGAGACTAATAATAACTATTTTTTAATCTTTGGATGGGAAGTGTAATTAAAGGTCGTAACAAAAATATCGATTTGTAATTAGATGCCGCTTATTATTTTATTCTAAAATGAGAAATCCTCAATCCTCACTTTCCTAGCGCGGCAACACTTTCCTTTCTCTCTTGGTTTGTATGTGGCAAAATCCCAACGCTCTCCTCAATCTCACTCTCTTTCCGGTGAAATCATGTACTAGCCCAATCTTCTAGCCGTTCAGCGATGGTGGCCAATGTTTATGATTTCGTTTAAATCCCTAAAATCGGTTGGGACCGGTTCACAAAAATCGTAAAAATAAAAAAAAAAACAGATCGAAAACTGCTTCAAATCAAAATTTGAACTAATTACTACAGTAAACCGTCCAGTTTTGTTAATTATTAATTACAGATTAGTCCCTGAACATTATAAATGCTATAATTTTTAAATCGTAACTCTGATTTCAGTGAATAATATATCAAAATGATCGTATCGAAATAACCTATGCATTCATGAGATAATCATAATGATCTTGATCTATTTTGTTGCATATTGATTGATTGTTTGTGCTCTCGTGCGTTAGACGACTTCGTTTTCGGCCCCGCAATACAAAGATTTCCAGTAGCAGAAGTTTGAAATAGTTGAATACTATTCCTAGGAGCAGCAAGGCAAGTGTCTTTGACCATTTTGTACCTACTTTATAAAAACCTCTATCTTATAAATTGCATGTTTATGTCAAATTGAATACGCACCTACTATTAGTAATTCATTGAGTTTTCTTATTATGCCTTGTCGCCCTAGTTTACTTTTTTGTTGGGTAAACATGCTTAGTTTGCTGTTGTCGAGATGGGTGATATTAAATGGATTTATTATCATACTTGCTTCACGAGGATTAATGGGTTATTTAATAGTAACTTTGAAATTAGTGATTTGAGGGATATGGTTGGTGTAAGACTGTGTGCGAGATTACCGACACTATCTCTTGGTATGTTATCTTTCTAAATCTAAAGACCGGTTTGTGGAGCGACCACTCATGTGTTAACGTACAACTACGAGCCAAAAATGGGCGCGGCCTGGCTTAGTAAGCTGTGGAGACTGGTTCTGTGCGTGCCAACTGGTAGAGCAAAAAAAGCAGATTACGCTTGGATCCGCCTGGAGAGAGATGTGTGGGGAAGGGAGAGTTACTCACGAGAACCATCTGATACAAGAGGGGGCTTTTTCAAGGTTACGGTTAGTGTCTTATTAGGTGAAACATCAGTGGACACATACAAGCTGAAGGAAGCCATAGAAAAGTTTTGAAGTGATCTTTTGGCCCTAACACCAAAGAAAGTGCACAAGTGCGACGGCACAGGCATAATGGAGATTTTTTTAGTCCACCTAAAAATAGGGGATCAAATCTCTTCTCGTTGGAAATTGTGTATAATCTCTACAGAGTTGAAACTGTCATGACAGCCGTGCTCACGGTCATGAGTATTGCATGGACCCTCACATGATCAGTGGATTTTTTTGTATAGTTTGGTTGGTGATCACAGTGGGAGACTGTGATTAGTTCTTATGTTGGTGCTATAGCTGGGTAAGCTGTAGGCATGATTGTCTATAGGCGCGATGTCTTTCACTTAGTAAATAAATGTTTAATAGGATACGTGTCTCTATGACGTGCTTTTATGCAAAAGAATCCTATGCTGCTTTTTTCTTGTTTACTACCACATGCCATACTTTCTCACACTTACCGAGTATATTCCGTACTCAACTCTGCCTTTATAAATGTTGCTCAGTAGAAGGAGAAGTCTGAGAAAACATTTAAGACTCTAGAGCTGAAGACTAGGCGAGCTACTTTGTTCATCTGCCTGTGGAGCCTAAGAAGTTTTATTTTGTTTTTTTTGCTACTTTAGTTTGTAATTAAACTCTTAGTCATTCTTGTAATAGGTTAAATTTAGTTTATTCGAGACATGGTTCGGTTTACCATTAATAAAGTCATTTTATGTGTGAAACTTAATTCATAGACACACATAAAGGATTACTTGGTTTTGGTTTTAAAACCAGGCATGACAATCTGGAACATAGCACTAGCACACATCAGGTATGCTGCCCCCGCCCCCACCCCTGCCTCCCACCCCCCTCCCCACAAAAAAAAGGACTGTTGTGCAATGTGTATTGATGTTGTAAGGCCACACATCATTTATGAGAATTATTGTGTTGTTATAGTGGAAGAGAGTGGAAAATGTGGCAAAAATTCAAGCAGTGCAGATTGCAGCAGGCTTTCCCTGTGTTTCCCCATATCTGGTTTTATTGGCTTTCAGGGTAATGCTCTCTTTCTCACTTACTCCCTCTGTTCTTTAATTGATGTCACCGTTAACTTTTAAATTCAACTTTGACCATTTGTCTTATTAAAAAATTTTAACAAATTTTATATATTTTGATATAATTTGATTTATCATTAGAGTTATTTGAATCACAACTTAAAATTTTGCACATTTGAACAATTTTTTTTGAATAAAACAAAAATGGTCAAAGTTGAATTAAGAAGTCAACAACGACATCAATTAAAGAACGGAGAGAGTATTAGTTTTTAGTTTGTTAGCATATAAATGCCGATGGTCTATTTATGTTTTACAATTCCTTCTTTTCTTTTTTCAGGAACATATATGGAGCATTCGCCTTGATCATTTGTTCCGTGCGAAAATTGATTGTGTCTATTTTGGGATTTGGAAGCGGGTTGCTAAACTAAAGGTAATGTGTGACCAAGCAACTGATGGCTCTGTTTTCGTTTGAGTTCTTCTTAGGCCCTGACTAATTGTTAGCTGACTAAAATTAGTTGTTTGGATGAGGGCCTTACAGGTATCAAAACTATAACTTGTTTGGTACCTCATGTTAAAATCAGTGCACCTCTTGGTACCTTTTCAAGAATGGAAAAAAAGCTTTCTACTTGTGCCTATGTGTTTGCTTAGTGGCACGCATGTTTTTTGTCTCGACTTCTTTCAGATGGATTTCAGGGAAGCTTTGTTAGAGCTACATAGAGAAAATATGGTTCCTCTGCGTGCTCTTGACATTGAAAGGGAGCTTAAAGACGTTCCACGCAGACTCCATTTGAAAGACGATGTATATCCTTCTTCTCAGTTCTACTACCTCATTTAGTGCAGATCCTGATAGCTCTTTTGTTTCTGTTTTCCAGTACGATGCATACATTGCTGGCATAGATGAAACGGTGAGCATAATTTTCATGTTATCCATATCCAACTGAAATATTTTTTTTTCTACTGAAGGGAAATATTTCTATGCAGGCTTCAGATGATTACGCTCGCCAGCGTATCGTGGAGGCAATTCCAAAAATGGTTAGTTGATTATACCCCAAGCAAATATATTTGGCAATTATTGGTTTATTTTGTTAGTCAATTTTGCGTTTAATGTCAGTTTCCAAATTGGCTCTAATTTGCTAAAAGTGGAGGCTATTTTGTCTTTAGATTCCAAAACCAAAGATTTATTTGGATTACGTCAAGGAGAAAGTGGATATCTCAAAAGACGTGTTGTTGCTTCGAAAGGTATTTAGCGACTTCTCAACAATCACAAAATCTAATGTCTCTTTAATGGGAATAGAATGCACAATTTATTTTTCTCATCTATTTCCCTGATTTATCTTAGGTGAGCAGGCCATGTCAAAGCAACGTAGGATCTCAGGTGGCCAGATATTAGGTATTGCTTTGCTGACATAATTCATACAAACATGTTCGTTTTGTCAATTTAGTTATCCAAGTGCCCCCTCATGTATGGCTAAGGTTATCCAACTCTTTGCTATTTTCTTTGTGCAGGAATAAAACGTCAGGAAACACATGGCTGTTTAACTTGACCTGTAGCCGAATGGTGATGTGTTGTGTATTATTTGCCAGCTTTACTCGACATGGGCCCATGCATGCTATTTAATTTTCATGTAGTGGAGTTTAGATAATGTAACTTAATAGTATTGCATACCGTTCCCCCTTATATAAAAATGAGGGTGTCTAAAAAATGGTGTACATGAAATGTTTATGGTTCGCTTCTTTGCATAAGTAATATTTTTTCATTCTTTTGACTATCTCGTACCTGAAAATCAAGTCCGGAAAGCATCTAGTTTAAAGCTTGGTTCATAATAAAACTGTTGCGGATCATTCATTCGTATTGCTTGGATTTTAATGATCTGCACTGCCATCTGTGTAGTATATCCTCTTCAGTTATTGAGTCAAGAGGATCTCGAGAGTGAGCACTGTTTTTCGTTGAATAAAGTATTATGTTGCTGGTTTCATAAGTTTTTATAAACTCTTCGTTTCTATCTGCTTATATAGCATGGAAATGAACTGGAAACTTTCATCCATTATTCTTCATTGCCTCGCATAGTCATGTTCATGTATAGTCTTTGCTTTCAATTTTTTTCATTTGCGCTGTACGTAGAGGGCTCAATTCAGATGTAGTCTTCGAACGTGCATCAGGCTTTCAATGATCCTAGAGCAGCAACGTCATTTTATAGCTACTTCAATCTGTTTATTGCAAAGCAAAATTCACTCCCTTTTATAGCTTCTCATCGGAGACACACATCGTGTCCATTAATGCTCCATTACCCATACTCGAAAGCACCCTGGAACCGGCATCCTGTTGCCCATCAGTCGGCCTGTTGCTATCAGCTGACACCGGTGTTGGAAGTTAGGTTTCCGGATCGTGTAGAGATTACATCTGCAACGTTCTGGTTGTTGGATCTTTTGCCTTGTTTGGATCTGATTATAATCGGATTATCGGTGAAAATACGCGATAATACTACGAGGTTCTGCCGGAAAGAATGAAGAGAGAGAGAGAGAGAGAGAGAGAGAGAGAGAGAGAGAGAGAGGTCGTTGGGTATTCCATCGGGGTCGGGGACACGGGAGAGACCGAGTCACCGAGAGAGAAAAGGAAGAGCCTGGCGTTGGGAAAGAGGCTGGATAGGTAATTCCTCAAAATTTATGTTTACTTCCCTTAATTCGTTTTTAGAACTTACTTTCCCTAATTCAAATGAATAAAAATTACATCTTTTATATAATTAAAAGTTTAACACCAGTATTTTAATTACATCATTAGCAGCCTTTTTATTTCCAAACTTTTTTATTTATTGCACTCCAACCGACGCTAGTAGTCCGTAGTAATATGTGGTAAATTCTAAAATTTTTGTTCCCTCATTAAAAAATAAAAGTTATTCCCTCTGTCCTCTGTTACTTGGTGTGAGTGCGGAAATTAAAGATGGTATAAAAGGTGAGATATGCTGAAAACGAAGAGTAGAGAGATATAGATACAGAAAAAATATATTGGGATGCGAGGATAACAAGTAAATTGAAAAAACTTGATGAGGCTAAGATGATAAGTAATATGGAACAGAGGGAGTACATATTTTATAAAATTGAAGACATTACTAAAAGATTTTTATTACTTCTTCATGTCTCCAAAATAAAAATGAGTTATCACTAGCCTCAGGAGTATTCTGATTATTTTAACACTCAGGACAGATAATCAGTTGAAAATAATCAAGATTGTCAAACACTGTTTATTTACACAGTTGATTTTCCAGACAACGGCTTATTAGAAAAGTCCGATTCTCAGATAAGCGAGTTCTAGAAAAGCGAATTCAAAAGCCACGTTTGTTGGGCCTACGATGCTCAGTGACTCTTGGTGTAGCAACTTTTGGCCATCCTAAAAATAAAATAGCGTGATATGCACTTGTAATAGAAAATCTAATAGAATAAAGAAAAAGATGCTTTATTTGCCACATTTTTCATAGATCATATAGAAGATAGTTTATCTATGATTTCAACGATTGTGCGAATCTAGTGTCAGGTTTTGTGTTTTTCTGATCTCGTAGGGATTTTCTAGGAGTTTTTGAAGATTTATACTGCCTCTGTCCCAATAAAAGCATATATTATCAAAGTATTTCTTCTGAGGAATATAAAAGTACAAATACTAGTTTTTAAAATTTAGATCATTGGTCAAAACTAGAGTCAACAAAACTTAGAAATAAAATTCTACTGGGATGGAGGGAGTATGTTTTTAAAAACTATTTCTAGAAAAGCACAAAAATATTCCAAAGAATATTCCTGTCGATGTAGAATGCAGGTAGGGTCCGCATGTCACGATTTAGTTTTCTCACGGGCGCCGGGAGAAGGGCCGGCGTCAGCAGCGTGTCGGTGCGGCGCGCGTGTTCCAGCCGGCATCGACGACCAAGGTTCACAAAAACCGGCTGAGAAGAACGGCTAGCCGAGAGCGCCGGTTCCCCCTTCCTCCGAGCGGCTAGCCGAGCGATTTCGGCGGCTTACCGCCCGATTTAAGCGGCTAGCCGGACCGACTGGACGGAAGCCGTGCTGAGGCCGGATCTAGCGGCTAACCAGCCTGATCCCGCGGCTAACCGGTCGGATACAGCGGCTAGCCGGACGGCTAAGCCGGTAAGCCGAGTTTGAGGTGATTTTGAGGGGTCTGAGGTGATTGGCTTTTTCCATTATTTCAATGACATATTTCTGCCTTTCGGTGTAGTTTTAGAACGTAGTTAGTTTATTTATTGTTCAATATATGCAGGAATAGCAGATCAAAGGGATTCGGTTTGGGAACACGGGGAGAATGTCTACCCTGGATTCTGTTGCAAGTATTGAATGAGCGTGAAGAGAGAGGATGGTGCCACGAGATTCAAGCAACATTTGCCACATCAGGGCAGCAATGTGGTGGGTTTTGCTCACGTTCCTGCGGAGGTGCGTGACTATTTTCGTTGAAAGCTTGATAGGACCGCGGAGCTAAGGATGGACCGAGCTAAACAGGCCCTGAGACAGCAGAAAGTTGCAGGTGAGGGCAATGTGAATGTGGAGGATGATGATGAGTTGCAGGCTGCCATGCGGCTATCTAGAGAGGAGGAGGAATTCCGGCAGCGACAGTGTATGTATAGTGGCCAGTTCGAGCAATGTGTTGGTGGTTCGTCGGGTGCAGGTGGTTCCTCTCAAGGTGCAGGTGGTTCCTCTCAAGATGCAGGTGTTTCCTCTCAAGGTGGTGGTGGGGGATTGTTTGGCATGATAAGAAGGTCAATGTCATAGAAGTCAAGTGGCAGAGAACGGGTTCAAACTAGGATAGATACTGGTTCATGGACGGTAAAGAGCAAGCTAACAAAGTCAGCAATTGAAAAGGCGTGTTCCAAATTCTTCCACACAGAAGCTCGCTGGTAGAAAGGCGGATAATCCTTACTTCATTAGCGCAATCAAAGAGACATAGAGATGGAGTACGCTACTTTCATTTCCTTCATTATATTCACAGTATATTTGCATATATTTAGGTTACGATTCATTATGTTTGTAGGTGAGAGCGTTCTTAGCCCAACTGGCAGGGAAATAGATGGAACATACCTGATCAAAATGAAGAAGATATTCAGAAGAAACTCAAGAAATTCAAGCTAGAGTGACCGACGCATGGTGTTACTATCATGTGCGACTCTTGGACTAGACCTACTGTCGCGCACCCCATTTCTGAGATGCACTGTGATACACGTATCAGTCCTTGGATCAGTAGCTGATACGCACAACATAACAGAATGTATATCAAAAGCATACTTCGCAAGGAAAACTAACCTGAGACAGGACTTTTAGTGGCCACACCATGAGGATTGGACACGGAAATTGGCACGTGTCCAGGACACAGTTGCCACCCGACCCGTTCACACATGTCCTAGAGCTCGGACACGGACATGTCACAGTTTTCCCGTATCCACGGACACGTCACAGTTTTCACGTGTCCACGGACACGTCACAGTTTTCATGTGTCCACGGACACGTCACAGTTTTCCCGTGTCCACGAGTCCACGGACACGTCCCAGTTGTCACGTGTCCACGGACATGTCACAGTTTTCCCGTGTCCACGAGTCCACGGACACGTCCCAGTTTTCACGTGTCCACGGACACGTCACAGTTTTTCCGTGTCCACGAGTCCACGGACACGTCACAGTTTTCCCGTGTCCACGAGAAACCCCGAACTTCCCGTGATCCCCGAACTTTCTGTGATCCCCGAACTTTCCGTGAACCCCGAACTTTCCGAAAACCCCGAATTTCCCAAGATCCCTGAATTTCCCGTGAACCCCGAACTTTCCAAAAACCCCGAATTTCCCGTGATCCCCGAGCTTTCCGAAAACCCCGAATTTCCCATGATCCCCGAACTTTCCGAAAACCCCAAATTTCCCGAGATTCCCGAATTTCCCGTGAACCCCGAACTTTCCCGTTTACCCCGAACTTTTCCGTGATCCCTGAATTTCCGTGATCCCCGAACTTTCCCGTTTACCCCGAACTTTTCCGTGATCCCCGAATTTCCATGATCCCCGAACTTTCCGTGAACCCCGAACTTTCTGTGAACCCCAAACTTTCCCGTGAACCCCGAACTTTTTTGTGATCCCCAAATTTCCGTGATCCCCGAACCTCCCGTGAACCCCAGATTTTCCGTGATCCCCGAACTTTCCGTGAACCCCGAACTTTCCCGTGAACCCCGAACTTTCCCGTGATCCCCGAAT